>CM033473.1:97627397-98204897 GCA_019447015.1 Hymenochirus boettgeri | reverse complement strand
AGTCACGAAAGTGCGATATATGTGCAGATGCTGAACATTCCAGTTATAACAGTTATAACCATTTTCTAAATATAGTATTAAACCTCATACAAACCACCATCTCTAATGGTGTATATCATAAAATAACATTATTCACAAAAGTGCAATATATGTGCAGATGCAAAACATTTTCAGTACGATTAACGTACTCTTTTTCCACTTGTCCAAACGCATTTTCAAAGTACAACATAAAGTGCTGTGCTCCCATGTAAATATATGTCTAATCCTTCGCATAAAGTGATAGAGTGTCAAAAACAAGAGCTAAAAGTTCAATATAAAAGGCTCCATGGTCATTAATGGACACGATAAGATGTAAAAATCCATACACACCTGGAAGTAGTCAATATTGTCCATATTGTCTAGTGATAATAGCCAACCAGTGTGACTAAATGTATATACTTAACAATGTAAACAAATTACCCATATATATATATACACAATATAAAAACATAATATACTTTATTAGATCCTTAGATCACTATTGTGCAGGAAACTACTCAGCATCGAGTCTACCCTGATGAAAAGTACTGCCATATCTAGGCCTACTATGACTCACTTAGAAAGGTTAGAACTATACCTCAACTGGTAGCTGTCTTTCTAATAGGCTCACAAAGCAGCTATCTGAAAAGACACATAAATGATGATTGTATTAATCCAAAGGTGTCCCCATGCAGTAAAACATTGTCCTTTTACAGGTTAAAGGAACATAGTTACTTTACATAATAATCATACTAGTCATAGCATCATAAGAAAACAATGTTGCTGTACACATCCTAGCCTCATAAAAAACATTTAAGCGACCATGCTTCATTGATCCCATATGGTGTCAATGTATTTAAATATCGTATCCAAAAACATTCTCTTCGGAGCAACATCTTAGTTACATTGCCCCCACGTGTTAGTGTATTCACCTTTTCCAGCACTACCCATCTTAACTGGCAATGTGTGTGTCTGTTTTCATTGAAATGTCTTGATACTGGAGTATCGTATCTCGTTTGTGGTTTGTAATTTTTAATATCCAGTTTGTGCTCTTTTATTCATACTTTAATCTCTCTTTGTGTCTGTCCCACATAGCATTTACCGCATGGACATTTCAACATATATATCACTTGTTTGGTTACACTTGTGGCAAATGTTTTCAATTGTATAGGTGTACCCTTAAGAGGATGTGAAATCGCATTACCTTTAATGATGGATGAGCAAGAGTTGCAACCTAGACATGGGAAAGTACCTTTCCTTTTAATCATTGCTCCCTTTGTTCTACCAATGTCAGCGGGGCACAGTTGATCACATATAGTGTTGCCCTTTTTATAACTAAACAGAGGGATCTGTTTAAACAGATACCCTATTTCGTTATTCTGTACTACCGGCCAAAATTTCCTCACTATTTTTTCAATGTTATGGATCTGTGTACAATACTGAGATACAAATGGTAATCTTTCAACTTGTTTTTTATCTTTGTATTTCAATAATGCTTGTCTAGGTATCCTCTGTACCTCTTTGTGCTTTCCTTAGATCTTGTATATTATATCCTCTCTCCATCAGTTTATTTGTGATCTTGGAAGCACTCCTTATATCTGATAAACAGCTTTATCTGTTCAGCTACAGAACTGTACTTGAAAATGAGGAGGACATTGGGGGTAATGAAGAATCCTATGAAGAGGAGTCAATCAAAAGTGAGTCCTCTAGCAGTGAGTCTAAAGGTGATTCATCAAATATCCGTGTAGGAAATACAGTTTGGTGTTCTTGTGGTCATCAATCAATGCCAAGTTAAATTGAAAGTGTATGTTGCAGGGAGGTTGAACAAGTGCTTCAAAAAATACCTCCTGAAGCTCGCTGCATAACAGACAATGCAGAAAATATGTGTGAGTGTGCTGATGAACACAGACATACACTATTGGCTAATAAGTCCTACTCTAACCAGGAACCCCCGAGAAGCAGCACTTTCCATTTTGAATTTGTCAACCTAAATGCATTTTTTTTTTTTAGATTTGAATGTGTGTCCAATTTACTCTCAGGCAGTAGTGTAAATAGCAATCAATACTAGTAGCATTAATTTCTGGCCTCTGTCTTCATCTAATCTTTGCATTTACCGTATATACTCGAGTATAAGCTGACCCAAGAATAAGCCGTGGTACATATTTTTGCCTCAAAAATTAGGAAAACCCGATTGACTCGAGTATTGAAATTATGACCACAACTGCCTTCTGATTCTGTATTGTTCTGTTGACAGTAGAATTCCTATATAGTAGTCCCATACAGTAACAGCCAAATCCAGTATGACTATTACTGTATGGGATTACTGTATGGAAATTCTGCTTTTTATTTAAAGGGCAACTAAAGCCTCAAAACAATACAGAATCAGAAGGCAATATTTTTAACAATATATACTATCCTCCTGATTCTGTATTGTTTTGGGAAAATAGTTGCACTTTAAATGGACAGTAATCCCATAGAGTTACCCCCAATACCTTTCCACTGCAAATGTTTGGAAACCAACTCCCAGCATGCTTTAGTTGAAAAGTATTGGAGGTTAATGTATGGGATACTATCTGTAATACAGGTTTTTAGACTAAATAATAAAATGTTCACACCCTTATCCATTATAATTGGACTTATAAAGTAACCCATAACGTATGTCTAATTATTGTAACGGAAATGCAACAGTGAAATTGTACTAATTGTCCTTACATTTCCTACAGGGCAAAAAGAAAAACAGCCTACAGGACATTCATTATTTTCACCTATTTTTTCCTGGGCTACTGGAAGAGAAAACCCATTCCATCTTGCGTAGTGAAAAAAATAAGAGACAAGTTCCCTGACCCAAATGGAGTGTACACATTGAGGCAAATTATTATTTACCAGAAGATATGGCCCTTGAATAAAGTTTTGACGTTAGGTTAGCAAAAAAAACCCCCAAACAAATAATTTGGAATATAATAATTAAAATGTACAACACAGTACTTGTTGACAACATGTTGATGTAATTTAATAAATAAAAAAGTTTGCTATATTTAAACTTTGTTATTTCTAGATATCCTCTTATCTTATCTTTTTAAAGACGTTTTGAATTTCAAATATATTCAGGGAGAAACAATTCTGTGTTTTAATAACGTTGAGCACGTCACTGCGCAACATTATTGTATCGCGGGAGCATGCACAGCTAAGTGAGGACAGAGCGCTTGCAAGGTAAGGTATATTGTGGTATATACAAAGTAAGGTATATTGTGCCATATACACGGTAAGGTATATTGTGGTATTTTTTTGTAACACGCCTAATACTCTAATGCTTAAAACGTGAACAATGTTTTTTGACTACAGTGGCTTTGTCTTGTCTCTCCACAGTAGCAATGTTCATGGCAAACAAAGATGAAACGGATTTCCAAGATGTATGCAGATCTCCTTTTAGAATCCGTACTGTGTTTTTCATGATGTCAAAAATGTGTTCATCTTTGACCTCTTCATAAAACAGGCTTGGCTACCCAATCCATTTTTTGTTTGGGGAAGAGAATTTATAATCTTTTTTTCTCCCAGTTTCAATATAGATTTGTTTGGACACTTGATCAAAGCTTGCTGCCTACCGATGTTGCGGTTGTGTGATAAAGCAGCAAGAATTATTCTTGCCTGCATGGCGTCCATTTTGTAAGAAATCCTTTTTGGGCGAAACTTTAGTATTTTACTATGATAGACCTCAAGTGGGCTTGTATGCCAGAACTTTTCAATTTTTCTCATGTCCTTAAGTATGTGTGGTGAACAAACCACCTTTTTCAAGGCATGGTGGGCCTTGTGGTTTTCTGGAATCCATGGTGTTTGCTTAATTTTTGCTTTTGTTAATCTCTTGTGTTCACATTTGTGAATAATTTCATTATGTTTGAATCGATGAACATTTGAGATATGGTACAGTAAGATTTTCCATTTGGCCTCTAGAATGTTGGCATCACTGTTGCAAGTTTTAGTACAGTACAGTGGGACTGGTTCTGCGATGAGCAGAGGGTACAGGCAGGAACATATGGGGAGACTAGAGAGAAAATACAAGGAGGAGCAGCAGAGCAAAGGGATTTAAATGTTAGGAGAAGGATTTTGTATGTAATGCACTGTTTAACGGGAAGCCAGGTTGTTGTCCGGTACAGAAGAGATTTGGGATACAGTTTATTAGAGAGCAAAACAATACATGTGGCAGAGTTAAGTATAGACTGAAGGGAGAGAGAGGTGGGAAGCAGGAAGACCAGATAGTAGGTTGCAATAGTCCAGGCGCGATAGGATGAGAGCATGCATAAGCATAGCGGTGGTCGGGAGAAAAAGGAACCTGCGGATTTTGGGTATATTTCGAAGGAAGCTGCGTCAGGTTTTAGCAACATAGTTAATGTGGTTAGAAAAGGAGAGAGATGAGTCAATAATTACCCCGAGGCAGTGAGCAGATTGGATAGGGGAAATGGGGGTATTGTCAACAGAGATGGAGAAAGATGGGACAGGACCAGGTTTAGGTGGAAAAACGATCAGTTCAGTTTTAGAAAGATTTAATTTTAGGTAGCGTTGAGACATCCAAGAGGAGATGGCCAGGAGGCAGTCGGAGACACGTGATTGGATGTCAGTTAGCATAGGGGTGGACAAGTGTATCCTCTGCATATAAATGATATTTGAAGCCAAAAGAGGTAATAACATCTCCCAAGGATATAGTGTAGAGGGAGAACAATAAGGGTCCCCACACCAAGAGGAACCGGAGAAGAGGTATTGCTAGCATAAGATACAGAGTAAGTTCTGTCAGAGAGATAGGATATCTCCGAATGGATATCATTCCGAATGCCCAAAGAGTGAAGTATCCACATAAGGAGGGAATGATCGACTGTGTTGAAAGCATAGGAGAGGTCAAGGAGGATAAGAATAGAAAAGTGACCATTGGCCTTTGCAACCTGCAGAACATTTATAACCTTACACAGATTTGTCTCTGTGGAATGCGCAGGACGGAATCCAGATTGCAAAGGATTCAATAGGTTATGAGCATGAAGGTAGTTAGTGATACAGGACTAATTGTTCTAGAAATTTAGAGGCTATCGGTAAGAGAGAGAACGGGCAGTAATTGGCTTAACAAGAGGGGTCCAGTTAGGGCTTTTTTATTATGGGCTTAACATGGGCATGCTTAAAGATGGAATGGAAAATTCCAGATGTAAGGGAGGCATTGAATATGTGGGTGAGTATAGGGGTAAGCACGATTACAGTGCTTCAGTAATACAGAGGGCATGGGATCAAGAGGACAAGTCGTAAGCGAACATGATAGAAGCAGAAGAGAGACTTCTGAATGGGTCACAGGAGCAAACGATCCAAGAATAGCTGACGGGGGAGAGGGCAACATAATCTGAGAGTCATCCTTAGGACCAGATATCTGCACATGCATGGACTCCACTCTATGCTGAAAATAATGCGCAAAGTCCTGGGGAGAGTGCGGAGAAAGGAGAGGGTCAGCGGGAGAGGGGCGCAGAAGGGAGTTGAAAATGGAGAACAGGCGACAAGGGTTCAATTTGTTGTTATTTATAAGTTTCTGGTAATAGTTTTGTTTTGCCAGCAGGAGCCCAGAGCCAAGATATTGCAGCATGAACTTGTAATGGAGAAAGTCAGCCTTTGTATGGGACTTTCTCCACGCACGTTCAGCAGCACACATGCACCTACGAATAAAACGGGAAGTGGGGTTGAGCCATGGACGAGGATTATATGTTCTTCGACTGCGGGAATGCAAGGGGGCAAAAAGAGTCTATCGTGTTAGTCAGGATAGAATTATAGGAATTAGCAAGCGAGTCAGGGTCATCAACTGTCAAAAAGAGACTAGAGGACAGGGATGAGGCAAGTGTTGGATCTATGGATCTAGTATTACGGACGGATGCACAAGATGGAGGGGCAGGAGGGAAAAAAGGGTGTTGAGCCTGAAAAGTAATAAGATGATGGTCAGAAAGCGGGAAGGGGTTAGATTGAAAAGACAGAGAGGTTTTTAGTGAACACTAGCTCCAGGAAGTGGCCATCCTTATGAGTACTACCGTTAGTCCATTGCTGAAGATCAAACGAGGAGGTTAATTGTAGGAATCGAGAGGGCCAGGAGAGGGAGGAGTCATCAATGTGACAGTTGAAGTCCCCCAGAATCAGGACAGTCAGCAGAGAGGAAGAAAGTAAGCCAAGTTTCAAAGTCGGAGAGGAATGCAGACTGAGACGTTGTAGACGGTGGTCTGTACACCACAGCTACTCGTAGGGACAAGGGGCGCGAGAGCTGAATTAAATGCAAATGAAAGGTCAGGCGGGGAGGTAATGTTAGTAAATCGACAGGAGGGGGAAAGTAAAAGGCCAACACCCCCACCATGACCGGAGGAGCGAGGCAAATGGGAAAAGCTGAGCCCACCATGAGCAAGGGAGGCCTCGATAGCAGAGTCATGTTGGGAAAGCCAGGTTTCAGTAAGGGCAAGAAGGTGAAAATTATTAGCGCAGAAGAGATCATGAATGACGGTAGATTTGTTAACCAGCGAATGAACATGAAGCAGAGTACAGGAGAAAGGCAGACAAGATGGTGGAATCAGAGGAATAGATAGAAGGTTGGAGGGAATTGAACCATGACAGGGGGCGAGAGAAGGTAAAGGTGTGGACAGTGGCAGACAGAGATATTACATGGCCCAGGATTTGGGGAAACATCACCAGCAGACAGAAGTAGGAGTACGAACAGAGACTGAAGGTGGGAGGAGGATTTGTAAGTGTTTTTCTTTTCATGACAAACTAAGGATGAGCCCTCCTTAAGGTAATTACCACAAAAAAACGGGTGATAGCCTGGATCCCAACTCGACTATCCAACACCGTGCGCCTAAAAGGAACACGTTGAATAAAAAAATCTTACTAAACCCAACAAGAACCGAAAAAATATTAAAAGAGGGGAATACAGTTTTATTCATAGACTCCTCAAAATTATACCAACTACATAAACCTTATATTAACATAATTCTCACATAGGCTGGCCAGCCACAACCCATACATTAATTTGACACACATAAAATATCTCTAAACTAGTGCCACGGTCTTAACTTAGTAACTTTAAAGTGTTTGTATCAAAGCCTCTTAAGGTATATCACTTGATGATGGTGCTTAAATTTCGATACTTATCGTTCCACAGTACAGATGTTGAGATGACCCTGTTGGATCCTCTTTTTAGCTGTTAAGCACACACCCCGATTCCTTTTACAGACCCTGTATGAGGTTCTGATGTTAAACGGCCGCAATCCCGCTTCCAGCTGCACTAGATGATATCCGTTCCTTTTTTACAGACCCCTATTTTCCCGGGTCCCTGGTTCGGAATGTAAACAGCACTTCCAATAGGCGGTTGTTGGCTTCTGGAGTCTTCCCCCACGATTCCTTTTACAGACCTACTATCGGGTCCCTGGTCCGGGGTGATTAGGGATACTCAATTTGGTAGTAACCGGGTCACATTCAGGTTGTGTCCCTTCCTGTTAACAGGTCTCTAAACCACAACACATGGAACTGCTCACTTCGCGGTCGCAGGGTCACGCTAGCTGTATTGAACCACACTGTATTGTATTAATGTCAAATTAATGTACGGGTTTGGCTGACCAGCCAATGTGAGAATTATGTTAATATAAGGTTTATGTAGTTGGTATAATTTTGAGAAGACTATGAATAATACTTTTTTCAGTTCTTGTTGGGTTTAGTAAGACTGTTTTTCTTTTTTGCATTTGAACACCCTACCCATAATGCTTGTATAAACGTTACATAGGAACATAGTATTGAGGATGAATAAAGACATGCGTCCATGTAGTCCAACCTTTATACCCTACACATGATGTCTGTATAACCGTTACATAGCAACATAGTATTGGAGGATGAATAAAGACATGCGTCCATGTAGTCCAACCTTTTTACCCTACCCACAATGTGTATAACTGGTACATAGTAACATAGCATTGGAGGTTGTATAAAGACATCCATCCATCTAGTCCAACCTTTATACCCTACCCATAATGTCTGTCTAACAGTTACATAGTAACATAGTATTGGAGGTTGTATAAACACATTTGTCCATCCTTTGTAGCCTACCCACAAACCATATCACATAACAACTGTTTCAAATATCCATAATTGACAGTTGATAACTTGAACAACAAAACAGAAATACCTGTGGAAGAACAGGACTTCACCACAGCAGTCTTGGCACCCGACACCACTGGAAGTCTCCTCCTCACATTGCGCAAAAAGTCTAGAATGTGGGTTCCACAATGTGCCCCCCTTGACTCACCTTCTTAACTTGAAGAACAAGCAAGCTAAAGCAGGGGCAACAGGATTTATAATTTTTCATTTGAAGGCTGAACTTTCCCTTTAATTTCAGTCATTTTTAATTTGTATTTATTTTCAGTATCTACTGACATTTCTTATTATCACATCTGCCAGAAGGCAGTTCCAAAGTTTCACCGTTCTCACTGTAAAGAAATATTTCCTAACCTGAAGATGGAACTTCTAATCTATAGCCGGGTAGACTGATTAACATTTTGCATCCTGACCAAATGTTCACCACTAGCGATCGGCCTTCCTGGGATGAATCACTGTCGGGTTGCAGTAATAGTGGGTTGTAGTTTGCGGACACCCGCCGATCCTACGAGATCACGCAATTGGTCTTGGCAAAACTCTCAGCCGCTGCAACCAACAGTTATTCCCGCCACGCACGGTTGATTCAGCTACCATTTAAACAGTATTTGTTTTTCCAGTATACTTATCCTTTAAAGGATGTCCATGTGTCCTTTGATGTGATTTATTTCTGAACAATGCACAAGACCAGTTATCGTATGGCCCATTTGTATAAAATGAACAAAACACTACAAAAGCACTAGCTTGTCTAATCTGTCCCCACAGTCAAGACCCCCTCCAGTTTCCCTTTGCTGAACTGTTTCCATTTCAAAGATATCCCTTTCTATGGGATTTAAAAATGGTATTATTATTGTAATGTATGTTTGGGCAGGTGTTATTTTGTGCACAATAGCAGTGTATATGGGTTTCATCTTCATATGTGTGCACCTCTATTTGCTTGGATGAGGGGGTTTACCTTGTGCTTTTTGGTGTGTGAATGTGTCAGTGTGGGGGTATTTCTTTATCGGATTTTAATGGTACAAAAAAGTGTATATGTGTGTACAGATATGTGCAGAGATGCATGTGCCTGTCTCTGTGTGTGTTTACTATGTGTGTACTTTTCCATGTGTCTACATGTAAATGTTTATTGAATGTGTAAAAAGATAGCATTGTTTTAGTCTCAAGCCATATATATGCTATGGCTAATAAAAAAAAAATATATACAGCATATTCATTCGATAAAAATAATTTATAATGCAAATAATTTCTTATAGATACTGAAAGGATTGATTAAAACTGTTAAAACAGATACATTGTTTAAAGCATTTATTAAAATCAAACAAGACGCGGCAAACATACAATATGAAGGGAGAAATCGTCCCTCGTTGCCATGGAAACCATACCCGTAAGCAGAGAGGAAGTAGCATCGCAATGTCATGGCAACGGGAGCGCGCGTTCCAATTGGGTCACAATTGTCCGTAAGTTGAGGCACAACACTCTTGTACTGGACATGCGCAAGCGATATTTGCACCTCAGAATCAGGCTGGGGCGGCACACTTCCCAGGGGTGTGTGCATAATTAAGTGTCACTAGACGGAGCAACTATTCAGAAAATCTGCTGATAGATTCAACGCAGCACAGAAAGAGTAATAGATCCTGGAAGCATAACAATTATAGTAAAGAAGGAAGGTAAGTCATTTTTTTCAGTTTACAGTCCCTTTAAGGGCAAAAGATGCAGTTTCACATTAGATACTGCAGGTAGGGTACAATTGTTTGCAGAGGGATGAATGCACATCTCACAGGTGTTATGACCTAGGCAAATGATATAAAAACTCTATGACAGGCCAAACAAGGCTTACACTTTTGAATTTATCTGCAGTTTACCTTAAAATATAATTCATTATAAATTACACTTCAATAAAGTATATTCTTTAATAACTAAATTCTGTATGCCCTACAGCACAAATGCCTATGTGCCCAACTTTTTTTTTAATAAATAGGAGCAGCTAATTATACAATATATCTGGGGGTAAAAACATGTCTGGGCCAAATCAACAAATTTTGGGCACCTGGTCAGATGTGCTATGCAGCATTTATAGGGCATTTTTTCTAACCCTTTTAGTATAGTATAGTATTTGAGGTTGAATAAAGACATACGTCCATCCAGTCCAAACCATCTAGCAATATCCTCATTTCCTGCCTAACTGCTGATCCAGAGGAAGGCAAAAAAAAAAAAAAAAAATTATGAAGGGGGGAAAATTCCTTCCTGACTCCAAGTGGCAATTGGAAATTTCCCTGGATCAACTCTACTTTATTAATCAATACCAGTAACTTGCAACATTTCTGAGCCCCATTATATGCGACCATGGCTTTGACTTGGCTTATCATAGCATTTTATACCTACAGAGAACAGACCCAGATAAATTTTAAAACAGGTTGGGCCTGCGGAGAGACTTCAACACTACTCTGACCTCATTGATGGAAGGCTTGGAGTGTCCGTCTTCCTTTTCCTAAACTACACAACAAAAACTACTCTCAAGCAGATTAGCATTTATGATTTTCAAAGTCTGAAATACACAGGAATCAGGCTACACAGTTTGCTATATATAACTTTGATTATAATAATATTTAATGCAACGTGAAAATGACCAGCTTACTATTACTAGTTAACCATAACCAAAATAATACTTTAGTATAATATTCTGATGGCATGTTGTACCTCAAGTTGGAAAGTAAACTTTCGTTGGCTATAATCTGCCAGGTTATAAACTTCAGGAACGTGAAGAGTAGTATATGCCTTCCTCTATAAAAGTTTCTGCCTCTTCTCTTTCCTCCCGGAGGTATTTAGGTATGCACAGGGGAGCCAATTTCCCCCCTCTCTCCATCCAGATGCATCACGCTGAACATTGGGTTTAACATTTAACATTAAATATTGCTATATTGCAATATTGTTTCGTTAGCTATATTCTGCCAGGTTATAAACTTCAGGAACGTGAAGAGTAGGATATGCCTTCCTCTATAAAAGTTTCTGCCTCTTCTCTTTCCTCTCGGAGGTATTTAGGTATGCACAGGGGAGCCAATTTCCCCCCTCCCTCCATCCAGATCCATCACGCTGAACATTGGGTTTAACATTTAACATTAAATATTGCTATATTGCAATATTGTTTCGTTAGCTATATTCTGCCAGGTTATAAACTTCAGGAACGTGAAGAGTAGGATATGCCTTCCTCTATAAAAGTTTCTGCCTCTTCTCTTTCCTCTCGGAGGTATTTAGGTATGCACAGGGGAGCCAATTTCCCCCCTCCCTCCATCCAGATCCATCACGCTGAACATTGGGTTTAACATTTAACATTAAATATTGCTCTATTGCAGTTTCTCCCCTCTCAAGCATGGTCAGTTTGTAAAAAAAAGATAGAAACTTACTTCCCAGCCCGGGATCCATCGGCAGAATCAATAGCTGGCAACCGCATCTTTGATTGGCTGACACTCAGCCAATTACAGACGCGGCTGCCTGCCAAGCCTCCAATGGAACTCCATTCACGGAATCTGTATTGGAGACTGAGGCCGCTGTATCCCAGGCTGGTAAGTAAGCTTATTCTACTGTATCTTTTTTTTTTTTATTTTTTTTTTTTACAAAACAGACAATGCGGTTGGGAGGGAGGGAAATACGTTATATCAAATTTTAGTTTTTAGGGTGGAAAC
The DNA here is from genome assembly GCA_019447015.1 of Hymenochirus boettgeri. Classification (NCBI taxonomy): domain Eukaryota; kingdom Metazoa; phylum Chordata; class Amphibia; order Anura; family Pipidae; genus Hymenochirus; species Hymenochirus boettgeri. The sequence continues at coordinate 98,193,054 of CM033473.1, read as the reverse complement.
ACCCTTTAAGCAAAAGCTTACACCATTAAGACATTCACAAATAGAGAGATTTTTTTTGAGAAGCAAAGACTTAGAAATAAATGGCAAGTGTCATCAATAAAAAAAGAGCATATTTCTACCTTTAAAATGAATTCAGGATCATGCTTGTAGCATAGAGCTGACTAAAGTTATAGCAGAACTAAGGAGCAAATATTAAGGAGAGACTGTGGTCTCCCTACAAAGCATGATCAATAAAAAAAGAAAAAGCACATTTCTACCTTTAAAATGAATTTAGGAACATGCTTGTAGCATAGCAGCATAGAGCAGCCCAAAGTTACAACAGTATATGAAGTGGTGCTTTCTGCTTGCACTGGAAGCGTGATATCACCTATTTCTCTGCATTCTCAGCTGCATTATTAGCTGTATTATAATCCCCAAATGTGTTTCAAGGCAGAGAAAACAGAGAATGTTTGCTGGCCCTAATTACAACATTTTTTTATTTTTGGGGGTTGGGGCTTATGGCAAAGCGAATGATGTGTGTAATAGCAGAGGAGAAAGACTGTGCACACCAGATGTTCAAATTTTCATTCCTGTAACTTTGGATTCACAGAAGCTAGTAATACAATCCTAGGCTTGTTTAAAAAGTATGAAAAAGGCGTTTTCAATAGCCCATGTATTGAGGGCACATGTATGGAAACCCGTGTCCCTTTAAGCTGTGCCAGGATTGCAAAAATGAGATCCTGGATTTAGAAAATAAAATTAAACAATCTTTCACACTTTTTTTGTACAGATATGATAAAAGTTGCTGACCTATTTTTGGTCCTTGGGAGTTGCTCTCCTCGGGATCATCTAGAAAAGCGGACATGAAATTAGCCAGTTCAGATTGAAGACAATGAACCAGGTATCTGTGAAAATAATAGTTTGGGTTAGTAAATAAACAAAAAAAATGGAATGCTGTTAAAGCCTCTTAGTAGTCAAAACATTTTCTATAGCAGAAACATGACTAAATGATTTAGACACGACAGAGTTAATAAGAAAGGAGGGGGAGTATGTATGTATTTTAAACAAGAATTGAAGCCAAATTTAGACAGACTAGACCGATGGGGGTATAGACAATAAAGCAGAAACAATATAGGTTGAGCTGTGTACAGGAAGCAAGGTGGGTAAATTAATTGTTAGTGCATGTTATAAGCCACCAAATGCCAGTGAGAATGTGGAAATGAATCTCCATATAGAGTTAGCGAAGGCTGCTGGTATGGAACATGTTCTAGTTAAGGGGGATTTTAATTACCCTGACATAAAATGGAGTATGGGTACTGCCAGCACCTCAAAAGGTATCAAGTTCATAAATCTTCTTTATGAGCATTTACTTTAACAGATGGTAGAAGTTCCTACTAAACAGGATGCGTTGTTGGATCTGGTAATCTCTTATAACCCTGAGCTCATATTGAAGATGAAGGTAATAGGAAGCTTAGGGAATAGTGATCATAATATAGTGTCCTTTATTATAGGTTGCAAAAAACAAAAGTGCACTAGGTTAATAAAAACTTAACTATAGGAAAGCTAAATTTATGTTGTTAAAGGAATCATTCTTCATAGACTTGGGGGATTTGTTCCTAGGTAAAGATATTGAGCAGAAGCGGACTGCTTTTAAAAGGATATTAAATAATTACATTTCTTTGTACCTTTAGTGAACAAGTATAAAAAAAATAGGTCCTCTCCTGCCTGGCTTAATGCCCAAGTAAAAAGGGAAATGGGAAAAAATGTTGAAATCGGAGGGAACTGAACAGGCTTACAAGAGTATAAAAGTTGTAATAAGGAGTACAAGAATGCAATTAAACTAGCTAAAATAGAAAAGGAAAAACAGATAGCAGAACAAAGCAAGTATAACCCCAAAATATTTTTTAAATATATCAATAGTAAAAAGATGAGGACCAAGAATGTGGAACCATTAAATAATGGGGCTAAGATAGTTATAGAGGATGGCAAAAAGGCTAACGTGCTAAACCATTTTTTCCCCTCTGAATTCTGAATATAGAGAATCCTAATCCTTATAGTAAGCACTGTAATAATATTAAGGGTATAAATTAGTAATATTCACTATGGCTGACAGAGGATATGGTACGGAACAATTAGACAAAGTAAATATAAATAAAGCCCCTGGGTCTGATGGAATACATTTTCGGATCTTGAGAGCTTAGTCCAGTTTTATCTAGACCGCTGTTTCTCATCTTTTCAGATTCACTTTTGTCTGGTGATGTGCTGCTGGATTGGATAAAACAATGCAATACCAATATTCAAAAAAGGTAGTCGTTCCCAACCTGGTAACTATAGACCTGTAAGCCTAACATCAGTGGTAGGGAAGGTGCTGGAAACTTTGTTACGGGGTCATATCCTTGACTTTGTCTCCAGAACGGACATTTTTTGTAGTAGTCGGCATGGATTTATGAGAAATAGATTGTGGCAGACATATTTATTTGGCTTTTATAAAGAGGTGAGTAAGAATTTAGATTTTGGCATAGCAATAGATGTAGTATACTTGGATTTTGCTAAAGCTTTTGATACTGTGCCACATAGGCGACTAATGTATAAACTGAGGACTGTTGGCTTAGAAAAAAACATTTGTACATGGATAGAGAATTGGTTATTGGATCGCAAACAGAAGGTGGTGGTCAATGGAGCTATATCTATGTGGGCTAAAGTTCTAAGTGAAGTGTGTCAGGGTTCCGTACTGGGGCCACTTCTTTTTAATCTGTTTATAAATTACTTAGAAAGGGGCATTGAGAGCAAGGTCTCTGCTGTTGGCACTAAACTGTGCAGAGCTTTGGAAATGTCAAATAATGTGCAATTGCTGCAAGCCGACATAGATAGATCATCAAAATGGACAGCAGTATGGCAGATGAGACTCAATGTTGATAAATGTATGGTGCATTTGGGGTTTTAAAATCCTGGTGCCAGGGGCGGAGCCTGACCAGCAATATGAGCAGCTGTGTTTAAAAAGAGCTCCCACGCCCTAGGGCCTTTTTCAACTTCAAAACAGCTCATTCTACTTCAAAAAGACCCAACTAACACTCCCTGGATAACCTGATGGAACCTCGGAAAGACAATGTAACAAAGGTGAAATCACTGACTATATGTCGTGCTCCAGCTCCTCAGTGAATGCCCATGACAGCGGTAAAATAGGGGGCAGAGACTTGCCAGAAAGAAATCTCTGCACCAAATAAGATCTGGAGAACTTATTTCACAACATAGAAAAGATCATCCAAACCTCCCAAGAACAGATCATACAAGAAGTTAAAACAGAAATTACCTCCCTGGGAGAAAGGGTGTCCTCCCTGGAGACAACAACCGACCACATGGCGTCCAGGAGATACGGCACAATATACAACTTATTAGAGACGGCCCTACTTTATTCGGCTCCCTTACCCAGAAAGAACAAACCAGTGAAATACTACTAGACAGAACCCATAGAGCTCTTCGGCCAAAACCCTCCCCAGTAGAACAACCAAGATACGTAATTTGTAAGTTTCATTACTACAAGACGAAAGAACGGATAATGGGGGCAGCCAGAAACCTAGATGGCGTGGTACATGAGGGGATACGTATACACCTGATTTGTCTGGCACCACACTCGCACGACGAAGGGAGTTTAGACCCTTGGCAGAATATTTGTTAAAGCACAAAATCCATTATAGATGGGGTTTCCCCTTTAAGCTAACAGTAATGAGAAACTGTTGGCCGATTTCAATTTCAGCTCTAGAACATTCTGAGGAATGCTTGAGGAGACTTGAACTGCCGGTACCATCAGCTCTTAAATCAAGACCTCTACATAAGGATCGAATAGCGACACCAAGACCCGAGTGGATCCAAGTGGAGCTAAAGACCCCAAAAATCACCACACAGAGCAAGTTTTTCCCTTCTAAAGGAAAAGAGCTTACCTTAAATACCCCCCGAACTATGTAAGATCCAAGCTACAAAACGGACCCATCCTGCTCAGGAAGGTATGGATTAAGGGGGTAGGTGATACCAACAATTCCTTACATTAAAACCCCATCTTGCCCGACTTAAAAAAAAAAAAAAAGGAATTCAGTGTGTTTTCCTCAAACACATAAAGCGGTGAACGGACTTCAAACTCTCAGGTAGGCCTGAATCGCATTTACTTACCCAGCAAACTTAATTATCTGTATGGAAGATTCAACGCACGTGCCTTATCATCAATTTATTCTAACAGACCCCACATACAATCTAAAATATCACATCTCTCCACAAAGGAAATATACTTTTGCAGATACGCTAAGACCCCACTGTATCCCATGTACTGCGGGCCACAAATTTAAAGTGTTGATATCCCTTTACCAAAGAACTACTATCGAATGTCATATTATATCTATATATATATTCTTGCCAAATATACCTACCTGGATCCTACTAAGAAGATACGGGGGGGGGAGAGTGGGAGAGACATATACAGACTGAGGAATCCGGGTGCCCTGTGTTGAAGGGGGGGGGGGGAAGATATGGATTGGAGGTACCCAGCCAAAAAAGAAAAGGACAGTTCATATCATAACCTCTCATTAAAGGGTATGTCCACCCCTAAAATACATTTAGGGGAGGGCGGCAGTGCGGCGGAGGATCGAGGGGAGGTAAGTAAGAGTTTGGGGAGCTTTTTGGAAAAAAAAACATGCGGTTGGGGCTGGGGGACATGGGGGAGCAGCATATTAAGGGGGTTTAACACTAGGGGGAGGGATAGTAGAACGGGAGGGAGAGGGAGGGAGAGGGAGGGGGAGGGAGGGGGGAGAAGGGCTGCAGTGCGCATGGCAAATATCTACCGGAGGCTAGATAGCAGGCAGAGACCTGCTATCCTCCTGGTGGTTAGTTTTGAGACTTTGGGGGGGGTTTACAGGAGAACCCTATGGAGCTGGGATGTGAGGTAAGGATTAAACTACACTACATGGTGGGGCCAGTAGTTGGGGGGATTATAGTTTTGGGGGTGGACATGCCCTTTAACGGTTTATTGTTTAATTGTTTAAAAAAGAAGTTAAATTTTTAACTATAACTATAATACTATTGCACAAAGTATAGACACTTGCATAACTTTATTAAGAGTATGGAAAGAAAGTGAGCTGCTATAGACTTGTACTTAAAAGCTATTCATAATACTCCTCAATTCTTCAAATTTATCAAAGATGTAAAATCTAAAAGGTGAATGTACCCCCATCTAGTATAGTATAGTATAGTATAGTATTTGAGGTTGAATAAAGACATACGTCCATCCAGTTCAACCCATCGAGCAATATCCTCATTTCCTGCCTAACCTTTGATCCAGAGGAAGGCAAAAAAACCCCACCAAATTTATGAAGTGGCAATCGGAAATTTCCCTGGATCAACTCTACTTTATGTATCAATACCAGTAACTTGCAACATTCCTTGTTTGCAGAAACTCATCCAGCTTTTTTTTTTAAACTGACCAATGAACCTGCCATTACAACGTCCACTGGAAGACAGTTCCATAGCCTTACCGTTCTCACAGTGAAAAACCCTTTCCGAGCTTGAAGCCTAAACCTTTTTTCTTCAAGTCTTAAGGGATGTCCTTGTGTCCTTTGACATGTTCTATTGGTGAACAATGCCCCAGATAGTTTATTGTATGGCCCGTTAATGTATTTATACACAGTAATCATATCCCCACGCAATCGCCTTTTCTCCAGCGTCCATAATTGTAACTTTTCCAGTCTCTCTTCATATTCAAGCTCACCCAATCCCCTTATTAATTTAGTTGCCCTTCTCTGAACCCTTTCCATTTCTAAGATGTCCTTTTTGTACACAGGATTCCAAAATTGCACTGCATATTCCAAATGAGGCCTTACCAATGCTTTGTAAAGAAGGAGAATTACATTTTCCTCCCTTGAATCCATACCTCTCTTTATACAAGACAATACCATGCTGGCTCTGGCTGTTGCCGCCTGGCACTGCTTGCTACCTTTAAGTTTGTTATCCACCAAACTCCAAGATCCTTTTCCAACAGGAATTCACTTAACACAGAGCCATTTATAGTATAAGTAGCACAAGGATTTTTAAGTCCAAAATGCATCACCTTACATTTATCAACATTGAATTTCATCTGCCACTTAGCAGCCCAATGTGACAATCTATCTAGATCCCCTTGCAACGATTGCACATCCTCTGAAGTTTTTAATGGTCGACAAAGTTTTGTGTCGTCAGCAAACACAGAAACCTTGCTGACAATAACCACTTCCAAATCATTAATAAGAGTAAATAGAAATCTGATCCATCTTATTCCGCTTCTGACCTTACAGGTCTCTTCCAATATCAAATTATAACTAAAATTAAACCAGTATAACTATAAATTTACCTGCACTGAACACCAAACCTTGGGGAGGCGTGGGGCAGCAGCGGAACCACCGTACTTAAGCAAAGCAATTTCTGATGCAATCTGTAAGAAAAGGGTCTATTTTTTCTCCTCCCCCATATCTCCCTTCTTTTCTCTGTCTCACCTATCTTTCACTTTTCAACACCTATAGGCCCTAGAGGTGTAAGGTGCGACCGTTAGTCTGTTTACTTCGGCTCTACCGAAGAGACATCCGATCCAAAATTAGTCTTTGGAATTATTTGTGTGGAATATATTTTACCCACCCAGTTACAATGCTGTGATATCACAGGCAACTAGTGCCTGGTTAGTAATTATATGTTTATTAGTTTTATTCTCGCTAATATTTGCCACTGCAGGTGAAAATCATCCCAATACAATACAAGCTTCTACCCCGGAAGCAATCAGTTATAATATTCAACTAAATAAGTTAACTACATTATATAGAAGCAAAACAAAATTGACATGGCGCACCACAGGAGGATAGCGGGGACCACAGGGTACCATGGACTGCCGGCTCCGGACAGTCACCTTCCAACTTATTTTCAATAGATACATAACCCTAAAAAGCCACAATATGGCTTCTAAAATACATGTTATCTCGCACAATGTGAAGGGACTAAACTCTCCCAAAAAACGTACAATGGTTTTACAGTATTATAAATAGTTGAGACCCGATGTCCTTTTCCTACAAGAAACACACTTCATCAAAGGGAGAGAACCAACTTAACCAACTCACTATTATGCATCTAACTCTACTTTAAGACTCGAGGAGTAGCTATTCTTATAGACAAAGCCGTATCTTTTGTAGAAGACTCATGCTACCGAGACCCACAAGGCCGCTTTATAATATTAAACGGCTACATACGCTTGACTAAATTAACATTAGCTAACATATATGCTCCAAATCAACATCCGCAACATTTCCTACAAACAAACAATAAACTACCAGAACTTACTTTTGGCACAATAATCATGGTGGGTGATTTTAACTCCAGTTTAAATCACAAAATAGACATATCTCACATTCAAACTCTATTGCAGGAATCACCAACATCTAAACACCTGAAAACATTTTTTAAATGATAATAACCTCCAAGACATTTGGAGACTCTCCAACCCAACTGCTAGGGAATACATATTCTATTCACACAAATTATACACACGCATTTATTATTTATCCCGCCCCACAACTATTACCACAGGTTACTAACTCAAATTTTGCTGAAATATCATGGTCTGACCATGCTTATATATCAATACCATGTTATTATGCTAACTAGACCATCTCCTATATGGAGAATTAATGAACAAATACTAGCAGATGAAAATAAAAATACCCTAAAAAACAAAATACAATATTTTGAAATAAATGATACCCCAAATGTTTCCAGAGCTACTCTATGGGCAGCCCACAAAGCGGTAGCACGTGGATACCTCATTCAATTAGCAGCCAAACAGAAAAAAGAAATACTAAATCAAATAAAATACCTAATTTAACTAAATTTCAAAAAAATTAGAACTAAATAGACAAAACGATAAAACACTACAAATAAAATTGCATGCCATAAAAATAGAACTAAGTGCATTACTAATGCTGAGAGTGGAAAAAGCCTTGAGAATGCTAGGACAACACTTCTACTTAAAAAAAAAAAAGCCAGATACCATGCTGGCCAAAAAATTAAAACAAAAATAAACCCAAAAAAATGCCTCCCCTTATGTACTCATACATAATACACAATTCTATCAAAAATTATATAACAGCACACCAAGAAATAACTTAGGGACATTTGGGTCCTACGTATGAGCCCTCCCAAGGGGTGGCTGTGGCCCGTTTGTGCCCCTCTGGTGGCGTACCTATCAAAATCTACCAAATGTTTACAGACTGGTGTTGAGGAGGAGATACATAATAGTGTACTAAATAGTGGAGCTGAGTGGGGGGTGGACTTGTGGCGGACAGCTATCTCGGCCGGGGGTCGGCCATGAGTACGCGTTCGGCCGAGTGTTGTTCGTTAGCCCACACGATGGGTTGTTGGGAGGCTGGTTCCCGGCTGGGACGACCATTCAACATTGGTGGTGCTCGATGTCGAGGCTCGGTGCCAGTTCGAGTGTGTATGTGAGCCTTGAGGATGATCAATCAAACAGAACAAGCTGTGAACTTTAAAAAGTACTACCATTTTCAATTTACTGTAACAAAAACAAAAGTAAGTACACTATATATAGGATGTGTAAAAAAACTGTTATATGTATTCTTTAATGTGAAAACTCAATAAAAATTTAATGAACAACAACAAAAAATAATAAAATCCTGGTGCCACCTACACCATAACACACCATACCCACTGTCAAATAAGGTGGTGGCAGCATCATGCTCTGGAAATGCTGCTCTTCAGCAGGGACAGGGAAGCTAGTCAGAGTTGATGAGAAGATGGATGGAGCCAAATACAGGGCAATCTTGGAAGAAAACCTCTTGGAGTCAGCAAAAGACTGGGGTGGAGGTTCACCTTCCAGCAGGACAATGACCCTAAACATAAAGCCAGGGCAACAATGGAATGGTTTAAAACAAAACATATCCATGTTTTAGAATGGCCCAGTCAAAGTTCAGATCTAAATCCAATCGAGAATCTGTGGCAAGATCTGAAAACTGCTGTTCACAAATGCTGTCCATCTAATCTGATTGAGCTGGAGATGTTTTGCTAAGAAGAATGGGCAAGGATTTCAGTCTCTTGATGTGCAAAGCTGGTAGAGACATACCCTAAAATACTGGCAGCTGTAATTGCAGCAAAAGGTGGTTCTACAAAGTATTGACTCAGGGGACTGAATAATTACGCGCACCCCACTTTGCAGGTATTCATTTGTTAAAAATGTTTGGAATATGTATGATTTTCGTTCCACTTGTCACGTGTACACCACTTTGTATTGGTCTTTCACATGGGATTCCAATAAAATTGATTCATGTTTGTGGCAGTAATGTGACAAAATGTGGAAAACTTCAAGGGGCCGAATACTTTTGCAAACCACTGTACATGTTTTGCAGTAGATAGATTGCTTATGGTTCCAATCAAGCAAGTCTCAGGGTAGACAACAAGGTGTGTATCTGGTGGCACTTGTGGTTCAACAACCTGGGCCAGTATCAAGCCATATCATTGCCACTACAGGGGTCTCAAAAAGTGTGCAAGATCATTATAAGCCACTCAAAGAAATGCAGGGTACACCATAGAGTATTGGATGTTGGCATTCCGAAATCTCAGTTTCACCTATAGGAATGTGGCTATGCGCTTTTTGCGTTTGATTGAAAAATCTGGAAAGATCGAGAATGTAGTGTTATGAGGTGAGGGAGTCTTCAGAACAAGCTAGGTGTAAGATATGGTTGTGATCATTGAAGTTTAAGAGCCTGGCTATCATAAGCTTAAGTCTGGCTTCTGGTGGAAGGGGTTTAGCAGGCATACGTTCATTCAATTGCAAAGCTAGCTGATAAGGAGCTGGCTCCGAGGTGTACATGTAGCCAGGTTTCCAGGAAGGACTTGGGTTTGTGTGCTCTCTAGGCCCTCACGGATCCACACAAATTCTAAATTTTGCATGCGGATCCTGTTTTCTAAATCATCAGTTTTGGCTTAGAGGTATTAAATTTGTTTAAGTTCCCTCACATCTGTTTGTAGTAAGGGGAGCTGGACACTTGCTGCTCAATCTCACTCGTGCATTGTTGGAGTGTCCACATGTCCTGTGTTATAAGGCCAATATCTTCACACCATCGATTAATACAAATAGCGACATTCTAGACTCAGTTATGGGTGATTGAGTAACTGGGTTTGTACCCGATGTAGACGTACAGGAGGGTCGGTATCTGTCTCCATGTCCACCGTTTCTGTCTCAGAAGGCATCAGGTTGTTGTCTGTGGGAGCAGCTAGTGATGCTCTGGAGGCCACCTGGCCTCATGGTTAACTCATTTTGTGGTGGAATGCACTGGAATATGGCAAGATGTTCTGTCAAATCAGCCATTTCATGGTGCTGGGGAGTGATGGTACAGGTTCTCACCTCTGCCCACAGCAAGGAGGAAGATTGTTTGATGGATTGTGTATCAGATTCTGCATGGGTGCTAAGCTCTCAAACAGATATCTTGCCACGCCCCTTTTAGGTAGTAAGTTAAAGCATGTTATTTGTATATTCCCACCACACCATAATCAAAATCAAAAAGCATGTTCTCTCCTTTTGCATGTGTTCAGAATCAAAGAGATTTTAATCAGCTTGTTGAACCACAATTTTTAAGGCAGAGTACAAGACCCAAGCTAACTGATATGTTTATGGTCTTAACAACAGGGACCCAAGGAGCTTATCTTTCTGAACATTTTATAGGTTTTAGTACCAGGCTAGAATACATTCTACAATCTCTCTAAACTACTGGTAGAATACGATCTCCAAAATTAGTACCACCATTTGTATTATTTATGGTGGACAGGTTAACAAGCACACTTAATGATAGGGGTCAGAAAGAGTATTTTTCCTCCTTGCTGCATAGGGCAGAGTAGAGTCCCATATCGTGTTAGGTACCAGAGAGATTTGCATGTCAGGATCGGATAATGATTTGGGGGTCCGGTTTAGTCGGGGTAGAAGGCTGCAGGTGTGGGTCTGTTTTTTGGGTTGAACTACTTGCAGGTTGGGTGTGGTTATAAAAACAGACCTTTGGAAAATTAGACTCAAGCAGGATTATAGGGCAGGCTTTAATAAACAGTGTACTGGTGCACACTTGAGGCATAAGTACGCCATTAAATTTGTCTCTCAAGTCAAATTGTTAAATTTGTCAAGCCCTCTAAACCAAAAAATAGGTTATTTTAAATTGACCATAACTGGAAACTATAATTCTTCCCAACCACCACTGTATCTTCTTATATTTCAGCTGTCAATCAAGATCCTTGCTATTCTTCTGTGAGTAGTTTTACTGTTGCTGGAATGGTGAAAAAGTTTTGACAGTTGGAATGCTGTATGCAGGCTTGACAGTTGGTTTGTGGGAAAAAAGTCAGGTCAGATGGAAGTGGTTAAAAGATGGAGGGAGGATACTGCTCCGAAACAAAATGTGTGCTGGATTGAAGGCATGCAGCAACACACGCAAACCAGATAAGTGCTACTTACATGTATTCAATTATAGATTAAGATGAGGCAAAGTCATTTTTTCAGTATAGTGTCCCTTTAAGTCAATTTAATATTTTGATTTAGCTTTAATTTAATTAAAATTAAAACCACAGATGTACAACAGTGGATTTTTTTTACACAGAGATAAATAAAAAAGCTCTGTATAACCAGAGATAACAACCAGAAATAACTGTTTGATAAACATAAAATGTATGTTTCCTTGCGTTTAAAGAGCTAAACGTTGTTTCCCCGTGGGAACTGGAAGGTATATTAGTCAGGTCCAATTTACCTCTGGTAAACTAATAGCAGAACAACCTATACAGGCATTGTCAAGCTCACCAGCTTGCCCAATTACCAGGAAGCCAATGAAATTTCATTGAAGGATTGCAGAGACACAAATATAAATGAACTATTTAAAAATGAAAAGTACTTGGGGCGGGAATGTAGGATTGATTATTCCTACCTCACAATATTGTTTCGTTGATGAGCTATAGCTCATACAGTTTTCATTTGCCAGGTTAATACCATGGGCCTTCATGTGTATTAAAGGATAAGTACACTGTAAAATCAACTATAGTTTAATTGGACCCACCTAGGTCCCTCCTGAGCCTTCCTGTGTGTCTTGAAAGTTGCTAACATCTTGGATGATGCAGGTAAGGCTGTAGAGCTCCTCCTTCTGAGACTTGGCTCAGTCCCCTCTTTCCTTAGCCTCTTAATCTGTTTGTGGCATCCGTGCACGTGTGACTCCACAACGAACACGGATGTGCGTGAGTGCCCGCAAACGGATGTTTGATTTTACCGTGTACTTATCCTTTAAAAAGATAGTGCTGAAGCATTTAGGAAGACTGGCACAAGCAGTTTTCTTTGTGTTGCCACTCTTTATAGGAATGATATTGGGAGGTAGAAAGCACCAATCCTACCTCCCTGTCCCAGGTACTTTTGTTTTAACGGTTATTGAAAAAACTTTATATGCACTATAGTTCCTGTCCTTTAAAAGCACAAGCGTGCTGGATTTCTATGTTACCTTCTCTAAAAGTTAAGATTTTAGGTTTTGTTCTCCAAAATTATATTTTATCCAGGAGCAGAAAATTCCCACCCCCCGAAATCCATTTAACTTACAGTGACCAGAAGTGCATGTGAAGCAAGGTATTCAGACCACATATAAGAAGCTTCTCTCCTGTCAGGAAATTTTGTTTGCGATCAGGCTAAATTACTCACTTCACTTGCACTTCTGGGCTCTGTAAGTAAAAAGGTTTTTTGGATTTTTTTGCACATGGGTACAATTCAATTTTGGGGATTAACATTCCCTTTAAATATGTTAATGTTGTCGCTTTTATCGCCACTGATTGGGGTGAGGAAAAAAAGTTTTTTAAGAGCATTTTTTTGCATTAATTAAACAGTTGTGGATGATTCAAAATATATTTCTTACTTAAATGCCATCTGAACCAAATGTGCCAAGACATCCTGTGCATCAAGTGTAATACGGTTGAGATCTCTGTCCTGCTTTATGAAATTAAGAAGCTCTGATGCATTGGCCATCCAGAATGCAAGAGACCCAGCAATATTCTTCTGCTTCTGCGAGAAAAAAAAAAAAAATTCTATTTTGGTACATATATTTATTTAAGCCAATCATAATCAATTTTGCCAAAATAGTTTTGTATTACAATTTCTTTTAAAAATGTAAAAACCACGAACATATGCAAATCAAGGAAATGCTGGGAATTCCCACATGGCTTACTATTCCTTTGAACCACCAACCAAAAGGCACAGGGGGCTTCATGCATAAAGTATATTAAAGGAGGGGATTAAGGTAAACGTATGAAATGTGCATTGTTTGCCAGAAACAAGCAGAGGCATCATAAAATACAGATTGCAACCGAATAAAGGACACTTCGAATTTAAGCTTTCATTGCCCCAAGGTGGGTGAAATTTTATTTTAAATACTCTTTGTGAAAAAATTAAATACTCTTTGTGAAAAAAACTGATGTAAAGAATCTGTTAAAATAAAGAATAGAAAAATATTGTAGTGTGTATTAGTCCAATATATAGATGTAAAAAATAACTCTTAGTCCATAGATACAGTATCACAGTATTTTTTACTGTTAAAATAAAGAAAACTTTGTAAATTATAAGGGATATTATATACAATGATTTACAATTCTGTTATTGTGTTCCTAAATTCTAGTTTTCAAAAATTTCTATTGTCCAGCCAATTTGTCTGCTTTATTATTTGAACATCTGTGGAAAAATAAGTTAAAAAATCTGTTTTTTTTTTACTGCCCATCTTGCAAAATCAACAAACCTCCTTTCAAAAACATCAGCCATAATTAAAAAAATCCTTTTAGTGTGTTTGGCAAATCTTTGGCATTTTCCACCTATCATCTTCTTAAAGGGTATCGCAACAGCACATCAGGAATGTGTAGCATATGAGTTTAATTTGTGGTTATAACTTATGACTTTGATCTTTCAATCACTGGAACTATCCAATTTAAATTTTTGAGTTGTTACATTTTTGTACCGTCACTTTCCATTTTCCGCTATATTACCCTTGTTGTTTCTATCTTAGATGTAGCTGCCTAGCTTTAAAATGTCCAAGATGAGGAGGAGTCTATAAATCAGAGGGGACACTGAAGTTCTCCTCATGTGTGCGGAATGAGAACTATAGCAGAAAAAGTGCCTATGAGCCTGCATTTGGAGGTGTACTACAGAAAAGACCTGGAACTATCAGTCCCGGTTGGTGGCAACCTCTAGAGCGCATGGAAAGCTCCCCTGCCACGAACGGGGATTCCCCCTTCTCAGCGGACGAGTAAGGGCTGGAGGCACACATCTTTCTAGGTTAAGCGTATCACGTTATTTATCTAATTGCATTGTCACTAAATTCTACCCCGCTTTTGCTTATATTTTTTTTTTCTATTGTGGACACACGGACACTACTGGTTTACACATCAGAAGGACTAATGTGGAATTTTTTCTATTTATTTATATGATGTACTTTTGCACTATTTATAATTATATAACGTTATATATGGTTTTATAATATTATATAGATTTCTTCTGAGCTAAGATTTTTTTTTAATTGTAATTTTTATTAAAATTTTGAAAAAGAAGAATATATCAACAGGATGTCAGTAACAACAAAGTATTTTGTTTTGATATATAGTTGTGTCAGAACAATTCAAACAACATATGAAGTAAAAACAAAAGGAACAAAGGAAACAAGGAAAAATTGGGTAGAGCAAGCTAAATCTATACCTATTTTTAGAGGTGAGTCTCTTACTCTGTTTTCCATTTGCTAAAATTTTCTGAGTCTCCCCTGATTCTCCTTTTCTATTCCCTCCCCTTCTTTATTCAGTCTGTGCTACGATTTTTATGGTATTACCATTATTATATTTTATTAAAGTAATTATTCTAGCATCTGGGCTGTATTTGTGTTTTGTATTCCTGGTACACATAGGCAAATTTTTCCATCCATTACAGATCACTACCTTTTTTTGCAAGTTCCTACAAATTTAAATTAAGTGACCCCTCACACACAAGTATTGACTTCAGACCACGAGCTGAAATCAAAATACAAAATCTGCTAAAATTCAAGAATGAACATTTCAAAATTTGAATTGTCACTGAAGTTATTTTTCTAAATGCTGTAGAAATGTAAAAAAATTACCTGAATTACACTTTCCATCATTTCCACCATCTTGTTCACAACAGCAACAACTTTCTGTGATCTCTCGACAGCACTTATATCTGCTTTATACTTGCTTGAAATAACATATCGACATGTCATATAGAGAACATATGTTGGAGAAAGTTTAAAATGCACCGTGGAACTGTTTGTGTAGTTAATTATTGCAGACAAAAAGGAGTCTTCAGCTAAAATTTAAAAGAAAAATGTAATGTAAAAGTGAACTTTTACCAAAAGAATAATGAGGTAATCTTTTTCAATTTGAATTTGTTTTTGTAAAGACCAAAAACACATTTTACTTGCAACTTTGCAGACAGATGTCAATGGAGACTGTGTATTTTCTCCAATATTACAGTATATAGTTTATGGGGTTGTTTAAAGCAAATGGTACTTAGCCTAAAAGAACTACAAAGAGAAACAGTGGACAAACATGCCCACCAAGAACCCATTAATAACCATGAATAATTGCATACACAGGCGGTACAAAAATTCACTCACAACAGATTAAAGATACACAGGATCTGAAGCCAGACTGTGATAAGTAACATATGTAACCCATTAGCAATGCAGATCTTTAAAGACATGTCCAGCCTAAACTAAAGTTCTCTTAGAAATGTTTAACAGCCCCCAAACCTAGGTTTCACATTATCCTTAAGTTCCAAAGATTCCCCTGAAGGGACTAACCTGACCTGGTCCCTTGGCCACCTGGACTATGCCCCCTGCTCCTGTTTTGAGCTAAAACAGGAGCAGAAGGCTTCTGCGATGACAGCCTCTCTACTTCCCCGTTGCAGCTGTCAGGCAATTGGGCGTCACACCTTTGCTGAAAGCCGCAACTAGTAAGTGGAGCGGTTGTCAGCCGCAGAAGAGGAGCAATGACGGACCAGGTCAGGTAACTAACTTCAGGGGCATCTTTGAGGCTTAAAGATAATGCTAAACCTAGGTTTGGGGGTGGGGTGTTGAACATTTCTAAGCTATATTAGGCTTTACTTAAAGGATAAGTATGCTGTAAAATAAAGGTAAGTTTCGTTGGAAGCTGCAGCTTTAAAAAAAAAGCTTTCCCCCCCACCATGCCCCTCAAATGTTTGTTTGTTCCAAGCATGCGCACATACCCGCATGACCTCGCTGCACATGCGACGTGAAGTCAGTGCGTGCGGGCATCATCTTGCTGCACACAAGCATGGCGACGCAACGTCACAAGACTAATAAAGCAGGAGGAAGCAGCAAATATTGGAGAGGCAGAGCTAAACATCTAACTGTACAGATTCATGATGTCATCAACTTTGAAGCTGGAAAGGTAGGCTCTGGAGGGGCATAGGGGGGGAAAAATGCCAACAGTTTTTTTTAAAGCTGCAGCTTTCAATTAAACTTAACTTTGTTTCACAGCATAATTATCCTTTAAGTGACAAAATGAACAATAGAACAATCCGTCTACTGCACAGTAAGACTCTAATAAAGTAAGTTTATAAATCGTCTAGGACTGCCCTAAAGGAGAGAATATTATAAAACATTTAATATATACACTGTAAGGGAGAATAGTTCATGGTGGTGGCAAGCTGTAATGGATCCTTTCCAGTTACAAAAGTGCATAAGGTATTGCTCTTTTCCAATCTAGAGGCACACATCCGGACCTGAGTGAATCTGCAAAAGAAGACACAATGGCCTAGATAAAACTGAACTTAGTTCCCTAAGGACCCGAGGATAAATTTTATCCGGTCCAGGAGATTTATTAATATTAACCTTATTTAGTTGTTTCTGTACCTTATTCTCGGTTAACCAAAGGGCACTTGCACCTTTTATACCATTATTGCTACTCTATGATATCTGTACTTGGATCTTCTATAATGTATACAGAGGTAAAAAAGATATTCAAGACATTTGCTTTATCTCCATCCTCCGTAACTAAAGGTGGCCATAAACACAAGCAATAACAGGTAAATCGGATTTACCCATTATCGCTTGTGTGTAGGGGATATTCCCGACCGATCGGAGTGCCGACGAACGGCCGTAGTCGGCACTCAGATTGATCGGAAAAGACAAGAAAATTTCCGTCGATCGGCATCGGCTCCCTTTAATAGAGGAAGCCGATACCGATCGTGCATGGCTGCACGATCCCCATAACGCGTATGGGGATTGGCCGGTAGCATGTGTGCAGGTTCCCTTCGCAATGTCCCGACAGATACCAATATGATGTGTCGGCACATTGCAATGGAAATCCCATGTGTATTAACCTGTATGTAATGTATGACTATGTAATTGTAAAGCGCCACAGAAGATGTTGGCGCTATATAAATCAATAATAATAAAAATGTGTATGGCCACCTTAACTTATCCCCCTTCATTTATGGCGCCACATTTTCAGTCTTCATCTTCTTACTATTAACATGCTTTAAAAAAAAAAAAATTAGGATTAATTATGCTTTGTTCAGCTATCCTAACTTCATTATTAACATTAAGCTAGCTTGATTGCTTCCTTACACACCTTGTTATAGTTTTTATAATCCCTAAAGGCCCTTTCTGTTCCCTCTGACTTAAAAATTTTAAATGCCTTTTTCTTGCATTGGCACAGATTTATTTACAATTATTTCCCCAAGGGTATAAACTTAGCTGTGAAATGGCTTAAAAATTCACTTTAAACACAGTCCACTTCTGTTCAGTACCTTTACCTAATAATACCTTATCCCAGTTGATGCAATATTGTAATAATAATATATAATAATTTCTGCATCTGGGGTGTCAGGTCTTTGCCTGTAAATGCTGTGGTTTTCTCAGGATCTACAGCTCAGATTTGTAGTGGTATCTTGCCATCTCAAAAGGTACAATTTTTGAAATTTTTTAGAGTAAAGATATCCTTTAAGCTGTCACAATTTGCCAGTAGGGACCAAAGTTGTCCATGTATCTGGGTAACATCAGCTGTTAAAGCAATGATCGCTTCCTCCAATTCAGACACCTGGTCCTCCACTTCTCCCATCTCCCATTCTCAGTGTGGTCAGATCTATTGGGGATTATGTCTATTTAGATTTATGGTCATCACAGAACAGGTACAGAGTTGCTTTTGGTGAACTGGTAAGTTGAGTTCAGGATCTGTTCGTACAGTATTCGATCTGAGGTTGCCATATTGGACATGCCCCCAAGAAATCACATCTTTGATCATTTTTGAGATACTAACAAAAAGTTAATGTAAAGATATTAAACTGCGTAACTTTGTTACTGCCTCATTCGTACTACAGAAATTATTGTTCTCTTTATGATATTTGTAATATCACAAAAACTGTTAAAGAAGTCCTCACTATTAAAAAGACTTTTAAAGGGCTAATTCCCCCCTTAAAGTAAAAATCATAAATGGGTAAATAACCTGCCAAAACTAGAATAGTTAGAAAGATATAGACTAATATGTTATGCAGCAAAATTATGCTCTCTCCCTTCGCCTCTCCACCTTCTCTTCAAGCTCTCCAAGCTTTTATATGCTTAGAGGAGGTATCTAGGGGAATAGTACTAAGATATTAGCTGTGATGTCATGTTACTTCCATGACT
The DNA here is from genome assembly GCA_019447015.1 of Hymenochirus boettgeri. NCBI lineage: Eukaryota > Metazoa > Chordata > Amphibia > Anura > Pipidae > Hymenochirus > Hymenochirus boettgeri. The sequence continues at coordinate 98,174,350 of CM033473.1, read as the reverse complement.
AACCCGCAGCTAACTGGAATAACCAGGAAGCAGAAAGATGTAATAGAACATCAGACAGCATTACAGGTTAGGGCTTGTTTACCGTACATACTCGAGTATAAACCGACCCGAGTATAAACCGAGGTACCTATTTTTACAATAAAAATCGAGTAAAATTGATTGACTCGAGTATAAACCGAGGGTAGGAAATATGACCACTAATTCAAATCTGTAATTAGCAAAAATGATTCCATGGCATTTCAGATGTGTGCCACCCAGCCACCCCCCTTTCCTCCCACCCACCTACTGCATAAAGTAGGTAGACTTAAAAGTCCACCCTAAACATAAGATTATATCCTCCTTACTAGAGGGCTGATACCATAATTATAGTAATAAATTTTAATAATTAAATAGAGTGCCACTCACACCACCCCCCTTCCCCCCCCCCCCACCTCCTACCCCCCACAAACCCATTGCATTACCGGTAGGTAATGATGTACCGTAGGTAAAGGCTGACTGGGAGACTGTTCTGTTCCATCCTGGAGACTGTTCTGTTCCATGACACTGCCGACACTGCACTGTAATTTCCAGCAAGGAGACATGTACCGGTATTTACAAAAAGGAGACCAGGAGCGTGTAGGAGTGGAGACCGGAGCAGTCTGAAGCACACGGAGAGAGAGCGCAGGCACGTTGGACACGCAAGTTACGCAGCATATGTTTAGCTTGCTTGGACATGCAAGTTACGCACGCATGTTACGCAAGCGTGCGTAACTTGCGTGTCCAACGCAAGCGTAACATGCGTGCGTAACTTGCGTGTCCAACGTGCCTGCGCCTCTGCTCTCTCCGTTGCTTCAGACTGCTCCGGTCTCCACTCCTACACGCTCCTGGTCTCCTTTTTGTAAATACCGGTACATGTCTCCTTGCTGGAAATTACAGTGCAGTGTCAGCAGTGTCATGGAACAGAACAGTCTCCCAGGATGTCGGCAGTGTCGGCAGGTGTGAGGTAAAACTTTGCCGGTGTATTTTTTAAACAGATTTTCGGGTCTATTTTGTGTATGACCCGAGTATAAACAGAGGACAGATTTTTAAGGTCTTTTTTAGACCTAAAAATCTCGGTTTATACTCAAGTATATACGGTACACTACATCAGTTTGTATACGTTTTTCAAACGCAGGTGCATTTTAAAAAACGGACAGACAGTAAAAACCCATAGGATTTCACAATATCATTTAAAGAGTAACTGTGGTATCAAATGCTTCCAAACTAGTAATCCCTTATATTATATAAATACATTTATATTTTTACGGAGATTGCATTGAGTTTTTAGGAGCAACTAACTAGGTGTGGGTATATAGCATTATTACACATAGGAAAGGTCTATATGTATCTGTGTAATTAGCACTATTTAATTAAAATCACCATAAGAAATAACACCATACAAAGTATAGTACTACTACCTACTACTGAATTACAAAACAATTCATATACAATTAATAAACTAAACTTACTTTATTGGACACCCCTAAGTTTGAATGGAAAACTCAAAATGATAGGTTAAGACACACCTCCAGGATTTCTACAGGGTCTCCATGTAGACACTAAAAGGAAGTGGAATTTTATTAACATCCAATGAGAGGTTCTGATCTTCCACTGTTAGCAAATCAAAATAATCTCTTAGGCACTGTCCATGAAAAGACATTACATCCAGTTATGTGCTTTTTGTAAAACATGTGACAGTCTTGGCCAAAAAAATTATTTTATAAAAGAAATTTATAATCTTCAGACTCTCACATTTACTCCCCCTCCCCTCTCCATAGAAAGTAATGAGACAATCCAGTTTCTGTTTGCTAGACAGGAAGTGTCTGTTTATGATTAAATGACTTTGCAGGTCTCAAACTACCCAGCATTCTTAGAGAAATGGGCAGTTTTTACCCTAAAATTAATATATTAAAGGACAACTCCACCCTCATAAGAACATGTTTTAGAAAGAATGGCCTCTTTCAAATATGTTGATACATCATACTTTGTCCTATGAATTCATTACTGTATGCCTGCTATGCTTCTGGATGCCTCATGGAAACTGAGCAATTTAGAAACCTGTACTGAGCAGGTACTGAGCCTGGGCATGCTCAGAAGAGGCAGATGGGGATTAACATTCAGTCATTGGCTGTGATGTCAACTGTCAAATCCATAACTGACAGTTGCTAACTGGAAGAACCTGGAAGCAGAAACGGGAATCAGTACATTGTGCAGCATTTTAGGTTAGACTTATATATTTCAGATTTCAAACTATTACCGTTTAGGGTTTTGGGGAGTGACATACCTGTATGTAAGTTTTCATATTGGGGCTGGACCTGCCCTTTAAACATAAGGCTGTCAGGTACCTTCAGTTGTAAGAAGGTTCTACTTCATTTTATACCCTGTGGGGAGCTTTTAGCTCCTTTATCCAAACCTCTCTATAACTTGTCAAGCTAATCAAAATCCTGTGTTTCCTAACCCAAATGTGACTGTAAATCTGGAACTTGCTGTGGTAATTACCAATAAGTATGAACCTAGCATGTTATTCTGGATCCTGTATAGGGTCTCAGGATGTCCAATGGAGCTGTTCAGATTGAATTGCACATTGTGGCAGGATTGCCTGGATCTGTGTTCAAAACTGCAGGTTAATTCCATTTTGTCTGGATACCCGTGACGCACGATGTCTACGAACGGCAGATAATCGTGCCATGTATGGGCACTTTATCAGCTAGAATGGCCGTTCTGTCGATACACGGCACGAATATAATCCGAAATGGCCGTTTGCACACGTCATGCGTCGGCACTGGGATCGCATGTGTGCACGAACCATCAGACTTTATAGATTATAACTGCCAGGTAGGTGGTATTTGGAAGTAAGTGCAAATATGGTAAAGTTTATGACTAACAGGGAGATTCACCCAGAGGCACAAGCTCTCTGGGCAAATCTCCCATACGGGATTTACCAGAGGCTGTGCGATTTTGGGTGAATCTCACCCGCACATAAGTATTTATCGACAGCTATTAGTTGGTGTTTATAATACTTACGTGTAAAGAGGCACGCAACCTCAGAGTGCCTCTTCTGGTACTCGCGCTGCCGCCGCAAAGCAGGCATTAATGTTGCACCAACCAATCGACCAATATAATGCTTCCCTAATCCAATAGTCTAATAGCTATGGATGTAAGGGAAGGGCAGATGAATCACTTGCATGTTTAAACCCTTGGGTAGGAAGCGCTAAAGCATGACCGTGGGCTTTTAATGTCTGTAAGTCAGGGAAATGTCTTTATTCCAGGATATATGAAAACTAACAGGGTTATTCAATAAAAGTTCTTATTGTTAAAAGTGGTGCTAATTTTGCCCCAACCAATCAGAACTTATTGAACATTTGAAAGCTAACATCTGATTGGTTGGGGCAAAATTAGCACCATTTTAAACGATAAGAACTTTTATTGAATAACCCTGTAAGTTTTCCAGAATTCTGTGCAGTTAGGCAATGCTGGGAGTTGTAGTTTTAAACATGTGACAAGTAGGGATGGCATAGAACTCGAACTCGAACCTGAGTTCGAGCCGAACTGTTCGAGTTCGAACGGACCCGGACTTCTCGAACTATCTCGGACGCGGACTTTCGATATTTCCCGGACTTTCGATGATTTATCGAATGTTCGACCGTTCGAATCCGCGAGTAAAATGTACATGGTATCTAGGCGCGAACATCGAATCTGCGAGTAAAGTCTCCATTACAGCCTATACGCGAGCATCGAATCTGCGAGTAAAATGTCCATGTTACCTCGAATGTTCGAACGCGAAAGCTCGAAAGTAGCGTGCGTGAGAGTAAAATCGATTTTACGAAAGTCCTGGATACTGGAACATGCTCCCCAGACCATTTCCCAGGTCCCACAGCCATTTACATTAAGTTACCATTAATATTTTGGTTGTATTTGACTCGAACTTTTCGAACTACTTGCCTCCCATAGACTTTAATGGGTCCGTTTTCGAACTTTCGAACTTTTACAATAGTTCGAAAGTTCGAAAACGGACCAAACTTTTAATAGTTCGACCATCTCTAGTGACAAGTTCATTAAGAAGACACTAACTGCAAAACAGAGAATGCTGGGATTTGTATTTTTTAAACATGTGAAAGGTCATAAGCTTAGGCTGTATTAGATCTAGACAGATGCCTTAGCTACAGAGTATTAAGAAAAAACTTACTGCAAACAGAGAATGCTGGGAATTGTGGTTTTCAAACACGTAAAAGGTCACAAGTTAAACATGCCTGCTTTATACCATTAGGCTGTATTATATCTAAACACATGCCTTTGCCACAGGCAATAAATAAGATACTTTGCATTTCCCCACCCAAGTGAGAAATATGTGTTTATATGTTAGATTATTAAGGCAATGCTATTATAACAACATGATTCTATGAGGTACCTTCTGTTGTAAGAAGGCTCTATTTAGTTTTATACTCATATACACATTTTACGTGTGGAGCTTTTAGCTCCTCTATCCACACCTCTCCCTAACATGTATATTCAATCAGTATCCTGTGCTCCCAAGTCCTAACCCCATAGGTTAATTAAACTTGTTGTGGTAAATACTAATAAATATGAACCTTGCATGTTAATCAGGATACTGTATAGGATTTAAGGTGGCTATACATATATCCGATTTTACTTATCCAACCAAGCGCTCATGCAATATTAGTTTGATCTTGCCAGAACCACCTTTCCCATTCTTCTATGCCACAGACAGGTGGTTTTTGCAGGATCGGTCTAATGTCGCGGGAGCACTCGGTCAGGAAAGTAAAATCGGATATCCCTCCTTTTGATTGCCCAAAGGTGCTGTTTAGATTGCCTGGGTCAGTTCTCAGACCTGCAGGTTTATTCCACATAGACACCCTATATTCTAGCTGGCAGGTAGTATAGTTAAGGGAGGATATAAGTGTGTGTTTGTTCATTTAATATAATGCGATTATTTTTTTATTTTTTTTTAGGACCTTCAGACTAATTTTATTATTGCTCCCCTGGATGTTTCCTGATGGTTCCTGTGAGCACTGCAACTACACATAGCAAAACATACACACATAATTTCCACTGTGCACCAACGGGCACACTTTTGCTAGTAATTATATAAAAAGCCTTCCATCACACCTTCAAAATAAACCTAAATCACATCTCTAGATAAAATTTGTGAGAAGTTATTGCTGGAAAGGTTCAGCAATGTAACTTCCTGGTTGAACTCTTCCTGTTTTTAGCCATGTGACCAACTTGTAGTCATGTGACCAGCCTGTCTGCATTAGTAGGCTCCTCTTCTCAACTGTCAATTTTTCCCCCAGGTACTTCCTGATTTCCCCAGCAATAAGTCTTAACTGAGCATGCTTCTCCCCCGGGGGAAAAGGGCCGGCAGAAGTCAGGTGATGTCACTCAACCTACTGGAAGCAGGAAGTTTGAACATTCACCCCAATGTAATTTATCACAGGCTCCAGCCAGAGATGTGATTGTTGGCTCAGTGTAAATGATATACTGCAGGCTTTCATTTAACCCTCACTTGTTCTAAGACCACAGTTGCCCTTTAATTTGCCGAGTTGTATTCCGTTTCTGTCAGATTTAAAAATGCACTACTGCACGCAGTTTCTGTCAGTCTAAAATGCAATAAAACACGGTACAATGCATAACACTACATGCATTTGTGCTTCTGTCCATTTTTCAAAAAGGATGCCTGGGAGTTCCTTTAATGTCATTGGCCCAATGATGTGGTCAAAAACGCATTTAAAATCTAACCGACAGAAACGCAGAAAAAACAGACACAAACAGATAACACACAAGCAAAACTCAGCAACAGATACAAAAATGTATTAAAATGTCTCAACACACTACCGGTTTTGTCCGTTCCTAGTGTGAACGAGCCCTTAGACTTTAAAAGAATAGCTCACTCTCAGTGACCTATTCCTTTAATGTATTGATTGAAGCCCAGGAGATTAAGGAGCTATGACTTACCTCCCATTCTTAAATCAATAGTGCAGGGTCCGGGAACGAAGATAAGAAGAAACTTACCTTTTGCACAATCCATCGCAGCCAGGCTGAAATCTCCGACCACTTTCCTGTTCTGTACAGCTGTTATGTGCATTATCGCGCATGCACGCTATAGCTGTACAGAACAGGGAAGCGGTTGGAAAGCAACACTAAGGCATATGGAGTTACTACCATTTAACCTTTTTGAATAATAACCCTACCATTTAGCACAGTTTAGTCTGTGTTGATCTCCAAATTACCTCCTTGAAAGATTCAAACAGTGTGCTGGTCCAAAATTTGTCTGACGATAACAGCGTATTTGTAGAATGTACTTAACAAGAGATATGCACATGCAGGCAGCTAGATTACAGGGGTGACCTGTTATATGTAGCTTTCAAATTATGTGTACACATGCATGTTGAACATTGTTTACTTTAAGAAAAATAATAGCAGCTATAAATAAATAAATTGTAAATAGGACTTACAGTTTTCTCTAAATTCAATACTTGCAGGCAACATATTTTCTGGTCCATGAGAGTCCTGAGATCTAATGTTAAAAACATTAAGATTAGAGAAGCAACAACATCCATTCTCTAGACTCAGATAATTCACTTTATTGTTTATCAGTTACATTCAGTTAGATCAACTGGACTAAAAGTTTAAGTCCAGTTGATCTAACTGAATACAACAGATATACCATGACCTGGATGAATGAGAATCTTCACAAGCAATAAAGTGAATTCATAAGAAAAGGACAGTAATAGCATGCATGCTGAGGGTAGGAACAGACAAGTGTATGATTCAGGGTGAGGATCTAACATGATAGACAACCAAAAAAAAGTTTTGTACTTTTGACGTGCACACAAATCATCTATCAGGCAGGATTAGGATGCCATATTCAAAATGGTAATACAGATTCCACACAACCTTTGAACTGCACTAGAAATATTGATGCACAAAAATAAAAACAAATTTAGAGGAAAATTATAGCATAGCATAATTCCTCAAAATAATGCATGCATTTTTTGAAAATATTGGGCTTATTAAATCAGCTATTAGTTTAAATGGTAATTGGTAAGAAAAAAAAAAAGTTAGTCTAAAGAACAACAGGACCATTAATGCAAATTATAATTATAAGGCTTGGACTGACCCACCCCAATTTTTTTTTTTTTTAACCAATAAAAACAGGAGGAGGGGGGGTACTTCCCTTTTTCTTCTCTCTTATCCCTCTCGCCCAATGTCCCCAGTAAATTATATTGTGCTCAAAACAACTTCTCCTTCACTGCAAGTAAAATTCCTAACCCAGAATTGTTTTTGGGTTACTTATTATTTTATTTATTAAAGGCATCAAATATACAGAAGAGAGACAAATGATAGTCATATAATATGACATATGCGGTGGTATAGCAATTTTCATGGATAAGTTACAATGTATATTCTGTCATCCAGTATGGCTTCGCGGATAAAGGTTTGGTCATATTTATTTCTGGGATTCCTAGTATACAGAGCTTGGGATCTAGTGGCACTGGATATGCTAGTTTGGACGATAGATTGTATTCTTATACCAGTCTCTATAGTGACTTTTGGGCAGTTCCATAATAAGTGGCAGAAATCAGCTGGCGTTTGATGGCATTTGGGGCATTCAGGGGAATAGGAGGGGGAAATTCAAGAGAGTTTATGGGGGGACAGGTAGGCTTGGTGCAGTATATAAAATTGCATCAGTTTGTTCAGAGCCACTAGTAGGTGGCTCTCGGCTAGATCTTCCCAGTCTTCAGTGGTTAGGGTGGGAATAAGTGCTGTCCATTTGTTCAAAATATTTGTGGAGTCCTCTCCCAGTTTAGCCTGAAGTAGACATGTATATAGTTTAGATATAAGATGTTTCTCCCCTCCAGCTACAAGAATTTGTATTATGGGTTGTGTTTGTAGGTCATAGTGTCGCTCTGGAATTCTGTGAGAAGACAGTAGCGTAGCTGTAGGTATTGAAACCAAGATGAATTAATGAGATTACGTTTTTGAGGTCTTCAAATGGAATTTGTTTATTATTTTGTATAAGGTGAGAAAAAAGGGTGATTCCTTAGTTTATTTAAAAGTTAGCTGATGGGAGCATATTGAGGGAGAGGTATGACGGATTGTGCCATATGGGGGTATGTTCAAGTGTACCTTTGATAAGATTTAAGAGTTCTGTTGACTGACTTCCTTATTTTGAACTGTTGTTTGTGGAGGAATGTGCCTCCAGAGGGTAGATTATTAGACCGGAAGTCTAAGAACACTAAGGGGTAAGATGGGAGGTAGGCATGTAGAAAGTTTTCAGTGTCATATAGTGATTTGGGTCTTGTGTCATTTGGATCAGTAGGATGCACCATGATTTATAATATTTTAATTGGCCGGCTAGGTAGTAGAGTATAAAGTCGGGCATTGCTAGTCCCTAGCATTGCTAGTAGAGTTTTCAAGCGTACTCTAGATCTTCTCGAGCCCTATAGAAGAGTAAGTAATATACCATGTCGTTTACTAAAGTAGGATAAGGCCATGTTGAAGCACATATAGGATTTTAAGTAAACGGATAATTTTATTTAAGTTGATTCTGCCTATTAGGTTGATGGGAAGATCTTTCCATATTTCAGTCTTGGAACATACTAATTCCAGAATCTGGGCCAGATTGAGAGAGTAAAAGTCTTGGGTTAATTTAGTGATTTGGATATCCAAATAGCGGAAAATGTCCATTATTGGGACTAAAATTCTAACAAATTACGAAATTGATATTTGGATCTATAGGGAAAAGTGCAGATTTCTCCCAATTGATATATAATCCAGAAAAAGGGGCAAATTTAGTTAAGTTGTGTGCGATTCTGAGGGATTGGTTAGGGTCTGCAAGGTATAAAATCATGTCATCTGCGTATAAACTTAAAAGTGAGGTATAGGGTCCCAACCGAAGTCCCTCAATTTGTGGGGGAAGAGCGGAGTTTGATGGCCAGGGGTTCTTATAAAAGCGAATAGGTATGGCGATAATGGGCATCCCTGTCTGGTTCCCCTTTCCAGTGGGAATGGATGGGAGGTGTCACCGTTTTCTGAATTTTGGGCCAAATCCAAAGCGCAAGAGGCAGGACCATAGGTATGACCATTCAACTGAGTCGAAACAGATATAACATAGAAAGTAACATGCTTCCCAAAATGGGACTAAACATTATTATAATATAAACACCAGGAAGTTCTGGTAACTTAAGGGGATGCACAAGAGGGGGGGGGGGGGGGGTGTTTGGCTGGGAGGGATGAAAGACCAGTTTAGGTTGCCAATTGGAGTTTGTGTTTAAAGGTCTATAGCAATCTGGGTTATGCTGGTCATGTTTGTTGGGTTTCATGCATTCGAACCTTATATAAAGATTGAAAATATAAGTAATCTAACATTTTTGTTGTATTGAAAAGGGATAGCGAGTAGAGGAAAGAGGAAGAAGAAAAAAAGGGAAAGCATTAAAAGGGTAGATGAAGACATATATTATCGTATAGTTATTCAGAACATTTTGGGTGACTAGCATCCTGTAACCATTTTCCAAAACAAAATCAATAGTAATATACTGAAAGAGATAGCAGTTAGCTGGGGAGGAAGAGAGTAGGAAAGGCAAAGCATTTAGGAAGTAGATGAAATCATTCCTTAATATAATTTCTTTTCATAAACATATTAAGATAAAGTGAACATAATTCAGTGTAGGTTGCCCAACTGCGATCCGGTTAGGGAGGAGGCTAAGTGTACCTCCACTCCAGTTGATAAGATACATTTGTGGGGTGCAAGCGGACAAAGAGACCAAGCCTAGAGAAATGCATTTAAAATTCAGTATATAGGGGATAGGGATTAGGAGGGGTAGATAAAAACATTGTATGGATTAAGTCTATTTAAGGTGTCTCAAAGCCAATTACATAGATATTGGAGAGAGTGAACAAAACAGTTATAACAGCTGAGCATATGCAATATGATATAAACATTTGAACCTGATTGAGTACTTATAAAGGGATAGCATACAAAGAGAGGGAGAGGGGAAAAAAGTCTAGAAAAAATATGAAAAGGAGTTGTTGTTATACGCATTTACAATGGTATTGAATAAAGTTGCTCATAGGGGTGGTGATAGGTGGCAAGAACACTTCTGATTTTACCCCTTATATAGAAGTGCAGTTATCACATTGTTGATAAATAAATTGCATTGAGGAATTCTCCATACTGGTACATTGTGGGTTCCCTTTGTGGGAAGCAATATTAGGGTTCGAGTCTAATTCTGAATGAGGTTGGGAAATGTGTGACAGTTTGGTAGTAGACTTCAGCAGGGCCGTTTTTAGGCAAAGGCCACCTAGACAAAGAGCTAGGCCGTCTATGTTAAACCAGGGCACCCAGTGTTCTCCCTAGCATCTCCCTGTCAGCTTTTACGTGCTCCTTGTTCTGATGTAAATTGTAACAGTGAGTAGAGAGCCTGAACCCAGCTCCCTCTACTTAGAAACCATGTTACAAATGAACTAAAGGTGAAGGAAGGAGGATGAGCTCAGCTAATAGTACTGAGGAGAACAGTTCTAAAATACCAGGTAAAAGCTGCTGCAGACTTTATAACAGTGGTCCCTGTGACTAGCAGCCATGAGATCCCTATCCCTGCCTCTTTCTTCCTTCCACCCAACTCTCCAATTAGAACTTAGAGTAGGTGAGGAGTGAAAAATTTAATGGAGGAGACATGGAAAGCAGGTACATAGTGTATATCATGTCAATGCTGGCATTTAAGGTAATACTAGGCTGGCACTGAAAGTGTTAATGCCAATACTGGGAAAGTGCTGGCACTGAAGGTTTAATAGCAATACTCAATTTTTGTGCCAGCACTTTCTCTAATAGGAAAGTCTGCTGGCACCGAAGGGTTCTTGGTGCTGAAAGTGGTGACTACTGCACTTTTAAGTGCCATTAGTTTGCAATCTTAGCACGCTAGGGCACCAAGATGGCTAGAAATGGCCCTGGACTCAAGCAGTTTACATAGTAGAATCTCTTGGATGGGTGTCTTTGGGGGGTATATCTTGGTAGACAATTATCCAAGGGTTTATGGAGCGCCATAGCTCAAAGGTTTCTGAGAGGTTGCATTATTGATGGTTAATTGGGACAAAGAACTAGGTATAGATTGGGTGGGGCATGTATAGTTGTAGTATCTCCAGAGAATGATGGTGGTTGTAGTTACCCATTGAGATCAATAGTGACCGTCGGTTGGGGGGTGAGGTGGGGTTGGGGAGAGTCCCTTTCTGCCATTACCTCCTCGACAGCAGTGGAGAAGGGGTTGTAGCAGGAAGGTTGATTTTGGGTGGTTGATAGTTCCCTCTCTCCCCCGAAAAACGTCTGTGTTACCGGTGTGCAAGTTTATAGTCGGTGAGGAGGTATTTCTATGCTTAGAGGTGAGGGTCTCCAAAGAGAATGGAGTAAGGGTGACAGTTTTATCTTACCCTTTATTGAGAGTCCAGCCAGGCAAATGCGTCTTTTGGGCTGTCGAAAAATGTAACTTTACCTTCCACTATTAATCGAAGGCGCACTGGGTAGGCCATAGAGTAAGTAAGGCCGGCAGCCATCAATCTTTTTTTTTTTAAACTTCTATAAAGGTATTCCTGTGTCTTTTGAGTTCCAGAGAGTAGTCAGGAAAGAAGTGTATTGTGGAATTACCATGGGTTAGGTCTGGGGTTGTACAGGCCTGACAGAGGATCCAGTCTCTGTCACCTGAATTGAGGCGGCGTGTTAGGAGTTCTCGGTGGGGCCCCAGGGATTGGGGCCTTGGCTGTAATGCGGTGGGCCCGTTCAATCGTGAACTGTTGTGATAGACCTGTGCTGAACATGGTACGGATCCAGTTTTCAAGGAATGTTGCAGAAGACTGTTTTAGCTCCCTCTGCCAAACCCAAGAAGTGTAGGTTTGGGCGGCGTAATCTATTTTGTAGATCATCCAGACAACTCCTCGTGGCTTGGAGATCAAGCTGAAGACGGTAGCGGTCGTACTGTATCTTCAAATGTTGATATACGTGTCTCTGCCTCTCTGAGTAAGTTGCTGATGGAGGTCGTCAGAGTGGGCTTCGGAGATGGAGGTGAAGCAGTTTGGGTCTCATTTCGGTTGTGCCTTGAGCTGGAGCAGACAGGTAGGGTGTCTTTCCGAGGTGAAGGAGGCAGGGAGGCCTGGGTTTCAACTGGGCCTTTCCATGCAAATTGTTCGAGTTTCTTAGCCGTTCCAGTTGCTTTATTTCCTTTAGGTTTGTTCATCTGGATGTCGGGTGCAAGAAGAGCAGATATAAGGGTGTTTATTTTGTTGTGGAAGCTTTATATTAACCTCGGATAGGCTCCAAGCTCTGCCCCCGAATTGTTGGGTTTTTAATAACCCTCATAAAAGAATTACAGTATTCCAACTATAGACATTTTAAAGCAGACACCTTCCTATTGCAAGAAACCCATTTTTCCCAACCCTTTTTTTTCTATTTTTCCCTTTAAATAGCATGTCCTATCTAGAAGGTCATTGGTCTTTCTTTTTCCAAAACGTATTTAAGAAATTGCAAAGTATCCAAATCATTGGAGGTGATCTTAACACAACAACCTAGACTGTTCTCCCCACACACTATTTTCATATGCACACAGACTAAAGAAATTGCCTACACTGACATTATCTAGTTGACATCTCAAGAGAATATCACCCAATGGAGAAAGAATACACCTTCTACCCCTACCAAGTGTATTCAATGATGGACTATTTATTCACCACTTTAGACACTGTCCACAAAACCATCAATAAAATATGACATATCCTGGTTGGATCATGGTATAGTACAGTTTCTGACAAAAGTCTTGTCCCCTGTGTATTTTGCAGTAACTCCTGCTATTAACCTGATTTTTAATTGATCAAGTGGTGTTAGAAATAGCTCATATGAAAAGCTAAAGCCCTCACAAATAATATTAAATGTATTGGTAAAAAACAGTTTCACTAAAAAAAGATACATCAGGGGGCTTGGCCTGGCAAGGCATGAGAGGACGCACATCTAAATAGCTCCGCTCGCTCAGCAACAATCCGAGCAAAATCCTGAAGGGGGAACCCCAAAAACCAGCGCAAAACCTACCCCACAGACACCTGAACATCTGAGGAGGAGAAATCCCCTGCACCCCGAACCAGGCGCACACCTCCCGACTGCGGCCCACACGAGACTGCCGCCGGACCCGCCCGCGGCGTCCTACTGCAGGCCCCCGGAACCATCCCGGCACGACGCAAAAGAGGAGAGACCCAAAGCACTCCACACAAGAAGGTAGGAGACGGGAGCCCAGAGACGCTCGCAGGCACCCGACAAACAGGGCTGAACCCAAACAGGCAATGACCGCAACCCACGTGGCTTAAGCGCCAGGCCCCACAAACCTACCAGAGCAGCAAACGCTCACTAGCACTGCACTCCCGCCCCACTACCACCGGTAAAACAACAAAAGGGCCCCGGCCTACCACACGAGGGAAACCACAGCCATAGAACGGGAGCCCCATGCTCGGGAACCCCCGAACAGACGCCGTCGAGGCCTGACTACGGCACCCTCCTGGAACCGCCCTAGTGAAGGGAGAGGGGAACCCGGCCTGGAACACCCTACCATCTGGGCACACAGAGACGGGGGACAAAGACTTAAAACCCCTACGCCCACCCAACCGCAAGACACAGGTAGGACAGGCACCCCCTGAACCGCCCACCATCAACCAGACCCTCTGAAACAGGCCCTGCAGCCAACAAAACCCAGGGGTCCACTACAGGACCAGCTCAACACAGGAACCCACAACTCCTGTACCCACAAACCCAAGAGGGCTGAACTGCACCCCCACTACCCCAACAGCCAACACCTGCCCCACCCCGGTGGACACTCAACCTCTGCAACCACCCTAACTGAGACAGCTGGCCAACCTGGGCCTCCACCTGCAAATATAAAGCATAAAACACCAAACCAAACATACAGCTGAACCTTAAACCTTAAACGCAGACCCTAGCAATATTCACAAAAGTGCAATATATGTGCAGATGCAAAACATTTTCAGTACGATTAACGTAATCTTTTTCCACTTGTCCAAACGCATTTTCAAAGTACAACATACAGTGCTGTGCTCCCATGTAAATATATGTCTAATCCTTCGCATAAAGTGATAGAGCTAAACGTTCAATATAAAAGGCTCCATGGTCATTAATGGACACGATAAGATGTAAAAATCCATACACATTTGGAAGTAGTCAATATGGACAAACAGCACACCACCTGGTCGTATGTTACGGAATATATCTGGATTTATTCCTAGTAGACAATTTCTAGAACTACACAGCACTCAGGATTAGCTTTTTCATGATTTATTCAGTCATCTGCATCAAACATACAATCAGCGACGTTTCAAGGAAAACGACTCCCCTTCTTCAGGAATAGATGAGACAGACAATGTCCATAATAGTACTCAACACAGAATATAAAGCCTGCTACAGGAAGTGAAATATTAATCCCTCCCCCTTCATTCAATTACAATAGGCCATAGAGGCCGCCATGAAACCTGTACATACCAAATACAGCAGTGTTCAGTTAACAAGAAAACAACCCTGGACTAGTATCAAAGGAATAGATAGAGATCAAAGTCCCTATTTAATCCATTTGGATCTCTGTCGCAATTTAAGGACTCTGTCCCCCCCTCTAACGGAGGGCTTGACCAACTCCAACACCATATACTTTAAATCGTTTTCATTATGCCCTGCTTCTCCATAATGTTTAGGTACCGGTAGCTTTCAATGGCTTGGTAATTGAATGAAGGGGAGGGATTAATATGTCACTTCCTGTAGCAGGCTTTATATTCTGTGTTGAGTACATATATGGACATTGTCTGTATCATCTATTGCCTGAAGAAGGGGAGTCTGTTTCCGAAACGTCGCTGATTGTACGTTTGATGCAGATGACTGAATAAATCACGTAAAGAGTGCTGTGTAGTTCTAGAAATTGTCTACTAGGAATAAATCCAGATATATTCCGTAACAAACGACCAGGTGGTGTGCTGTTTGATATATATATCTATATATATAGATATATATATAGATATATAGATAGACCCCTATTTGTGAACCGTAGGGGACATAGGGGACGTAACCTGAGGAACTTATTAGTAAGAACTGATATCCAACAGATGATCAAGGAAACTAAAAATTGGATGCCAAAACCCAAATTGGGGAGTTACAGCTGCAAGGGCTGTCAAACGTGTTGATCCATAGTTACGGGCACAGATTTTCCCCATCCACACAGAGGCAACCGTATTAAGATAAAACATAGGTTCACATGCTTGAGTAGTTTTGTGGTCTATATTATTACATGCCCCTGTGGTTATTACTATGTAGGGAAGACCTCCACTAGTATTAGGGACAGGATGGCCAACCACAGGAAATCTATAAGAGCAGCACTTGAAACAAATGAAGCAGGAGATTTGAAGAAAAGTCAGTCCCAATATGGAGAACAATCCGTGGGGAGACATTTTAAAAGGGCTCACCATTCACTAGCCAATTTTAGATGGATGGCCATCGACCTAGTCCTACCTATGGAGGATACAGATAGGGATCGAGTGTTACTTCAACGTGAAGCACAATGGATCAGACGTTTAGATACAGTATACCCTAGGGGTCTTAATGAGATGTCCCTGTCATGTTTTATATAAAAGTGAGACTGTCGGTATTAACTTCTTAAAAAATTGTCTATTTATGTGCTTTTCTATATTATGGCCAATACTTTAGGTTTAAACAATATGCATTTGAATACCAAGATCATTTTAAGCTTATAGACATTCTGTTTTGGTACCTTAAGCCAAAATACGGGCATATTTTGTATTTTTATTATATTAATTTTTAATTATAATGTATATTATAAGTATTATTTATGGATTACCATTTATTACAGAGCACTGCACTTTATGGATTATTAACACCTTTTATCTTGAACCGACTACACTTGAATTTGGGACTTTATGGACAGTATGTAACTTTTTGACAGAAGTTTCTGCAACACTGTTGGATCACTGTTTCACTAAAGGATGTATTCATGATTGAACACATGTAGCAGTTTACTCTGGATATAACGGAAGACTCACCTTTTGGAAGTCCAATCTTCATCTAGAGTAAGGATGGGGGGTGGGGAGCGGGGGTATCACGTGATCACGTATCACGTGATTAGCACTGTTATTTAAGTTAATTAGTTGTTGGTGTGAGTTGTCTTGAGAAGAGTCTGTAATGGACTGAAAGGCGTCGATGTTTTGCACAATAAAGCAATCTAGAAAATCCCAGGAGTGCTCCTTTCTCCATATATTTATATATTTTAACCAAAAAAAGCCATGGAAATTCTGGAAGTTAGAAAATTCTGTTATCTTGTTACTGTACTGTTTGTGCTTTAAAAAACAATGTATAATATTTCCTATGTATGGGGATTCCTACTGTAAAATTTGTCAAATCTGATTGAAGGCAAAATCTTGAAAAAACTGTTTACATAGATTGTGACAAAAGTGGCACTGAGAGTTAAAACAAATTGCTTTCAAGAAGATATTTTGAACAGATTTAAATAGCTAGCCTAATGTTTACTTTTCTAGAATTCTTCCCTTTAAAAGTTAAGAAGTGGACACAATGCATCAATAAGGAAAGAGGGTAAGAGTAATAAAAAAAAAAGTTTTTTTTCTTTCACATATGGTAATCACAATTTGATAAACAATTTTAAAAAAAATACAATTTAGAGGTAAGCCACATAATGGTATAATTTCTAAATGATTTTCTGACTTACAAATTTGCATTAAGTGCTTTAAATAAGACTACTGATTAGCCTGTACTTTGCATCAGCACAGAAATTATTGCAAATAATTGTACTCCTTTAATTTTTTACCTGCCTTCCTGCACCCGCGTTCATGCAGCTTGTCTGTTCTTATTATTGGTTTCACCATGCCACGTTTCTACATTTGACATTCTATCACTGTCCATTTTTTAGCAATCTGCCAAAAAATACACATTTTTGTCATATTTATAGGTACCAATGCAAAATACAAAAAAAAAAATACTAATTATATCTAAAAAATACAGCCTAATAATGTGGCTGATCTGTGGTGGTAACAAATAGCTTGGTATAATTTATTTTGAAAGTGTAAAAAAAAAACCCAAACCAAACAGTGTAAAGGGGGAGTTTTATGAATAAAAGCAATTTAAATGGAAAAGTCCAATACCAAAATGCCTGTAAAGGTTAACCTAATTGTCTTGAAATAAAGTAAGGCAGCAATTCAGAGCTGGCCATAGGTAGAATTGGTGCCCTGTGCCCCTCTAAACACCTGACAACTACTATCTACAATTTATCATTGGTTCTGGCACAAGCCAACCCCTCAATACTATTAGGGCAAGCGGCTGTCCCGGTTTCTTTTATTTATGCTTAGGGCTTGCAAAATAAAGATGGGTCATGAGAACTGTTAACTGTTATCTTATGCTGCTGCTTTGCCTAAGAAAGCTGGAATAAGTACTGATGATTGATATCAGCTTCCCAGTCGCAATTGTATTTTTTAAGAGTACCTAATATTAGGATAATTCTAAAATATAAATAATGAATTTAAGGAATAATGAATTACGGTCTTCATAAAAGTGCCCTCTATAAAAAAAAAAAAAAAAAAAAAAAAAAGACTCCAGGATCATGCTTCTAGCTGTAGTCTATCCAATCCAATAAATAAGCTGTGACATCACCGGTACCAAAAAGGCCCCGATTCGAGTATGCCCAATTGTTTCTTACGGATAGTAAGGAGCATCCTCAGCTGCATCATAAGCTTTATCTTAAAACTTCTTTATCCTTTTTAAAAGTAGCCACAAGTCTGAACAGATATCATCCTAAGCGTATATGTATAAGAATGCTCATTTCAAAATAGGGCACATGAATGGAGATCACGGTTTCCCTTTGAAATCAGAAAAAATCTGCAACTGCAAGTTTATGGCATTTCAGCTTTTTACAAAATACATGGTATTCCCTGCCAGAGAAGAAAAATGGTAATTATTGTATACCTTACTTGTTGACAACGCTGTACCACTGAGAACATCATCATCTAGGCCAAATGTAGTTTCTTGCAATCTGTAAAGTATATTAATTTAAAAAAGTATCAAATATACCATATATATTCGAGTATAATCCGAGAAATGTTACCTTTAAAATCATCCTAAAAGTTTACCCTTTCTTTATACACAGGTCTGGGCTGATCTGGATGCTTGAAGGAGCAGCTGGACAAAAACACATAGCCCTGGGAAAACATAAGCTGTACCATGTAACACACTGAATCCTCTATTTCAGTGGATTAGGCAATTGTTGTCCTGCTCTCTCAGATCAGCCCAGACTTCAAAGGAAATGGAAAAAATCAGGAGAAGTAACAAACTTCTCTAGAGGAGGGATCTTTAAGTATTCAGGCCGCACTTTCTCTATGGGGCTGTGCATGGGACTTTCTATAAGGCTGTGTACAGGGGTGTCTCTAGGGTCTGAGAAGATCAGGGACACTTTCGGGCACTCTATGTGTCGCATGTAGTGTGTTAAAAAAAAATTAGGCCACATCCCCTTCCTCAATTAAGCCACACTCACAAGGTACTTTATAGAAGGGGAAAAATAGACGGAACCAAGAGATAGATACACAGCCAGGGAGTTATAAACAGAGAAACAGACAGAGATAAGGTATAGACAGAGATACACAAATTAATGACACAGAGGCACAGTATTCCATATACTGGAAGCAAACTGGGATTTTTATTATATACCTGTAGCCATGGGATTTTCATTACATATTGGCAGCAAATTGACAATTTCATCACATACCGCTAGCCATGGGCATTTCAACACATAATGGCAGCAAAATGACAATTTAATCATATATTGGTAGTCATCACATACAGGTAGCAACGGGAATTTCATTACCTACTTGTAGCCATGGGCATTTCATTACATACTGGAAGCCATTAGCATTTAATCACAGTGCGATGACGTCAAGGTTCACTCACTATAGGTGTGTGCGCACCGTGATGTCATCGCATAGCCGCGGAGGTAAGTTGTGTTAAAACATTTGGGGAACTTTGCCAAGGATCTGGGGAACGTACCCTGAATGTTTTAACACAGCAACGCCACTGACTGCGTATAAGGCTTTCTATGGGGTTGTGTATTGGACTTTCTAGGGGGCTGTGTATAAGGTTTTATATGGGGCCGTGTTTGGACTTTCTATGGGGCTTTGCCTGAGGCTTTCTTTGGGACTGTCTAGGAAGCGATATATGGGAAAAATAAACCCTAGGTTTATACTAGAGTGAAGCAGTTTTCCTGGTTTATCAGTTAAAAATAAGTAGATCAGTTTATATTTGGGTTGATTTATACTCTAGTATATACAGTAATATAAACATTCTATTAAACAAAGTTTACCAATCCACAAATGGGAATATGTTTAATCATTTTTATAAATAACATTGTAACGTAAACTTAAATTTAAGATGACTTCAGTTTGTCTTATGTTTAACAGAATTCTAACTTGAATTCTAAAATGACTTTAGGTAAATTAATAGGAATTGCTCTCCTGAGAATCTTTTTTTTTGCACAGTTCAGAAGATATTTACATTTTTGTGTGTTATATGGCAGCAGCATCACCAGGTCCCCTGCACTTCCTTCTTCCCACTCTGAAACCATGTCAGTGGATAACAGTCAGTCAATCTGGCCTGTGTATCCTCCTCCCCTTGCAAGCCCCCCTGGTCCCTCCCACTCATGAACCCCATGGCCCCCTCATTGACAGGTCCCTTCCCTTACAGCCCAACCCATTCACGGGTGCCGGGGCCACGTCCACTCGCGGGTGCTGTGTGCCACTCATACCCCCCCACACACACAGAAAACGGTGTGAAAACAACCTTTTCAGGCAGAGTGAGAACTCTGCTTGAAAAGGCTGTTTTCACATAGTGGGAGAGTAGGGCTGTAGATTCCCTTACCTTTTCTGTGGGGATCTTCACACAGAAGGGAGGGGGAGTGACTTCCTGTCTCCTGTCCTGTCACTGAAGTCTGAGGCTGTGCTCGCCGGCGGCGAGGTGGAGGAGCAGCCTTAGGAATGTCACATGTCAGCCCATTAACTTTATGGTCAGTAATTTTTTTTTATCTTGGGCTGTGGAGCACGTAGAGAGGTGGTTGATGGCTCGTTTTAAAAGGTAGGAAACTGCAATTTCAATTACACTCAAATTGTTTGGAGATCACAGTTCCTCTTTAAGAGTCATAATACACATGTGACTGCAGCGGCTGACCTTCGGTGCGTATGAGCGCCCCATTTCGGGCATCAATCATGCCGTATATGGACACTTTGTCAGCGGAAACAAAGGTTTAGTCAGTGCTCGTTACTTGATCCGCTCAATCATCAACAAGCCTCGACTGTATGTCCGTTTCGGCCGAAAAAGTGCATGGCGCAATCACGTGTGTATGAGCCTTTACAATGATAATTCTGTTCAACACAAGAAATCAACATTGACTTGAGCCATTTCAAGACACTTATGACCACTCTATTCCCTTACCAATCATTAGTATAGTATTTGAGGTTGAATAAAGACATATCCATCAAGCAATACCCTCATTTCCTGCCTAACTGTTGATCCAGAGGAAGGCCAAAAAAAAAAACCCTACTAAATTTATGAAGAAGAAAAAAATTCCTTCCTGACTCCAAGTTGCCATTTGAAAATATCCCTGGATCAACTCTATATATCAATACCAGTAACTTGCAACATTCCTTGTTTGCAGAAACCCATCCAGCTTTTATTTTTAAAACTGTCCAAGGAACCTGCCATCACAACGTCCACTGGAAGACCGTTACATAGCTTTACCATTCTCACAGTGTGAATCCATACCTCTTTATAAAAGACAATACCATGCTGGCTCTAGCTGTTGCTGCCTGGCACTGCTTGCTACCTTTAAGTTTGTTATCCACCAAACTCCAAGATCCTTTTCCAACAGGAATTCACTTAACACAGAGCCATTTATAGCGTCACAAACTTACCTGCTGCTCCACCCCTGCGTCAGGGCTATCTGAGGATAGCCGGACACTTGCGGGTATTCGGCGCCAGCGACGTGATGACGCCACAATGCCGATGCGCCACCCGGTGATTGTAGCTCTGCTACCCCTGGCTCCCCAGTTAGTTATTTTGCCTGTATCCTGCTTTGTGCTTGGTCTTCAGTATTCTGCCTACAGTACCCAGCAGCACCCTTGGTCTCCATTTTCCTGCCTATTAGTTCTCAGCAACACCCTTGGTCTCCAGTATCCTGCCTATTAATTCTCAGCAACACCCTTGGTCTCGAGTATGCTGCTTGCAGTTCCCAGCAGCACCCTTGGTCTCCAGTATCCTGATCTACTATTCCCAGCTGCCATCTGTATTCTAACATCTTTTGGACTACCAGCCTCCTCCTGAAAGTGTACTCGTGAGTATCCGTCCGTCAGGGCCTAATTCGTGACAGTACAATCAGGCCATGGAAGCTCCTGAGGAGGCCATGGCTGAATTGGGAAAACACTTCATTCTTTGTCCAAATGCATGGATGTTTTCGAACATCACCAAGGGCAGTTGGCCCAATACATGGACTCTCTAGTTACCGAATATTCCCCGGCCCTTGCTTCTGGTGCTACACCACCACCTATGCTGCCTGGTTCTGCTGACCCCAATATGCAATTAGAATTGTTTGTGCACTAGAATTCTATTTTTTGTATGTATTATATTTTTGGTCTCTAGTTGCACTTTAATATGGATGTACAACAGCCCAATTTTCTATATATTATGTGTTATATTGAAGGTTTGACCAAGCCTTCTGGTAAATTGTACTCCACCCAGTTAGGTCATATGCTTGTTTGAGCAAAGTACTTTAAACTAGAGTCAGCTTCAAGCATCCAGGCCACACAGGAGAAGCGGTCAGCTCATGTAGCCAAAAAGGCAAGTACCAGTAGGTTAGGACCCAGTTAAAGAAAGCAATCTTGACAAGGTGACTGGGCTTAAAATAATTTGGCCAACTTTTATTTATCCAGGGTTTAGCAGGCTGTTTGTTGTAGCAGCAACCTTATGGAGGTAGCCAATATGCAATTAGATTTGTTTGTGCACTAGAATTCTATTTTTTGTATGTCCCCTTCCTTCACAGAGAACTCCGCATACCACTGCCTTCCCGGTTTGATGGTATTGCCCAAGCCTGCCGTGGATTCATAAATCAGTGCCAGATCCAATTTGAATTACAACCACCTCTTTTTGCCTCATATCGGGCATAAATTGGCTACATTGCCTTGCTTGAAGGTAACACTCTGGGCCTGGGCTTCCCACCTATGGGAGAAATGATCCTTTAGTCAATGATATTTCGGGGATATGTTTCGCAAAGTCTTCGACGCACCAGGTAGAACTTTGGCTGCTTCTTCTCGGTTGATGCAGCTCCGTCAAGGGTCTCTCTCTGTAGGACAGTACGCTATTGAATTTCGTACCCTTGCTGCAGAGACATCCTGGAATAACACTGACTATATAATAACACTTACTGCAGCCTTTTGGCAGGGACTCTCTGACCGCCTTAAAGATGAACTTGAAAATTACCCGTCCAATTGGAAGACCTAATCTACCTTTGCATCCAGATACCAGTTTCTGTAAACAACAGGCAGAAAGGTCTACTGCTCATTCCAACTTCCCTACTAAGCCTTTCACCCGTCCGGTAAGACCTTCTCCATAACTCATTTCTTCTACAGAAGAACCTATGCAAATTGGTGTCACCCATCTGTCTCCTGAGGAAAAGTCACTTAGGCGAACTAATGGACTGTCTCTATTGTGCCGGACTAGGGAACTTTGCCCAAAACTGTCCCCTGAAGTCGGGAAACTCCATAACCTAGAAGCTAAAAAGGAGCTCCTTCTAGGTAACCTCAAGTCTCCTTCTAGATGTGAAATCACTCAAACTCTTCTTGCCTGCAATTATCACCTTTATCAACAAATCTTTTTCTACCTAGGCCCTTGTTGGTTCTGGCTCAGCAGGAAATTTCATTGATGCTACCTTTTATCGCAATTGGATCTTCCCCTTCTTCACCTACACCAACCATTTACAATAGACCCTTGGCATCAGAATTCGTTTCCAAGTCTATTTTGAACAATGGTTATCGTTTCTGGTGATCCGCAGTTCATCTGCTCCACTGATCGTGGGACTTCCATGGCTTTGAGTACACAACCCTGTAATAGACTGGTCTAACAATGAACTTATCTTGGAGTCCTCCTTGTTTTTCCAAATGTCTTCCTTCCTCTCCTATTTATTGCTCTTTCATTAATTGTGAAATTAAATCTTTAGAAACTCTTCTTGAATGTTATTATGAATTTGTTGATGTTTTTTGCAAGAAACAGGCTGTAGAACTCCCACTTCCCTGCTCGTATGATTGTCCCATTGACCACCTTCCAGTTACCATGCCTCCTTGGGGACGCACTTACCCACTATCCCCCTCTGAAACCAAAGCCATGAAAGACTACATTAAGGAACATCTGGCCTGGCGACCTTCCATTTCTCCAGTTGGCACTGGTTTCTTTTTTGTAGAAAAGACGGAAGTCTTATAGGGGGTTGAATAAGATCACTATAAAGAACGGTTACCCTCTACCCCTCATCTCAGATTGTTTGACCAGATCAAAGGAGCTAAGATCTTAACTAAATTAGATCTTCGAGGGGCATATAACCTTATCCACATATGCAAAGGTGACAAATGGAAAACGCCCTTTAACACTCGTGATGGTCATTACGAATACCTTTGGCCTTTGTAATGCTCCAGCGGTTTTTCAGGAGTTTGTGAATGACATCTTCAGAGACCTACTAGGTATAACAGTGGTCATATACCTTGACGACATATTAATTTATTCTCAGGATCTACCTTCTCGTCGTCTACATGTGCAGCAAATTTTATTGCATTTAAGAGAAAACAACTTATATGCCAAATTAGAAAAATGTATTTTTGAACTTTCTCAAGTATCCTTTCTCGCCTACATTGTATCCGCCCAAGATTTTAAGATGGACCCTGTTAAAGTTTCAGCCATCTTAAATTGGTCTATTCCTACTGGAACTAAAGCCATTCAAAGGTTCATCGGCTTTGCTAACAACTATAGAACATTTTTTCCTATCATTTCTCCTATCCTAGCCATCATCAGGAAGGGGGGTAGACCAAACTCTGTCTCCTGCTGCCCTTGAAGCATTTAAACAGTTAAAGAAAGCCTTTGCCTCCGCTCCAGTCTTATTTCATCCTGATCCCAACCTTTCCTTTATTGAAGTAGATGCATCTGACTTGGGAGCTGGAGATGTCCTTTATCAAAGAGAGGGTATCAAAGAGAAACTTATTTTCCTTATTTTTCTAAGAAGTTTCTCCCCAACAAACGGAATTATGATGTCGGTAATCGAGAACTGCTGGCCATCAAGTTGGCTCTCGAGGAGTGGCGCCACCTGTTAGAAGGCACTTCTTCACCTATTACCATCTCTACCGATCATAAAAACTTGGAACACATCCAATATACATATCCAGGCCTTTTTTAAAGCAATTTAATGAACTTGCCATTAACACATCTGCTGGAAGACAGTTCCACAGTTTCACCATTCTCACTGTAAAGAAACCTTTCCTAACCTGAAGATAAAACTTCTTTTCTTCCAACCTTAAAGGATGTCCACAAGTCATCTGGTATGACCTATTAGTGAAGAATGCACCAGAGAGTTCATTGTTTGGTCCATAAATGTATTTGTATACGGTTATATTATCCCCACGCAAATGTCGCTTCTCCAATGTAAACAGCCTTAACTTGTCTAATCTTCCTGCATAGTCAAGCCCCATCCATTCCCCTTATTAATTTAGTTGCCCTTCTCTGAACTGCTTCCATTTCCAAGATGTCCTTTTTGTATTTGGGATTCTAAAACTGCATCGCATATTCCAAAGGCCTTACCAGTGCCTTGTAAAGAGGGAGAATAATATATTTCTCTCTTGAATCTATTTCCCTCTTTATACAAGACAATATCTTGCTAGCTCTAGCCGTTGCTACCTGACATTGTTTGCTACAGCTAAGTCTTATCTACCAGAACCCCTAAATCCTTTTTTATTACAGATGCACTTAACACAGAGTAATTTATGGTGTAGGTGGCACAGGGATTATTAAATCCCAAATGTACCACCTTACATTTATCAACATTGAACCTCATCTGCCATTCTGCTGCCCATTTTGAGAATCTATCTAGGTCTGCTTGCAACACTTGCACATCATTTGAAGTTTCCAGAGCTCTGCATAGTTTAGTGTCATCAGCAAACACTTAGACCCCTTCTAAGTCATTTATAAACAGATTAAACAGAAGCGGCCCCAGTACAGAACCCTGAGGCACTCCACTTATAACTTAAGCCCACATAGATGTATCTCCATTTACCACCACTCTCTGTTTGCGATCCAATAACCAATTCTCTATCCATGCACAAATGTTTTCTTCAAGGCCAAATGTCCTCAGTCTATACATTAGTCACCTATGTGGCACAGTATCAAAAGCTTTCGCAAAATCTAAGTATACCACATCCACTGCTGTGCCTGAATCTAAATTCTTACTCGCTTCTTCATAAAAACCAATTACATTTGTCTGGCATGAGTTATTTCTCATAAATCCATGCTGACTACTACTAATAAGATGAGCTCTGGAGACAACGTCAAGTATATGATCCCGTAACAAAGTTTCTATCCCAT
The DNA here is from genome assembly GCA_019447015.1 of Hymenochirus boettgeri. Classification (NCBI taxonomy): domain Eukaryota; kingdom Metazoa; phylum Chordata; class Amphibia; order Anura; family Pipidae; genus Hymenochirus; species Hymenochirus boettgeri. The sequence continues at coordinate 98,148,609 of CM033473.1, read as the reverse complement.
TCCCTACCACTGATGTTAGGCTTACAGGTCTATATCTACCAGGCTGTGAATGACTACCTTTTTTGAATATTGTTATTACATTGGCTTTTTCCCAATCCAGCGGCACATCCCCAGACCAAAATTAATCTGAAAAGATGAGAAACAGTGGTCTAGATATAACTGAACTAAGCTCTTTTAAAATCCGAGGATGCAATCCATCTAGTCCTGGCGCTTTATTGATATTAACTTTGTCTAATTGTTTCCTTACCATATCCTCCGTCAGCCAATGTGAGTACATGTGAGTACTCCTCATTTCTCCCCTGCATATTATTACAATCCCTGCTGTTAGGACTAGGTTCCTCAACAGTGAAAACCGATGTTAAAAAGTCCTCATTTTTTTATCATTTATATACTTAAACATTTTGGGGTTGGACTTGCTTTGCTCAACAATCCGTATTTCGTTTTCTATTTTAGCTAATTTAATTGCTTTCTTGCACTCTTTATTACAGCTTTTATACTCCCCGTAAGCCTGTTTTGTTCCCTCTGTTTTCAAAATTTTAAAAGCCTTTTTTTTCCATTTCCCTTTTTACCTAAGCATTAAGCCATGCAGGAGTGGGCTTAATTTTTTTACACTTGTTCCCTAAAGGTACAAATTTAGAAATGTAATATTTTAAATATCCCTTTAAAAGCGGTCCACATCTGCTCAGTGTCTTTACCTAGAAACAATTCCCCCCAGTCTATGAGCAGCATAAAATTAGCTTTCCTAAAGTTAAAGGTTTTTGTTAAGCTAGTGCACTTTAGTTTTTTGCAACCTATATTAAATGACACTATATCATGATCACTATTCCCTAAGCTTCCCATTACCTTCATCTCCAAAATGAGCTCAGGGTTATTAGATATTACTAGATCCAACAACGAATTCTGTCTAGCAGGAACTTCTACCATCTGTGAAAGAAAATGCTTATTTAAAGAACTTTATACCTTTTGAGGTGCTGGCAGTTCCCTTACTCCAATCTATGTCAGGGTAGTTAAAATCCCCCATAACCAAAACATGCCCCATACCAGCAGCCTTCGCCAACTGCATATAGAGATTCATTTCCACCTCCTCCCCGGTATTTGGCGACTTATAACAACCGTCTTGCTTCCTGCTTCCATATTGTTTTTGTCATATCTTTTATGTCCCCACCTATTCCATCTTTTAGATTTGGCTTCAATTCCTGTTTAACATACATACTCCTCCTTTCTTATTAACTCTGTCATGTCTAAATAAGGAGTAATCCTTCAATATTTACTGTCCAGTCGTGTGAATCATTTAGCCATGTTTCTGCTATACCAATTACATTATACCTTTCCTTTAAAGCTATTAGTTCTAGTTCTAGTTTTTCCAGCCAGACTTTTTGAATTTGTAAACATACATTTTAGATTATCAATGGATTTACTGCCATACTTGGTCATATATGCCTCCTTATCCTCTATGGTACACCCTCCCACTTCTCCTCCCTCCGTTGTGTTATTAGCCCCGATACCTAACCTCCTCCCTCCGTTGTGTTATCAGCCCCGATACCTAACTTCTCTATCTACCCCTGTGTAGTTCAACGTAACCTCCCCCCATACCTAGTTTAAAATCTCCAACCCCCTAGCCATCTTCGCCCCCAAAACAGCAGCACCATCATTGAGGTACAATCCCTCTATACTAAAGAGCCTGTAGCCAACAGAAAAGTCAGCCCACTTCTCTAAAAAGCCAAACCCCATCTCCTTACACCACCCTCTTAGCCACGCATTTATACTCCTGAGCTCCCGTTGCCTCACTAGCGTAGCACGTGGCTGCGGTAGTATTTCTGAAATCCCTACCCTTGAGGTCCTTGCTTTTAACTTCTAATTCTCGTAAATCATTCTTAAGGACCTCACCTCCACCAATGTGAACCAAGAACGCCGGGCCACTGCCAGCCCCACCCAATAATCTGTCTACACGATCCACCACATGTTGAACCCTAGCACCAGGCAGACAACACACTGTTCGGCATGTAGGGTCTTGGCGACAGATTACCTAGCCCCCAATTCTCTCTCCCTTGTATTGGAGATGGCCGTCCCCTGGGTGCTCCATACATGCTACTTCTGAGCCATCGTCCCCACATTTTCACCTAACACGGCAAATCTGTTTGGATCGTCCAATTGGGAAGAAGCGACCCTACCCTTCTGTCTCCTACTTCCCCTGGTGACCCTTACAAATCTATCTTCCTTTACCACCCTATCTGCCCCATTTCCACCCTCCAGTTTACTGGCACCTGCCAGTACCTGCAATTCCCCCAGATTTGTCAAGCCCTACAATGCTGGAAGTTTCCCCTAGATTCTGGACCTCTGATTCCAAATGGGCAACCCACTCACATCCAAAACATACATAGGTCCCTTGGGGAGGCTGCATCATACATGCAGCAGGATACACATTGCATGGCCCCAACAAAACTGTCCATAATAAATAGCAATACACAAGAAGAAAAACCGCAACACAGGCAATCCCTTTGAAAGAAAACCACTCAAGAGCTGGATCGCTCTGGAGAAATGACTTAAATGAGATTCAAAACCAAAGTTTCAACAGCCCTTAGCCAATTCAAACCAATTAGCTACACCCCTATCCAATCAGAAAGAAAATAAAAAAATGCCTCTCTTTTGTCTCACCAGCCCCACCCTACAGGTAACAATGCAGTTGAATGCAAGTATTTATTTTAGAAACCAACAGGGCGCATCGCTCCTGATTTGGAGTTAAAGTTGCGCTAACCGATGTTATATCGGTTAGCGTGACTAACTCCTTCCTTGCGGCAGCTGCGTGGCTAACGCGAAAGTTAACAGCGCAGCCGCCGCAAGTGATGTTATATGCCGAAATCGGCATTTTATTGCGGCACTTTCAACGCCAGCTAATAGCTGGCGTTGAAAGTGCCGGAATAGAACAGCGCCAAGTAGCGATGTTCCAAGCGCTGCTATCGGCATATAACATCGCCGGGCTGTTTGCACCGGTTGCCGATAGCGGCGCTCGGTGCATCGCCCTACAAGTGTTTAGAGTTTCCTTAAACAATTCCTACTACCTTATTCAAGCAGGAAGTAGTAAAAAATAAACAAAAAAAACACAAGTGATTACTTACTTACACAAGCACACTCCTAAAAGTAAATAGTGCTAGGTTAGTACATTTACTAGACCACAGTTAATAAACCTGTCCTAGCAGTATAAATCTCCTAGAACTCTTCCTTGTTGGCTTCTTTAAACTATCCCTATTCCATCCCATTCCATGGATTCATTTATTAATGGATTGTATTGTCGAGCTCCCACCTTCCAAACGGAATACTGTTATTTGGGTTACTGTAGACCGCTTCAGCAAAATGGCCCATTTTTTTCCTCTTCCCAAACTACTATCTTCTGTGAAGCTAGCTCAATTATTCATCTCTCATATTTTTCGCCTCCATGGACTTTCTGCTAAAATAGTTTGACAGAGGAATTCAATTTGCTACTAAATTCTGGAGAGCACTATGTAAATCCATGGGAATTAAATTACAATTGGGGGCAACCAAACACATTAATCAGTCTTTGGAACAATACCTCAGGTGCTGTATTTCCTATACCCAGGATGATTGGTCAGATCTCCTGCCATAATAATGCCACTCATGGCTCATCTGGAAAATCTCAGTTTTTGTGTGTCCTTGGTACTAATCCAAGATGTTTTCCTCAAGATTTTCTTTGCACACAGGTTCCTGCTGCCGACAACTCTGTTGCCCAATTGTCTATCTGGCATTCTAAAAAAATCTACCATCAGAAATCCGCCCTTGCCCCGTCAACAGTAGTCTTTTGTGCAAGGGCGGATTTCTGAAGGTAGATTTTTGTAGAATGGCAAATTGACTCAAAATTCTTACCAAATCTTATCCACCCAGACCAGGTGGAGTTTGTTTGTTACAGACAGGCAGGAGAAAACAACCGGAGAACAATAGATGTAATTTAATGGCACAATTCAGGTCTATTATAAAGCCAATATTAAAAGGATCTAGATCCTTTTTTATATTGTCTTTATAGTACAATCCAATATGTTTAAATATTTGTATCTGTTTTTTATATTCACAAGATTGATACTTTCCTTTCCACTGCCCTGCGAAGCGAGCTTAGGTGACAAGACCCTCTCTCCCCCAGTTACTGCCCCAAGCAGCACTATTCCCATTCACGTGATCAATGCAGACGGAAGGAGATTTAGATTTAGAAATGCCGCGGCTGGACCGTTCCATTGATGTATACGGCAATACCTTGGGGTCCACTGTTTGTTTGGTCGGCATAGGAGCATTTCATCAGATACTCCGAGGTCCAGGGGGTCTGGCGGGGAGCTGCTCCATCGGGTTGATGAGACTGCGGCTGGGGAAGTTTTGGGATATCGGTGGGTCTGGGCAGTGAAGGTTTGAACCGCTAAGTTTGCTCATTTGGGCCGTGCCTTAAGGTATATTTTTTAAATACACTCGACACTTTATAAGCTATATGGGACTTTTCTGCAAGGTTTAAGCCTTTACTTGTGGTACAATTCAGTGTATGTGAACTATCACTTAATTTACATATATCAAATATGGGAAATATATGTTCATTTTATTTTATTTTTTTTTATTAACAAAGGAACATTATTAAATTTATTGTTATGCTACAATACTGTTTTTTTTTGTTGTTGTTCTACACATGGTATAATTGGGACGTGTAGGTTTATACACATATGGATTAATGCGTTTATACACCTAGCTATTATACCTTATATGGTGACCAATATTGTTATAAACAAGTCCTTAACGACTTATTATTTATACTTTATCTTTTTTTATACTGTAAATATTAATGTACAAAACTTAACTATTGCCTTTATTTGCCTGTAATATTTGAAAAACCGCAATAAAAAAACTATTGAAACTAAAAAAAAAAAAAAAATTATTATGTTTATTCTTTATTCAGGAGAATTTCTTTTATATATGGTCCCCCCTGGGCTCCCAGCCCCAACCGCTATAATCTTTTTTTTAGAAAGCCCCCCAAACTCTACTTACCTCCCCTCGATCCTCCGCCGCGCTCCCGGCCCTCTGCTTGCAAGGAAATGCAAGCAGAGGGGCGGGACCGGCAGCCGCGTCTGTGATTGGCTGAGCGGCAGCCAATCACAGACGCGGCTGCCGGCAGCTCACTTCGCCGGAGGAAAGAGGAGAGGTAAGTAAGAGTTTGGGGAGCTTTCAAAAAAAAAAATATGCGGTTGGGGCTGGGAGACATGGGGGAAATGATTACTTAAGGGGTTTTTTGCTAGGGGGAGGGATAGTAGAACGGGAGGGAGAGGGAGGGAGAGGAGGGGAGGGAGGGGGGAGAAGGGCTGCAGTACGCATGGCAAAAATCTACCTGAGGCCAGCTAGCAGGCAGTGTCCTATATGGACTCTGCTAGCCTCTGGTAGTCATTTTTTGGGACTTTGGGGGGGGGACTACAGGAGAACCCTATGGAGCTGGGATGTGAGGTAAGGATTAAACTACACTACATGGTGGGGCCAGTAGTTGGGGGGATTATAGTTTTGGGGGTGGACATGCCCTTTAAGGTTAACCCAAAATTTTTACTGCTTTTCTTCTTCAAATATGCTATTTTATCAATTATACCTTTTATAAGCTTGAATTCCCGTATCTCTTACCTGAGTAAAATATTCTACAAAAAAGTTTGATTTCCTCTATTTACAGCTGTCTGCAGGAATTCTCCACTCTAAATACAAAGAAATATATCCCCACTCGTGATACAATAGAAATTGTTAAATACCCATCTCAGGGGTGCTCCACATACATAATAAATATGCACCAAACAGAGAAGAAAAAGAGCTGTGGGTTTTTTCAGACCATGATCTGGAAACTTCACTTCATAAAAAAGGAGCTAGATTGATTTTTTTTTTTTTAAGGGCAACAGTGGTCTCCAAACAAGTTAGGGTTAAATGAAAGCCTGCAGTATTTCATTTAAAATGAGCTGGCAATCACATCTCTGGCTGCAGTCTAAAAAAATTACATTGGGGTGAATTTTCAAATTTCGTGTTCCCAGTAGGTTGTGGGACATCACCAGACCTCTGCCACGCCCTACGCCCCCTGGGGCGAAGCATGCTCAGTAAAGACTTAATGCTGGGGAAAACAGGAAGTGCTTGGAGGGAAAATGACACTTGAGATAGGGAGCCTCCTAATGCATACAGAGACTGGTCACATGACTACAAGCTGATCACCTGGCTGAAAACAGGAAGTATTCAATCAGGAAGTAATATAGCTAAACCTTTCCAGCAATAACTTCTCACCAATTTTATCTAGATATGTGATTTTTATTTTATTTTGAAGGTATGATGGAAGGCTTTTTTATAATGCTTACTAGTTTGGAAGACTTGGAAACCACAGTTACGCTTTAAAAACTATAGTACAGAAGGGCTTAAATGAGGAATGGGACATTACTACTTTTATTTGATTGGGATGGCTTAAGCCTTTAGACTGCAATGCTTATGCTACTGTGATTTAATTTATTGATATCACCATTTGTAGAGTCAAGAACATTTCAACTTAGAGCAAATTGTCTTTCTGTTTTTTTTGGATGATATGATCAAGGACCAGACATTTATCTTGACAGTAGCTTGGCAGTAAACTTGGATGTATATGCTGTCTGAACACGAGGATCACATTGGGAATGGGAATATAAAAGATATATGCATTAGATGATCTCATCTGTTGCTCTGGAACCTTTGAAGAATGAATCATTTTATGGGTGATCAGCTCTTGTTGTAGTACTATGGGATGGTATGGGTGTTAGACTCAGGTTTACAGAAGGTACCCTCTAATTATTGAATATGTTGGAGGGGTTTTCTACCAGACTATATTAGGCTTAGTTGGACTCAGGATGACATCTGTATGTATCCACCATCAAGATGCTTAAATTTTATTATAATGATGCTGTACTCATTAACATAAATTTAAGATGGTTACACTTGATTGAGCCCATCTGTAATGTCTGGATTCTTATATGTACATGCTGATGGTCTCTATTTTTATTATTCTACAGCGAATGGGGTCTAGCTAAGGATAAAAAGTGGAGATATGATATATATACGTGTATGTTTATACAAGGAAATTTAAAGGGTAGGATTCATGGGTAAGGCAATAATACAGATCATATGCCTTGGTATTACTGATTTGGAGAGGTATTTCACCGGAATATATCGGGCTGAGTTGGACTCAGGATGACATCTGTATGTATCATTATTTACTATTTAAGGAGGACAATTAACTTAGTAACATAGTAACATAGTAACAGTAATTAAGGTTGAATAAAGACATTCGTCAACTCCAACCTATTCCCCTATACCAGTAATTCTCAATATTTTTTAGTTTTAGAAACTTATCCAGGCCTTTTTTAAAGTTATTCAATGAACTTGCCATTACCACCTCTGCTGGAAGACAGTTCCACAGTTTCACCGTTCTCACTGTAAAGAAACCTCTCCTAACTTGAAGATGAAACTTCTTTTCTTCCAACCTTAAAGGATATCCACGAGTCCTCTGATATGACCTATTAGTAAACAATGCACCAAAGAGTTCATTGTATGACCCATTAAAATATTTGTATAAGGTTATCATGTCCCCACGTAAACGTCGTTTCTCCAATGTAAACAGCCCTAACTTGTCTAATCTGCCGGCATATTCAAGTCCCTCCATTCCTCTTAATTTAGTTGCCCTTCTCTGAACTGCCTCAATTTCCAAGATGTCCCTTTTGTATATGGGATTCCAAAACTGCAAACCGCATATTCCAAATGAGGCCTTACCAGTGCCTTGTAAAGAAGGAGAATAATATTTTTCTCTCTTGAATCTATTCCTCTCTTTATACAAGACAATATCTTGCTAGCTCTAATCTACCTGGCATTGTTTGCTATAGCTAAGTCTGTTATCAACCAGAACCCCCAAATCTTTTTCCATTACAGATGCACTCAACACAGAGTTATTTATGGTGTAGGTGGCACAGGGATTATTAAATCCCAAATGCATCACCTTACATTTATCAACATTGAATCTCATCTGCCATTCTGCTGCCCATTTTGATAATCTATCTAGGTCTGCTTGCAGCACTTGCACATCATTGGAAGTTTCCAAAGCTCTGCATAATTTAGTGTCATCAGCAAACACAGAGACCTTGCTCTCAATGCCCCCTTCTAAGTCATTTATAAACAGATTAAACAGAAGCGGCCCCAGTACAGAACCCTGAGGAACTCCGCTTAGAACTTTAGCCCACATAGATGTAGCTCCATTAACCACCACTCTCTGTTTGCGGTCCAATAACCAGTTCTCTATCCATGAACAAATGTTTTCTTCAAGGCCAACAGTGCTCAGTTTATACATTAGTCGCCTATGTGGCACAGTATCAAAGGCTTTTGCAAAATCCAAATATACCACATCCACAGCTGTGCCTGAATCTAACTTCTTACTCACTTCTTCATAAAAACCAATTAAATTTGTCTGGCATGATCTATTTCTCATAAATCCATGCTGACTACTACTAATAAGATGATCTCTGGAGACAAAGTCAAGGATATGATCCCTTAACAAAGTTTCCATCACCTTCCCTACCACTGATGTTAGGCTTACAGGTCTATAGTTACCAGGCTGTGAACGACTACCTTTTTTGAATATTGGTATTACATTGGCTTTTTTCCAATCCAGCGGCACATCCCCAGACAAAAGCGAATCTGAAAAGATGAGACACAGTGGTCTTGCTAGAACTGAACTAAGCTCTTTTAAAATCCTAGGATGCAATCCATCTGGTCCTGGCGCTTTATTGATATTAACTTTGTCTAATTGATTCCGTACCATATCCTCTGTTATCCAATGTGAAAACTCTTCATTTCCTCCCTGCACATTGTTACAATCCCTACTGTAAGGATTCTCAACAGTAAAAACCGATGTAAAAAAACGGTTTAGCAGATTAGCCTTTTCGGCATCCTCTACAACCACCTCAGCTCCATTATTTAATGGTCCCACATTCTCAGTCCTCATTTTTTTACCATTTATATACTTAAAAAACATCTTGGGGTTGGACTTGCTTTGTTCGGCAATCCGTATTTCATTTTCTATTTTAGCTAGTTTAATTGCTTTCTTGTACTCTTTATTACAACTTTTGAAGTCCCTGTAAGCCTGTTCTGTGCCTTCTGCTTTCAAAATTTTAAAAGCCCTTTTCTTTTTTTCCATTTCCCTTTTTACCTGAGCATTAAGCCATGCAGGAGTGGACCTAATTTTTTTACACTTGTTTCCTAAAGGTACCGATTTGGAAATGTTATAGTTTAATATCCCTTTAAAAGTGGTCCACATCTGCTCAGTATCTTTACCTAGAAACAGTTCCCCCCGTCTATGAGCAGGGGCGATCCTTAAAAGCATAAATTAGCTTCCTAAAGTTAAAAGTTTTTGTTAAGCCCAGTGCACTTATAGTGCAACCTATATTAAATGACACTATAGTCGTCACTATTCCCTAAGCTTCCCATTACCTTCATCTCCAAAATGAGCTCTGGGTTATTAGATATCACAGATCCAACAACGCATTCTTTCTAGTAGGAACGTCTACCATCTGTGAAGAAAATGCTCATTAGGAAATTTAAGAACTTTATACCTTTTGAGGTGCTGGCAGTTCCATTACTCCAACTATTTCTATATTTGCAGTTTTTCTTATGGTAGGTGTGGACCTCCAGCATTTGAGGTGTTTTGGTAGAATGGATTTTCATTGGGCATATGCCTTTGAGTATCTGTTGTGCATATGACCCTTCCCTGCCTGTGCCTTTTACTTTCCCCTTTCTTATTAACCTCCATGTAGCAAGAGAAATGGCAATATCGAAGTTAACATTCTTCCTCAGTAAGATGGTGGGCGTTACTTGGGAAGAATGAGATTAGGTGCTCTGATGTACCTCCATTTCTGGACTAATGCTCGTCTAGGGTAACTTCCCTGTAATATAGGTGCTTGGAGGTGCAGTTACATCACATCTGGTTGAGAAAGTCTGTGTTTTGGACGAAACATGTACAGCTTGTTCCATCTTGCCTGGTATATTCCGCCGTTTGTCTCTGTTCATGATCTGCCACTGGTTTGAGATACCCCTGCTTCTCTAAGTCCAGATAGTTTGGGACATACTTTTTTGAGAGGTTAAAGGACATTTAGTTTATAAGCCACCTGTATTGTGTGTCTATTATTCTAAAGCATTACCTGTTTTGCATTGTGTGTGGATAAATAAGTGGGATTTACCGGTATATCATTTTATGTCCTTTTCAGTACCCTAATGACAACATGGAAACCTCTTATTAAGAGAATCTATTCTCCATTATGTACTATGCAACTTGCTAGAAAGAATCTTACAATGTATAGGTGTTCTGGGGAGAAAAGCCGTCACGTTAGGTCATAAAAAAATCTAAGTTGTTTCTCCTTTCAAGTTACTGAAGGAAAGGCAGGGCGATCTGGTGAAGAGAGGGTTGGGGTTTGGGGACGTGATTGGGGTCGCTAGGTGGGGTCGTGGTATAAAGCTGTTGGTTTTGTGTGTTTTTTTCTCTTTGTTTGTTCTTTGATTTTTCCTTTTTGTTGAGTAGTTCGGCAAGAAATGTTGCTGAGTCGCGCCGTGACGTCGTTGATTGTGTACTGCCGGTTGGGTTGGATATTGTTTTACGGTAAAAGGTCGAGAGGAAAGACAGGATGGTGACTCGAGGGGAGTTGAAGGGCCGAGGGGGGGAAAAAAGAGGAGCCGGACGTAGCAGGGCCAGGCCGGGGGGGGTCGGGGGTTGGTCAAGTGAAGCCGGTAGTGTGGTGCCTGAAAGGGATGGGGACCAGAATTCCCATAGTCATAGTAACGCCATACAATGAAGTAAGCTAAGAATCCGGTACATTGTGGGGGGGGGAGCTATCTGTGGGGGGTTATTGATAGGCTGGTTGGTGCTGGGCGGTCCATGTTAAAGGGCATCTATTAACCGGGGGTCAAAACAGTCCATTAGACCATTCGCTACGAATATGCTATTGTTGTGTTAATGCGATTAGGTAGCTCTTGAAATTGGGGCTAGTTATGCGCGGGATGTGTTGCTCGGGGCACAGGGGGGTCACAACCCCTCAATTTTCTGGCCACTCCGGGTGTTCGGGGTGAAACGGTCATAGCTGAGTAAACCGCACAATAGAAAAAAAGGGCGCGTTGTATGTTTGTGCGGGGAGTTGTAGGGTCCAAAAGCGATCTGGAGTGCAAGCAGGTGGTCAGCCTACCCCCGACCCCACCCCCTGGCATTGGGGGGAGACTTGCGCGGAAAACATTGTGGTTGGTCTTTAGATTAAAGGTGCCGGTGCCTAAAATGATCCTTAAGCCACTGTGCATTGTGATAGAAGAATGCATCCCTAACCAAAATTCCAGCAGCCGCACTCTTACTTTTTTTTGCTCCCTCTCCGTCCAATGGCAGAGTGCGCCTGCTCACTACTGGGGGCTGGACACCGGTAAAGGACCGCGCGGTAGGGGAAAAAGAGGGGATAGGGGTATAGTGACGTCAGAGCCACGGGAGTGGAACGGAACGAGGAGCAAGCAAGCGGCTGTGGAGTTTCAGGTTAGTGCCTCAAGGTACTTCGAGAGTAAGGATTTTTAGGGATTTTTTTAAGTCTAAACAACTCGACCTTATACTCAAGTATATACGATATTACGTAATTGATGTACGTTTACAAACACCATTTTGCATTACCAATAGCATCTTCTAGTGTACAAACTATGGATTTCATCTTTGTACTCCAATTCTGGTTGGAGTTAAGAGGTATGAGTTTGACTGTGTAAAAAAACGAATTCTGTCCAAAATATGTGACTGGAGGCGTTTTTTTTTTCTTTTCATGTTTTCTCAAGTAATTCCCCTCCCCCGCCCCCAGAATTGCTCTTACTCCATTCTCAGGTTTCCCCGACTGGTCCTGAGACAAAAAGTTAGAAAAATCTGCTTGATTGGAGGAGTGATGGAGGGGGGGTGGGTCTACACCTACTTGTTACTGTGGCGGAAGTGGCAAATGCAGTCCCTTAACTGACCCTCATGCCCTGCTCAAGTTCCGCGCCGTCCTCTGTTACAAACACAGAGATAAGAGGGGGATTGAAGTGGTAGCTTTGACGCAGAAACAAGGCTCACTCCTCCCGCCTTCGTCAATACTTCTCAACTGTTTGATGAGCTGGTCACATATGAGAGAATAGTTAAGGGGGGATTGTTTCGAAATCAGTAACTTGTGTTATGGGGGGGATTGTCTGGCCTTCTTCATTTAAGCCAGAACGTGTGTTGTTTCGATTGGGCCACGGTGGGTGAGGTGGGGTTTTTCAGGAAGGTGGAACTTTAAACGACGGGTCTGTGACTGGGGGTAACTGCACCAAGGCTGTATGGGTAAAGCTGTCGGGGCAGTCTGGTTGAGACATGGTTAGAAGTTAGACAGGGGTGAGGGGGGAGAGCTACTAAACGAGAGATCTGACAAATGGAAAAATGGAGTCACTGACAGAGTAGGAGAAGGAGGCAACAGAGTACAATGAACTAAAGTTGAACTAAACTTTCCAGACCACACTGTCTCAACAACAGAGCACATTCACAAACATAACAAGCGTTAGTCCACCACTCCCTTTGCTGTGGTCATTGGGTGATTAATGAAAATACCTGTGAGTAAACTAGGGGTCAGTCTCACCACAATCCACCTTAGCTGGGTAAACCCTTCAGGCCAAATGTCTGCTCACAGGCAATGCTTGTATGCTCAACAGATAGAAACAAGGATGTTGCAGCCTGTGCTTTCTAGTAGATCTGACAGGCAATCACATACAGCCAGAGGTCCCTCCCTCGTCCCTAACACAGAACAGGGATTTTCAGTTTTTTGGTTTCAAAAACATTCATGCCCTGTCCTAACAATGTATAATCCATGCCAACAAGAAAGAGTAATATTTTTGCAATGTATTCATAATAGCATGAGTTGTAAGAAATGTAAACTAACATTTCAGTAAAAAAAAAAAAAAAATAATAAATAAAAGTCTGGGGATAGAAGATACTTATAGATCACTGGTACATGTAGAATCTTTTATAGGCATAGAATGAAAACAAAAATAAACGGTAGTCTGGGGAATACTACATTTACTACTGCTGTTCTTGCGAAACAAACCTTACCTCTAGGGCTACACGAACTACTATATAGAATAACAGCAGGCTTCAAAAGTCTTTAGGGATTGCATATTGGTCTTTAGAAAACACTCTGTGCAAAGGACAGTAAATACCGGAGTCGGGGGCCTGGTTCTTTGATGACTGCAATGGGTGTGGGTTGTACTAAGCACACACATGAAGCCTTCTTATTTACAGAATCTATTTCGCTCCATACTAAATGAAACTTACTAGAGAAGAATCTCATATCATATGGGGTTTTTGAAAATGTAAGTTTAGTTTCACCTTTAAGTTTGTAATGTGTTTGTGTGTGTTTTTTTACTAGATGCCCTAATAGGAGCCATGCCTTACCTTCTATTCTTCAATCAATATCAGGAACGAAGATGCAGAAACTTTACATTTCGCGCAATCCACTGAAGCAGAAATGGGAACAGGGTGTGATTTTTATTTTATTTTGAAGGTATGATGGAAGGCTTTTTTAAATGCTACTAGTTTGGAAGACTTGGAAACCACAGTTACGCTTTAAAAACTATAGTACAGAAGGGCCTTAAATGAGGAATGGGACATACTACTTTTATTTGATTGGGATGGCTTAAGCCTTTAGACTGCAATGCTTATGCTACTGTATTTATTTTATTGATATCACCATTTTGTAGAGTCAAGAACATTTCAACTTAGAGCAAATTGTCTTTCTGTTTTTTTGGATGATATGATCAAGGACCAGACATTATCTTGACAGTAGCTTGGCAGTAAACTTGGATGTATATGCTGTCTGAACACGAGGATCACATTGGGAATGGGAATATAAAAGATATATGCATTAGATGATCTCATCTGTTGCTCTGGAACCTTTGAAGAATGAATCATTTTATGGGTGATCAGCTCTTGTTGTAGTATATAGATGGTATGGGTGTAGACTCAGGTTTACAGAAGGTACCCTCTATTATTGAATATGTTGGAGGGGTTTTCTACCAGACTATATTAGGCTTAGTTGGACTCAGGATGACATCTGTATGTATCCACCATCAAGATGCTTAAATTTTATTATAATGATGCTGTACTCTTAACATAAATTTAAGATGGTTACACTTGATTGAGCCCATCTGTAATGTCTGGATTCTTATATGTACATGCTGATGGTTCTCTATTTTTATTATTCTACAGCGAATGGGGTCTAGCTAAGGAAAAAAGTGGAATATGATATATATACGTGTATGTTTATACAGGAAATTTAAAGGGTAGGATTCATGGGTAAGGCAATAATACAGATCATATGCCTTGGTATTACTGATTTGGAGAGGTATTTCACCGGAATATATCGGGCTGAGTTGACTCAGGATGACATCTGTATGTATCATTATTTACTATTTAAGGAGGACAATTAACTTAGTAACATAGTAACATAGTAACAGTATTAAGGTGTGAATAAAGACATTCGTCAACCCAACTATTCCCCTATACCAGTAATTCTCAATATTTTTTAGTTTTAGAAACTTATCCAGGCCTTTTTTAAAGTTATTCAATGAACTTGCCATTACCACCTCTGCTGGAAGACGTTCCACAGTTTCCACAGTTCTCACTGTAAAGAAACCTCTCCTAACTTGAAGATGAAACTTCTTTTCTTCCAACCTTAAAGGATATCCACGAGTCCTCTGATATGACCTATTAGTAAACAATGCACCAAAGAGTTCATTGTATGACCATTAAATATTTGTATAAGGTTATCATGTCCCCACGTAAACGTCGTTTCTCCATGTAAACAGCCCTAACTTGTCTAATCTGCCGGCATATTCAAGTCCCTCCATTCCTCTTAATTTAGTTGCCCTTCTCTGAACTGCCTCAATTTCCAAGATGTCCCTTTTGTATATGGGATTCCAAAACTGCACCGCATATTCCAATGAGGCCTTACCAGTGCCTTGTAAAGAAGGAGAATAATATTTTTCTCTCTTGAATCTATTCCTCTCTTTATACAAGACAATATCTTGCTAGCTCTAATCGTTGCTACCTGGCATTGTTTGCTATAGCTAAGTCTGTTATCAACCAGAACCCCCAAATCTTTTTCCATTACAGATGCACTCAACACAGAGTTATTTATGGTGTAGGTGGCACAGGGATTATTAAATCCCAAATGCATCACCCTTACATTTATCAACATTGAATCTCATCTGCCATCTGCTGCCCATTTTGATAATCTATCTAGGTCTGCTTGCAGCACTTGCACATCATTGGAAGTTTCCAAAGCTCTGCATAATTAGTGTCATCAGCAAACACAGAGACCTTGCTCTCAATGCCCCCTTCTAAGTCATTTATAAACAGATTACAGAAGCGGCCCCGTACAGAACCCTGAGGACTCCGCTTAGAACTTTAGCCCACATAGATGTACTCCATAACCACCACTCTCTGTTTGCGTCCAATAACCAGTTTCTCTATCCATGAACAAATGTTTTCTTCAAGGCCAACAGTGCTCAGTTTATACATTAGTCGCCTATGTGGCACAGTATCAAAGGCTTTTGCAAAATCCAAATATACCACATCCACAGCTGTGCCTGAATCTAACTTCTTACTCACTTCTTCATAAAAACCAATTAATTTGTCTGGCATGATCTATTTCTCATAAATCCATGCTGACTACTACTAATAAGATGATCTCTGGAGACAAAGTCAAGGATATGATCCCTTAACAAAGTTTCATCACCTTCCCTACCACTGATGTTAGGCTTACAGGTCTATAGTTACCAGGCTGTGAACGACTACCTTTTTTGAATATTGGTATTACATTGGCTTTTTTCCAATCCAGCGGCACATCCCCAGACAAAAGCGAATCTGAAAAGATGAGACACAGTGGTCTTGCTAGAACTGAACTAAGCTCTTTTAAAATCCTAGGATGCAATCCATCTGGTCCTGGCGCTTTTGATATTAACTTGTCTAATTGATTCCGTACCATCCTCTGTTATCCAATGTTGAAAACTCTTCATTTCCTCCCTGCACATTGTTACAATCCCTACTGTAAGGATTCTCAACAGTAAAAACCGATGTAAAAAAACGGTTTAGCAGATTAGCCTTTTCGGCATCCTCTACAACCACCTCAGCTCCATTATTTAATGGTCCCACATTCTCAGTCCTCATTTTTTTACCATTTATATACTTAAAAAACATCTTGGGGTTGGACTTGCTTTGTTCGGCAATCCGTGTTTCATTTTCTATTTTAGCTAGTTTAATTGCTTTCTTGCACTCTTTATTACAACTTTTGAAGTCCCTGTAAGCCTGTTCTGTGCCTTCTGCTTTCAAAATTTTAAAAGCCCTTTTCTTTTTTTCCATTTCCCTTTTTACCTGAGCATTAAGCCATGCAGGAGTGGACCTAATTTTTTTACACTTGTTTCCTAAAGGTACCGATTTGGAAATGTTATAGTTTAATATCCCTTTAAAAGTGGTCCACATCTGCTCAGTATCTTTACCTAGAAACAGTTCCCCCCGTCTATGAGCAGGGGCGATTCCTTTAAAAGCATAAAATTAGCTTTCCTAAAGTTAAAAGTTTTTGTTAAGCCAGTGCACTTATAGTGCAACCTATATTAAATGACACTATATCATGGTCACTATTCCCTAAGCTTCCCATTACCTTCATCTCCAAAATGAGCTCTGGGTTATTAGATATCACCAGATCCAACAACGCATTCTTTCTAGTAGGAACGTCTACCATCTGTGAAAGAAAATGCTCATATAGGAAATTTAAGAACTTTATACCTTTTGAGGTGCTGGCAGTTCCATTACTCCAATCTATTTCTATATTTGCAGTTAATTTCTTATTGTAGGTGTGGACCTCCAGCATTTGAGGTGTTTTGGTAGAATGGATTTTCATTGGGCATATGCCTTTGAGTATCTGTTGTGCATATGACCCTTCCCTGCCTGTGCCTTTTACTTTCCCCTTTCTTTATTAACCTCCATGTAGCAAAGAGAAATGGCAATATCGAAGTTAACATTCTTCCCTCGAGTAAGATGGTGGGCTTACATTGGGAGATGAGATTAGGTGCTCTGATGTACCTCCATTTCTGGACTAATGCTCGTCTAGGGTAACTTCCCTGTAATATAAGGTGCTTGGAGGTGCAGTTACATCACATCTGCTGTTGAGAAAGTCTGTGTTTTGGACGAAACATGTACAGCTTGTTCCATCTTGCTCTGGTATATCCGACCGTTTGTCTCTGTTCATGATCTGCCACTGGTTTGAGATACCCCTGCTTCTCTAAGTCCAGATAGTTTGGGACATACTTTTTTTGAGAGGTTAAAGGACATTTAGTTTATAAGCCACCTGTATTGTGTTGCTATTATTCTAAAGCATTACCTGTTTTGCATTGTGTGTGGATAAATAAGTGGGATTTACCGGTATATCATTTTTATGTCCTATTTACAGTACCCTAATGACAACATGGAAACCTTCTTATTAAGAGAATCTATTTCTCACATGTACTAAATGCAACTTACTAGAGAAGAATCTTACAATGTATAGGTGTTCTGGGGAGAAAAGCCGTCACGTTATGTCATAAAAAAATCTAAGTTTAGTTCTCCTTTCAAGTTACTGAAGATTAAAGCATTTCTATCTGTTAATATAATGATACAAGTATATGTACAGTATATACTCAAATATAAGTCGACCCGAGTAAGTCGAGGTACCTATTTTTACCTAAAAAATTAGTAAAACATGATTGACTCTAGTATAAGTCGAGGGTAAAAAATATGACCACTACTGCCTCCTGATTCTGTGTTGTCTTAAGGCTTTAGTTGCCCTTAAAATGGACAGCAGAATTCCCATACAGTAGTCCCATACAATAATAGCCAAATCCAGTATGACATTGTATGGGACTACTGTATGGGAATTCTGCTGTCCATTTAAAGGGCAACTAAAACCTCAAAACAATACATACCATTCTCCTGAATCTATATTGTTTTAATGCATTAGTTACTCTTTAAATTGATAGGAATCCCACACACTAACCCTCAATTTCTTGCCACTCCAGATGTTCGGAAACTACAACTCCCAGCATGCTTTAGTTGCTGGGAGTTGTAGTTTCCAAACATCTGGAGTGGCAAGCAGTGCACCTACCCCCACCCCAACCCCCAGTGGAGGACTTGCCTTAACATTTGGTATTTAGTAATGCCCCCAAAATGATCCAAGCCAGGCTGTGCAGATAGAAGAATGCATCACTAACCTAAATTCCAGCAGCCGCACTCTTGCTCCCTCTTCCGTGTCCAATGTTCAGGCGCCTGACGTCACTACTCGGCACCGGGTAAGACCGGCGCCGAGTAGTGACGTCAGCCACAGTGGATGCGGAAGAGGGAGCAAGCAAGCGGCTGCTGGAGTTCAGGTTAGTGACTCAAGTATAAGTCGAGGTAGGATTTTTAGGATTTTTTTAAAGTCTAAAAACCTCGACTTATACTCAAGTATATACGATATTACTAATTTATGTACGTTTACAAACACCATTTTGCATTACCAATAGCATTCTAGTTCAACTATGGTTTAATCTTTTACCTCCAATTATTGTTAAAGGAATAGTTTACTTGAAAAAAAAAATTCTTTCAAAAATTGATTGACTGGACTTTTTTTTTCTTTTCATGTTTTCTATAATTCCCCCCAGCCCCCAGAATGTCTTTACTTTCTTCAGTTTCCCTCACTGTCCTGAGATACACAAATTAGAAAAATATGTGATTGCATTATTCTACACCTACTTGTACTGTCAATCAAATCCCTGTAACTGACCCTCATCCCTGCTCAAGTCCCTCCCTCCTCTGTTACAAACACAGAGATAAGAGGGGGAGAGTGGTAGCTTTGACTGCAGAAACAAGGCTGCACTCTACCCCCCTTCTCAATAACTTTCACTGTTTGATGATGGGTCACAATGAGGAATATAGTGTTGCATCAGTAAACTGTGCTATTCTCCTTCTTCCATTTCCAGAACAGCTTGTTTTCTATTGGCCACTGTGAGTGGGCGGGTTTTTCAGGAGGTTGAACTTTTAACTCTTACTGCACATGAGAAGCTTGTCGGGCAGCTGGAGTTGAGACATGGAGAAGTTAACAGGAGGGAGGGGGAAGTACTAAACGAGAGATCTGACAACATGGAAAAATGGAGTCACTGACAGAGGTAGGAGAAAGGCAACAGAGTACATGAACTTAAAGTTGAACTAAACTTTCCAGACCACACTGTCTCAACAGACAGAGCACATTCACAAACATAACAAGCGGTGACTCACCACTCCCTTTGCTGTGGTCATTGGGTGATTTATGAAAATAACCTGTGAGTACTAGGGGTCAGCTCCCACAATCCACCTTAGCTGGGTAAACCCTCAGCCAAATGTCTGCTCACAGGCACATGCTCTGTAGTGCTCAACAGATAAAAACAAGGATGTTGCAGCCTTGCTTTCTAGAATCTGACAGGCAATCACATTACAGCACAGAGGTCCTCCCTCTCCCTAACACAGAACAGGGATTTCAGTTTTTTGTTTCAAACACATTCAATGCTCCTGTCCTAACAATGATATAATCCATACAAAAAGAAAAGTAATATTTGCAATGTATTTCATAGATAGCATAGTTGTAAGAAATGTAATACTAACATTTCAGTAAAAAAAAAAAAAAAAATAAATAAATAAAAGTCTGGGGAATAGAAGATACTATATAGATCACTGGTACATGTAGAATCTTTTACTAGGAACATAATGAAAACAAAAAATAAAGGTAAGTCTGGGGAATACTACATTTACTCTGTCTTGCTAAAAGCAGAACCCTTACCTCTAGGCTAACAGAACTACTATATAGAATAACAAGCAGCTTTCAAAGTCTTTTTAGGGACTTGCATATTGGTCTTTAGAAAACACTCTGTGCAAAGAGACAGTAAATACGGAGGTCAGGGGCCTGGTTCTTTGATGACTGCATGGGCTGTGGGTTGTACTAGCAACAACATGAAAGCCTTCTTATTTACAGAATCTATTTCTCACATACTAAATGAAACTTACTAGAGAAGAATCTCATATTCATATTAGGTTTTTGAAAATGTAAGTTTAGTTCACCTTTAAGTTTGTAATGTGTTGTAGTGTGTTTTTTTTTACTATAGATGCCCTATAAGGAGCCATGCCTTACCTTCTATTCTTCAATCAATATCTCAGGAACGAAGATTGCAGAAACTTACCTTTCGCGCAATCCACTGAAGCAGAATGGACAGGTTCCGACCGCATCCTGGTTCTAATCAACTACAGTTTGCATGGGCGATAATGCACACTATAGATGATTAGAACCAGGACGTGGTCAGAATTTTCAGTGCTGCTGTAGTGGATCGCGTGAAAGGTAAGTTTCTTCTATCTTCGTCCCTGAACTCCAGAGATATTGATTGAAGAATGGAAGGTAACCTCCCCTTTTTTTTAAAAAATAGTTTTTATTTAAAGACATATCAACTCTCATACATTCCTTTTAGCATAGTATAGTATTTAAGGTTGAATAAAGACATACATACCATATATGCCTTCATATAAGACGACTCGGCATATAAGACGACCCCCCAACTTTTCCAGTTAAAATATAGTTTGGGATATACTCACCGTATAAGACTACCCCTCATATAAGACATACCAAGTGCCCATCCCCAAGCCCCCCTGGGCCATGCTGCATACCATCCCATCCGATTGATATCCTCCACCCCCCATAACCCTGCCGGCATACAGCTTAAATTTGCATAATAATAATAATTATATTGATGGAGAGAGATGGTACCAATGTGCACTAGTTGTCCAGTCTACCTTCTAGCAACTTACTTGGGTCTTGGGAACTATTACGCGGCACTCCTATTCTTCTCGCACCCAGCCCAGCAGCAGTCAGTGCCACTTACAGGCGCACTCGCGCAGGTGCACGGCAGTGATGCGCTGTTCGCTGCGCATCCAACATCGAGCCAAGGAACTGAACGGCTGAACCACCAATGATTGGGTAATATTTCTTCCTACACCCGGCGTATAAGACCCCCGACTTTTCAGAACATTTTAAGGGGTTAAAAAGTCATCTTATACGCCGGCATATACGGTATATCCAGTCCAACCCATCTAGCAATATCCTCATTTTCTGCCTAACTGTTGATCCAGAGGAAGGCAAAAAAAACTTAAGCATGCTTGATAAAGGAGCGTTGTTGCTCTGAAACATGTTGCAAGAATAATGAATTTTTGCAGTATAATCCTGCTGGAGGCTCTCACACATATTTCTTAACATACCTTCAGGGTTATTCAATAAAAGTTCTTGTGTAAAATGGTGCTAATTTTGCCCCAACCAATCAGATCTTATTCAACATTTCAAAGCCAACATCTGATTGGTTGGGGCAAAATTAGCACCATTTTAAACGATAAGAACTTTTATTGAATCTCTCTGCTTGTTTGCAGAAACCCATCCAGCATTTCTTTTAAACTGACCAATGAACCTGCCATTACAACGTCCACTGGAAGACAGTTCCATAGCTTTACCATTCTTACAGTGAAAAACCCTTTCCGAACTTGAAGCCTAAACCTTTTTTCTTCAAGTCTTAAAGGATGTCCACGTGTCCTCGGACATGCTCTATTGATGAACAATGCTCCAAATAGTTTATTGTATGGCCTGTTAACGTATTTATACACAGTAATCATATACCCACGCAAGCGCCCTTTCTCTAGCGTACATAATTGTAACTTTTCCAGTCTCTCTTCATATTCAAGCTCCCTCAATCCCCTTATTAATTTAGTTGACTCTCCCTGAACCCTTTCCATTTCAAAGATGTCCTATTTGTACACAGGATTCCAAAATTGCACTGCATATTCCAAATGAGGCCTGCTTTGTAAAGAGGGAGAATAACATTTTCCTCCCTTGAATCCATACCTCTCTTTATACAAGACAATACCATGCTGGCTCTAGGTGTTGCTGCCTGGCACTGCTTGCTACCTTTTAAGTTTGTTATCCACCAAAACTCCAAGATCCCTTTCCAACAGGGATTCACTTAACACAGAGCCATTTATATCATAAGCAGCACAAGGAGGTTTAAGTCCAAAATGCATCACCGTACATTTCTCATTTTTTGGCCATTGCATGCGCTCTGATTGCACAATCGCAGCGCATGGCAAGGTGAACCGGAAACGTGCGCGTTCATTTTCCCGGGGGCACTTGGGCATACTGCAGTGTGGCCCGACCTAAACAAGTAATTAAATGGGTTGTCTGAACAAATTACAATAGAGAACATTAGATTTAAAAGTTTGAGGCACATAGTAAACTGGTTACAAAAAGTAGTCACATAAAAAGATTTCTGAATACCCACCAACATTCCCTTTAATAAGGTGAGAAATGCATTGCAAGAGCTGTGCAAGATCAGGTTCACTTCATCACCCTACCCCTTCACCTCTGCACAATGTTGTTACTTTACTATCCTGAATTATAATTTAAAGAGCAGATATAAACCAATTACAGGGCTACAGCCATTTTAGCAAATTTTAACATGGGTCACAGAAAACAAGTGCTTCAGACCTTGTTTTGTTTAGCAACCATAACTATTTTATAAAAATTCAATTCAAACAGGATTTAGCAAGCTTGTCTTTCTAAAATCCATATGCACAGATTTTATTGCATTACTATTTCTAATGTAGGTTCAGTAGTATACATGCAAAATATAGATGAGTTTGCAATTTATCCTCAGTCCCTAAGACATGGCAATTGGGCACATGTGATACCCAGTGGGTACAGGAGGCGCAGCAAAGATAGAAGAAAACTACATCTTCACAGTCACTGGGCTGATGTCACTCTGAGAAGGTGCATTATACACAATGCATTATGTACTTTGTTTCTAGTTGTCCTTTCTTTTACTTTAGTTGTCCTTTAAAGTACACTGTGCTGAAAAAAACAATGTATAATATTCTTGATTTACAGTACAAGGAGTTCTCCTACTACATAATGAGTCTAAACCGAATGAGGACAAAATCCTGAAAATTCTGCTGGCACTGAACAAAAAAAAAAAAATAGAAATGTTATTAGCACTGTAAAGGTTAACTTTCATATTTTTCTCCCTCACTTTTACCTAACCCCTACCCTCTTTTCTCCTCCAAACCTTCCCCCCTCCTCTAAGTTCTATTGGGTCACCTATTCTATTTTAATGATGTATGTGTTGTGTACCTTTAGTATATACAGTGTGGGATAAGTGGTTTGTTTACAGAACATTAAACTGTCTCACAATGATTATGCGTATACTATGTGCTCACACATACCTTCCCCTTTAACCTATCCTTCTTTCATGCCTCAAAGTCCAGTATGTGCAGGGTGAGGCTTACGGTCCACTCACAATATGCTACTGTGTCTCAGAGAAAATGGTTCACACCCCCATATGGGCTACCACATCCACTGTTTTATGGTGATGAGAAGTCTGTTATATGCATCCATGTCTCTTTCACGCCCCCATCACCTACTATTCTCCACAACCACACCCTCTCCTTATGCAGGCATGGTCAGAGACTGAACCCTGTGCACCTCAGGATTAATAGCTTGTACTTATATATAGAATCAGTGTGCCTCATTTTTTTTAATTTCGACAATGTACTACCCTATGCGCCCCCAATTTCCCTTACCTTCCTTCCTTCATCCCCCTCCCATTACAGTACTTTCCTTACACCCGGTTACAACACAGACTGCAGATTTATTACTTAAATCAGGCAAGGATCCTCTAGATTGTGACCAAACTCTCTACTCAATGTCGATTATAAACTTTTAGATACATTTCTGGAAAGTAGACTCAAACGGGTAATTCTCCCCATTGTACACCCGGATTCATGCCTGGAAAATACAAGTCTATCAATGTTAGCAAAACACTTATTCATACCCAGTTAGATTATGACACCTTCAGGGCGATGCACCGAGAGCCCTTTTCAGCAACCCAGTGCAAACAGTCTGGTGATTTTATATGCCAATAGCGCTGCTCGGAACATCGCTACCCGTTGCTTTTCTATTCCGGCACTTTTAATGCCAGCTATTAGCCACGGAATCAGGAAGCGCCGACTACGCTAAGTCAAGTGACAGGTCTTACACACACCAGGACTCCAGGAATCACGCTAAGCATCCCACAGAGCACTTTCATCAATTGTGCAGATCCCAAGAGCTAAGGCCACGGAAAAGTTTGGATATTGCAGACTGTCTGGGGGATCGGTAGGGAGTTTGGTATTGTTGCTGCATCGAATAAGCCGGAGCGGTGAAGTATATCTTTTATATATATTTAGATCTAGCAATCCAACATCATTAACTGTTTGTTTGTAATAGACTTACTATCCTAAACATCATAAAAGTGCTCTAGTGCTATTAAATACATTACTCACAATCAAATATACCGTAATACTGTTTCAATAAATTGGATAAAACTTTCCAGTGCTGTGAATAAGTTACTTAATAAAATACTTAATAAAATGTTAAAAACCATGCTGTGTTAATCCAGTGGATCCTTTATCAGTGTTAAAGGCTATGTCCACCCCTAAATTAGACTTAATATTATGCTCCCCCATGTCCCCCAGCCCCAACCGCATGGTTTGTTTTTTTAAAAAGCTCCCCAAACTCTTACTTACCTCCCCCGATCCCGCCGCACTGCCGGCCTCTGCTTGCGAGAATGCAAGCAGAGGGCGGGACCGGCAGCAATCACGGACGCGGCTGCCGGTCCTTCAATGCAGCGGAGGAAAGGGAGAGGTAAGTAAGAGTTTGGGGAGCTTTTTTAAAAAAAAAAACATGCGGTTGGGGCTGGGGGACATGGGGGAGCACCATATTGAGGGGGATATGAGCTAGGGGGAGGGATAGTAGAAACGGGAGGGAGAGGGAGGGAGAGGACGGGAGGGGGGGAGAAGGGCTGCAGTACGCATGGCAAAAATCTACCTGAGGCCAGCTAGCAGGCAGTGTCCTATATGGACCTGCTAGCCTCCTGGTGGGCAGTTTTTGGAACTTTGGGGGGGGACTACAGGAGAACCAGATGGAGTTGGGATGTGAGGTAAGGATTAAACTACACTACATGGTGGGGCCAGTAGTTGGGGGGATTATAGTTTTGGGGGTGGACATGCCCTTTAAGTATTTTATTAAGTAACTTATTCACAGCACTGGAAAGTTTTATCCAATTTATTGAAACAGTATTATATTTGATTGTGGGTAATGTATTTATAGCACTAGAGCACTTTTGTGATGTTTAGGATTGGTTCATGAGATCACATGTGACATGTTTTAGGGGTGGGACTTATTGTATAAATGCTGCACTAATTTGCACAACAGATGTTGGCTTGATAAAGGCCTAAGACATAAGTTGCCGTGATATGTGTGAATAAAAACTCCTGGAGTGCACCTTAAATCTCTACCTTTGTTATACTATATTAGCGGGATATATACATACATACATACATATATATACACACACACGCCAATATGTAGTATGCATTAAAATATATAGTACGCATTAAAATATTTAATATTTTATGTATTTTTTAGTATTTCTTCTCTTAGTGTTCACACAGGTTGCACATATTTTCTTTTGCAATGTAGTTGCACGGTCGGGCACTGTGATTTACTCTTTCCCGGGTGGGGATTTCCCTTGGGGCACCTGTGTTTGGATAACTGGCGACTTTCTATTGTTTTTATTGTCATATAGCATAAGATATATTTTTGCTCCATAAGGGGTTTTTTTTATGCTCAGTGAAGGGCTTTTCCTACTTTTGGCCCACCTATCCTTAAGCTATCTAGCTGCCTTGTTTACAGAACAAACAAATATGAAACCATTTCCACACCTCAGCGTTACTTTGAACATAGCAACAAGTCTGCTCAATGGCTGGCACAATTAGCACACCGTAATACTACACAGAACACAATCCTTTCTATAAGGGATCCACTTGTGGGACTGGTGCATACCACCCTAGATATCCTACATGCATTTCTACACCAACTTATTTCTCTCCCAAGTCCAATATGACTGTAGGCAACTAGAGACATCCATTCCCCTGCCCTTGCAGGATGAAGAAAATACATTAGAGGCCTCCTTTAGCCTAAAAGAATTCATCCAAGCCATAACCAGCATGTCCAAAGGGAAATCACCTGGCCCTGACGGCCTCCCGTTGAAAATATACAAAAAATATAATGAACTTTAGAGAGACCAACTTCTCCCCACATTCCACAAGGCCACTATTAATTTACTACTGAAACCAGACAAAAGAGCCACATGACTGTGCTTCCTATTGTCCTATCTCCCTACTAGATTATAACATTTTAGTAAAAATACTGGCTAATTGCCTCCAAAAAGGGATAACATCAGTAAATCATAGTAACCATTTCGGCTTTATGCCCAATAAATCCACCTCAGTAAAACTATGAAAAGCACTCATCATCACTATTCAGGAACCAGTCGTATGCTCTCCTATGGCGCTAATAAATCTATTTGCATGCCTAGAGCATTTCGGGTTTAAACCAGGATTCATTAAATAGATTAAATTTATCTCCACAATACTCGCACTAGGAAGAGGTAACAGGCAGGACTGTCCTCTTTCCCCTTACTTATGTGTCCTGTACAGGTCCTTCCTGCAGTCTGGCTGCTGGACTCACCCAGCAGTGTCACTGCCCATCTGGATGCCAGAGTGCCCTTTAATATATATGGGGGGCCACAGTGCCCTTTACTATAAGGGGGGCCAGACTGCCCTTTACTATATGGGGGGCCAGAGTGCCCTTTTTTTTTTTACAGGTAAAAATAAGTACCCTGGCTTACACTTGGATCAACTTATACTTATAACATATATACTCAAGTATATACACAGTATCATTCTGTAAGTTTTCTTTTAAAGAAAACAAAACAAAAACACCTCCTTCCATCTTCTGAAAAGCCAAGCTGGTCTTAATCCTGATTAAGAGTCTTTTTCACTTGGGCTAATGAGAAATTCCACTGCTTATGGACAAAATGTATCTAGCGAGATTTTAAATGTGGTCTCCCATAAACTGTAATGAGCACCCACTTCTTTTCCAGCATCAACAATGGATCTGTTTTTTTTGCCATTGTACCTGCAACAGGCTTGAGATATTTCTTATAATGCTTTTTGTTTACAGCTGCCCTGTGAGTTAAAGAAGCAGGATGTGTTTAACATTACAGAATATATCAAAATTTGGATATAATGGCTTGATGAATGTGATTGTTATTGAATGTATGTTGATATAAGAGTAGGCCAGGGCAGAACAAACCTGAGCTAGCCACAGGAAGCAGTGAGTACCACTATATACCGCGGCTGCCGGTCCAGCCCCCTGCTTGCACATTCACGCTTCTATTTAATCTGTTTATTAACGATTCGGAAGTTGGTAGTGTCAGCAAGGTTTCTGTGTTTGCTGACGACAAATCTTTGTCGACCATTAAAAACTTCAGAGGATGTGCAAACTTTGCAGGGGGATCTAGATAGATTATCACATTAGGCTGCTAAGTGGCAGATGAGATTCAATGTTGAGAAATGTCTGGTGATGCATTTTGGACTTGAAAATCCTGGTGCTGCTTATACTATAAATAGCTCTGTGTAAAGTGAATCCATGTTGGAAAAGGATCTTGGAGTTTTGGTGGATAACAAACTTAAAATGTAGCAAGCAGTGCCAGGCAGTAAAAGCTAGAACCAGTATTGTATTGTCTTGTATAAAGATGTTATTCTCCCTCTTTACAAAGCATTGGTAAGGCCTCATTTGGAATATGCAGTGCAATTTTGGACAATTTTGTGTACAAAAAGGACATCTTTGAAATGGAAAGAGTTTAGTGAAGGGCAACTAAATTAATAAGGGGATTGGGGGAGCTTGAATATGAAGAGAGACTGAATAAGTTACAATTACGTACACTAGAGAAAAGGTGTTTGCGTGGGGATATGATTACTGTGTATAAATACATTAAAGGGCCATACAATAAACTATCCCTTAAGACTTGAAGAAAAAAAGCTTTAGGCTTCAAAGTTCGCAAAGGGTTTTTCACTGTAAGAACGATAAAGCTATGGAACAGTCTTCCAGTGGACGTTGTGATGGCAGGTTCATTGGTCAGTTTAAAAAAAGACTGGATTAGTGTCTTCTGCAAACAAATGTTGCAAGTTATTGGTATTGATACATAAATTAAAGTTGATCCAGGGAATTGGCGATTGCAACTTAGAGTCAGGAAGGAATTTTTTTCCCCTTCATATAATTGGTGGTTGGATGTATGTCTTTATTCAACCTCAAATACTATATCCTATATAATAAAATGCAAGTGTGCGTCCCTGTGTCCGTGTGTGTGGGTGCAATCTACCTGATTGGCTGCTTCTTTTCCTTTCAGAGCAGAACAGCTAATCAGATCACAAGTTTGCATTAAGGGGCAGGACCACAGACCACAGACTGCTGGCTGCTCTGGGTGGGTTGATTTCCTAAGTTAACTCTTCACATTGTGAAAATTCCTGTCCATGCTGCATTACTGGGTCTGACACCAATAAACTGTCCCCCACCCAGAGATCTTAGAACATAACTGGTGTGTGTACAGTTTATTGGTGGGGGCAGAGGGCGGGCCCTGGGTCTGGGGCAGAGGGCGGGCCCTGGGTCTGGGGCAGAGGGCGGGCCCTGGGTCTGGGACACTAAGAGGGAACTGTGGCCTTGGGACATGGAGGATGGAGGCACTCTGGGCTTCTAGCGCCTGTTATTGTAACAGGCTTAATGTCTAGTATGTTAATAATCAGCATTATAGCTGAAACAGAAACGTAAATCTTCTTTTACTCACAAGGGAAGATAAACATTTCCACTCACCCTTGTTTGTTTCTTTGCCCTTTAGCCACTTGTCCAGCATCAGAAAGTCTTCTACCCAAGTGGTCATGATTGGGGTCCACAAACTTAAACACGTTAGTAGACCCAAATTGCACTTTTACCCCACTGTGTAGCATGGTTGTATCGGAGATGCAGTGACCATCTACAAAGGTAGCTGCGTCAGTGGTTTTTGGAGTGGCTGTTACTACTCCATCCATGAATGTTAAATCGCAGTGATGAGGCTGTATCCCCAGACCAAATAACTGCAAAATCAAATCATAACCATAGTTAAAATTACTACATCTGCATACCTCCTTAAAAAAGACAAAAACACATGTGGGACTGAGAGTCACCCTTGATTTGTTGGTGTCCCCAATGAATAGAATTATGTCAGATTGAAGCATGTCCAAAATTTGAGGGTTTAGTGTCTGGAGGGAGGAGAATAGGAATAAAAAATTGGAAACAATGTCATTGTGATAGTGCTAATGCAGTCCTCCCTTTTAGACTGGCAAACCCTCCCACACTCTAAGTGAATTGTCAGCTCTGTTGGACCATGCCTAGCTGGGAGGTCAAGTTTAAATTGGAGCACTTGAGTCTGCTTCTTGATGCATGTCAAAAGTTTTTAGCCATCTAACACTATAATAACACAGAATTGAATATTTTCAGTCACTAGGCAGTTTAGCCAGTGTGCTAAGTGCTTGACTGCAACATAAATACCCACTATGCAGATCTTTGACAGAGATATCTAGATGCCTGCATATGGGCTTCTTTACTAATACACTGCCATAGTAGACTATGGCCCAATGCACATCTAGTCTCCACTTCTGCTTTGCGATATCAGGGGCAAATTACATACGGATAGCAGTGAAGGACTGTGGAAGCTCCTGGTCAGATATAATTTCAGGGATTCCTCAAAAGAAGGCATTCTGTCTCCATACTATGTCCAGCTTTTATGGATTACAGAGATCTAAATGTGACCTAAGTTTAGATTTTGCTTTGTTTAACGCTTTGCCTAATGAGTTTGAAAGATTCTGGTGTAACATTTGCAGTTAGCACTCAAGTAGTATTATTGGGTAATCCCCAGGGTCTCCCGATGAAGTTGGAGAAATTGACTTGTTTAAAGAAATATGGGTTTCGTTCAGGCTCTCCTGTTTCCCCCACAATCATAAAGACATACTGGTTGTATGTGTGAAAATGTGCTTAGATTGCAAGCTCTACAGGGCAGGGCCTGATGTGAAAGTATCATTGTAATTCTTAAGCACTGCTGAAGATGTTGGCGCTAGAAATAATTATACTTATTATAATAAATAACTCCTAAGGGACATTACATAGATTACTATGATATTAATGCCTATAATATTGAGATAAAAAAGGCCACTGAGCCCTTTGAAAGAGGACATTCCATAAAAACCTATTTTAATCCCTCTTCTTTTTACATTACCCTGAATTCCATGCAACACTTTAAACATAGATATAGATTTAACCAGAGCAGCTGTCACTTCTTCCACTATGCAGTCAATCAAGGCTGTGAGTTTGTGACTGCTGACATCAAAGCCAAAGCCAGGTGTTGACTCCTCTGCACCTGCTCAAGCTTATAAAAATCTCAATGAGCAGAGGGAGGAGGCTAATAAGTTTTCTTCCATACTAGAAAACGTATCCTTAAATATCTGGTTGCATGTAATAAACTGGTAAAAACCGCAGTTGGGATTGCGGGCAACTGACAAGTCACCATTTTTATTCTTTTTTAAGGGTGGACATGACTAAGAACACGCATATTCTCATTAGTCTTACCTGTATGAAATTATCCTCTTTTTTTTCAGTTCCAACTTCTGTGACCTTCGACTGCAGACGATACAGTTTGGGCTTGTCTCTAGTGTCAGACCCATCTAAGTTTCAAAAGAAAAGAAAAGGAGAATATAACAGAATTCTTACAAAAACAATGAACATTTCAAAAGCTTCTTCCAAAAACAAAAAAAATTAAAAGCTAAATTTCAGACTAAGGGTTTTAACCTCAGGAAATTTCCTTAAAAGGGGCAGTGAGAAAACTAAAAAAAAACAAAACAAAAAAAAACACCCCACCTCAAGAGATCCACTCATTTAATCTGCTTAGAAAACTAACTGGCTAAAAAATGTAGAACAAGGACAACTCAACCCTCATAAGAGCATCTTTTAGAAAGAATGGCCTCCTTAAAATATGTTGATATATCATAGTTTGTCCTATGAATTCATTTCTGTATGTCTGCTATGCTTCTGGATACCTCATGGAAACCGAGCAATTTAGAAACTGAACAATTTAGTTGTGATGTCAACTATCAAATTCATAACTGACAGTTGCTAACTGGAAGAACCAGGAAGCAGTAACAGGGGCACCAGGATATTGTGCCGGATTTCAGTTCAGACTTTTATATTTTAGATTTCAAACTATTACCGTTTAGGGTTTTGGGGGGTGATTTACCTGTATATAAGTTTTCATTTGTCATTTGTCATTTTGGGGCTGGATTTGCCCTTTAAATATAGTTAAATACTTGACAGGTGCACTTCTAGGGTTTTTGGCACCAGAGTTAAACCTTGTAAAAAAAGAAACGCACTTTCCATGGTGAAGTGGGCGTGGTTTTCGGTTGTGGCAGTGGCTAAACATTTGGTAAACTTTTTACAAGGGGGTGGGGACACAGGTAGGCAGATGGATAGATAATACCATTAATAGATATGCTGATAGAAAGTGGATAACTGGGAAGCTGGTGGTTAACAATCAAAGGAACAGTTGAATAACTGGGAAAGACACTGGTGGTTAATGGGGAAGCTAAAGACAACTGCAATAGATATGGCCCCCACACAGACTAGGCATTTTTTGTGCAGCTTGGAAAAGGGTAGTTTTTAGAAATGTATTGTTTTATTGTACATCACTAAGATTTTTTGTAAATGTGTTTCACTAATTTTTTTTAATCATTTTATCATCATCAGATCATCTTCAGGAAAGTTAATGAAGTGGGAACAAGGGCATCAATCGAAATCCGATCAGAAAAATTCCTTTCCGGAAAGCGTTTTTCAAGTGATTTTTTTCCCCCTCCATTGGCAAAGATCAATAGTGTGGTGATAAAAACTGATCAACTAATATTGATCTGTGCCTTTAAATTTTTTCTAAGTCTTTCACTAGCATCTCTCTGATCAATTCACAATAGTAAGCAGTTAGTGAGACAGCTTAAGTGGTAACTGTGGTCTTGAATTCTTCCAAACTAGTAAGAATTATATAAAAAGCCTTTCATCATACCTTCAAAAAAAAACTTAATCATATCACTAAATAAATTTTGTGAGAAGTTACTGCTGGAAAGGTTCAGCAATATTACTTTACCACTTCATGTTTACAGCCATGTGACCAGCTTGTAGTCATGTGACCAGTCTCTGCCTGCATTAATAGGCTTCTCTTCGCAACTGATAATTCCTGAATTCCCCAGCATTAAAGGGCAAGTCCAGCCCTAAAATAAAAAAAACTTACATACAGGTCACCCCCCCAAAACCCTAAATGGTAATAGTTTAAAATCTGAAATATATATGAGTCTAACCTGAAATCCTACACAATGTCCTGTTGCCCCTGTTTCTGATTCCTGGTTCTTCCAGTTAGCAACTGTCAGTTATGGATTTGACAGTTGACATCACAGCCAATGACTGAATAAAAACCTTAAGTGTGCGTCCCTGTGTCCGTGTGTGTGTGTGACTGCAGTTCCTATGAACTCACCACTAGAGGGAGAGTCTCTGCATTTCCTATTGACTCACCACTAGAGGGAGTCTCTGCATTTCCTATTGACTCACCACTAGAGGGAGAAACACAAGAAACACACTGAGGGAGAACAGCAATTAAAACAGACTGCAGAGGGCCCCCTGGATTTGGGACAGAGGGGGTTCCCTGGATTTGGGACAGAGGGGGAGCCCTGGATTTGAGACATAGGGGGGGCTGGATTTGGGACAGAGGGGGGCCCCTGGCCTTGGACATAGGGGGGACTCTGGCCTTGGGACACTAAGAGGGTACTCTGGCCTTGGGACATGGAGGAGGTCTATGGCCTTGGGACACTAAGGGGGGACTCCCTTCAGTTGTCCCTGCAGGGGAACAGACATTACAAAGGTAAATTACCAGTGATTCCCACATTGTTTTTAGGCGAAACCGATGGGTGATCGAGGGGGCATGGGGGGCACTTGATTAAAGAACCTCAAGTGCTTCCAGCACACAAAATTTTTTTTGTTTAAAGGGGCAGGTTCCCCCCCTGCCACCTTTCCCTTTACCCCAGAGGTGCCGCAAGAGACAAATGTCATTAGAGAAGCAGCCCCTATACTTCAACAGTTTAAATCTATTAACCTTAATCATACTTTCAAACTTCTGATTTCCCCAGCATTGCATTACAAGCAGTTTGCTATAGCTCTGTGTTATGCAGACCATACATAAGCTGATTTACCACAATGTTTTGAGAACCGCCAAGCTTAATCCATTGGATAAGAAACATATGGTCCAGAGGGAGGAAATGCATTTTCATTATCAGCCAATCACTGAGCAGGTGCCGGTCCGGCCAATTCTGCTGCTTTCATGATCGGAAATGCAGCAGAAAGCCAATGCCGAAATGAGGGCTGGTAAGTTTAGGATTATATTTTTGGCATATAGACCTAGCAAGGTCTAGTGAATGGGACACTACAAGGGCCTATTATTGCAAAATAAGGTTTGCACAGAGCAGCAGTAGGAGGAAGGTGGAGAGAAGAGAGCAACCCCACTGCGCATGCTAGAAACCTTTAGGAGGCCGACACCACTTCCTACTTTTCATTTTCTTGGACTTTACTGTGGCCATGGTTCTAGTCTTGCTAAACTACTAGGTTCTAGTAGTTTAGATTCTATTGGTAACAGACAGATGTAGTTAACAAGACAAGAAGGGTTGGTATGCATAAAAGAATGACACCGTTGTGTAGCTGAAGGTGTTTAGATTCCAAAGATATATATTTTTGGGGAGAAATTCTCATATAGAGGGGTGTGTAGCCTAACAAATCTAAAAGGTTGCTGTAATTGGGACACTGTGAATTGGCTCACTTTGTGGCTAGTCGATTCCACGTCCATGTGTGTAACCATGCATATGGCAAACTATTTGATTCAGGACATTTTGGGGATTGATATTTGGTAACTTTTTTTTTTATATATTTCATTGGGTTTTGGCATGATTTCTACCTTCGAATGTTGATTTTTGTTCATTTTTTCAGAAAATCTGCGAAAAGTGCAAACTTCTATGAAGAACTGCTCCCACACCATTCATGGTATGAATGAACAAACTACAGCGTTCCATAGCTGAAAGTGTGTAGATTTGAGGAATATATTGTTTGTGGGGGGTGTTTTGTGGGGGAAAACTGCAGACTGTTCAAATTTGGAGTTGGCTGAATATTGTCGTTGTTTCTCACTTGTGGCTATTCGATTCCACGTCCATGTGTGTAACCACACATATGGCATACCGTTTGATTCAGGACATTTGGAAGATTGATATTTGGTAACTATTTTTTCTATTCCATGAGGTTTCGGCATGATTTCTACCCTTTGAAGTTGTTTTTTCTTCATTATTTCATAGCTGAAGGTGTGTAGATTTCAGTAATATAGAGTTTGTGGGGGTATTTCTGAGTTACGGGGGTGTTTTGGGGAAAAAACTGCAGACTGTTCAAATTTGGAGTTGGCTAAATATTTTTGCTGTTTCTAAGCCATCGTGTCTCAATTCGTGGCTTTTCACTTGCACCATGCATATGGCATACCGTTTGATTCAGGACATTTGGGAGATTGATATTTTTTTTACATTCCATGACGTTTTGACATGATTTTTACCTTTAGAATGTTGTTTGATGTTAACTATTTTTTAGAAAATAAAGAACTGTACCCACACCATTGGTGGTATGAATGAACGAACGATGGCGTTACATAGCTGAAGGTCTGAAGGAATATACAGTTTGTGGGGGGTATTTCTTAGTTACAGGGATGTTTTGCGGGAAAAACTGCAGACTGTTCAAATACAGAGTTGGCTAAAAAATTTTTGCTGTTACTGACATTTGGCACTGGTCACGCTCTGGGTTAGTTGGTAGCCATGTCTCTAGGTACACTCACGAATGTGGCATACCATTTTATTCGGGAGGGGTTAGGTTTTCATATTTGAGATGCGTTTGAACTTTCCTCCATAGTTCTGCATTTGATTTTGTCTCTGATTTTATAGTTGAGGAAAAAAAGGAAAATGTGAGAAAATAACTAACAACTGGACTAAGAGCTACGCCCAGCTGCATTTTAATAGAAACTTACCTCACTCAATATCCTGCGGGTATGCAGTTTTCAGTTGTGGGGATATTTTAGTAGATTGGGTTACTTCCGCGCTATGGTGTGATAGGGAATGTCTCCTTAAGTAGGGTGGCTGCACTGCAAGTTGTCCACTGAATTGTATATAAAATCTTTAAAAGTATCTTGCTTGCGCTTGGGGGTATGGGTAAGGGAAGGGTTAAAACAAGAAGTAAAAAATAAAAAATAAATAGGTTAAGATCAAGATCTCTGTAAAAAAAAAAAAAAACAGGTTTAAAATGACACTTCCATATATAAAATTCAACCACTCACTTATGTCTATCCACCACTAGGGGTAATGCAGGCTTCACTCTGTGCTGTTCTGATGCTTGTTGGTCGTTAAGTTCCCAAAAACCTCTGCACACAGGAATAAGGTTGCCAACAAACTTTATTATAGCAATTAAAAACAATAAAAAGCACTAAAAAACCTTTCAGAAAAAGTCCATTAGCAGTTGTTGAAGTTGAACCTCTCTGCTACCTCTGTGGCCCCTTTAAGTCGTGGCTTGTGAGGTAGTTCCTACGCGTTTCGCTGTTTTAATCCTTACAACTTCATCAGGGAGTGGTTGAATTTTAATTTTAATATATGGAAGTGTCATTTTAAACTTTTTTTTTTTTTTTTTACAGAGATCTTGATCTTAACCTATTTTTTACTTCTTGTTTTAACCCTTCCCCTACCCATACCCCCAAGCGCAAGCAAGATACTTTTAAAGTGGGGATATTTTAGTTAATTTGGTAGATATTCAATGTTAACCATCAAAAGTGGTTATACATTTCAAGTTGGTGTAATATTCTTGAAGGTGCAGTTTTAGTTTGGGGAGGAGGGTCTTCTGTACAGGAAAAAGTAAGATTTTTGTGCGTAACCTTGAGATAACTATAAATAAAATTTGGGGGAAAATGTGCAAATTTTGCTTTTTTCTTTTACATATTTTACCCATAAATCCAGTAGAATCTCCAGAAAAGTTACGAAATTCTGTTACCATGTTAAAGTACACTTTAACAATCAAACTGATTGACTCGAGTATAAGCCAAGGGTAGACATTATGACCACTACTGCCTTTTGATTCTGTATTTTTTGTGGCTTAAGTTGCCCTTTAAATGGACAGCAGAATTCCCATACGGTGATAGCCAAATCCAGTACCAGTAACCCCCAATTCCTTGGCACTCCAGATGTTTGGAAACTACAACTCCCAAAATGTTTTGGTTGCTGGGAATTGTAGTTTCTAAACATGTGGAGTGGCAAGGTTCAATAAACTTTTAATTAAGTTTACCATCATTTACAATTCTCCTGACCCATATAGTAAAGGGCACTCTTATCCCCCATTTAGTAGGGCACTCTGACCCGCATATAGTAAAGGACTCTGACCCCAATAGTTAAAAGTGTCACCTGAGAGTTTGCACTGAACTAGAAGCTATATTTTGCCTCAAACTGAGAAGATTTACAGCACCCAGATGAGCAGTGCATAGTTACCAAATTGTAGGGACACATTTTTAAAATTGTTGCGTGCCACCACAAGTTTTAGCTCCTCTCCAACTTTGATAAAGTTCACACTCACTTTTAATGGAAAGATAAACAGAAAGACAGTAATAGACAGACACACAGAAATAGCTAGTAAGAGATAGACCCACAGAGATAGAAAGAGACACATAGGGAGAAAGACAGCTAGAGGGACAGAAAGAGCTAGAAAGACAGATAGAGTTAGATAGAATGATAGCTATAGGAACAGACAGACAGAGCCAGAGATAGATAGACAGACAGACAGGGATAGACAGCCAGCCAGATAGATGATATTAGGATAGATAGACTGATATATACTATAGATAGACAAACAGACAGACATAGATATTAGGATAGATAGACTGATATATATATATATATATAGACTGATATATAGATAGACAGACAGACGGATAGATATAAAGTTAGATATATAATAGATAGATAGGCATACAGAGCTAAAGTAACAGACAGGTAGAGATAGATAGATCACTAACCTCCTCCAATTGTGTTCAGGGCAGAGAGATCATACTCAGCACAACTAAGCTGCACTTCCCCTTCCTAAAGTGCACAGTACGTGAGACTAACTGTAATTCAATCTCTCCTGCAGGAGAAGATCGGGGCTGCATTCTTAAATCCGGGACTGTCCTGGGTAATCTGGGACTGTTGGCCACTATGGCAGTGACAGTGCTGAGTGAGTCCAGCAGCCAGACTACAGGAAGCAGAAAGGAGTGTAAAAGGTACATCAGCTCCTGTAACTTTCTATGCAGATAAAGGATTTTTAACACAGCGCCACCTATTGGTTACTATCCGCAATTTGGATCTAAATTAGGACTTGACCCGAGTATAAGCCGAGATTAGGTTTTCAGGCTAATTTTAAAGCCTAAAAATCTCGACATATTCGAGTATATATGGTAATATTCCCTATTTACTGCAAGGTTTCCTACTGTAAACTTTGACTGAAATGTGTCTAAAATCCTGAAAATTCTTCTGGCATTTAACGCACACAGTAGTGAATTCTGCTGGCACTAAAAGGGTTAAAGGAGAAATGGAAAATACCAGATGATATATTGCCAATATTAAGAATGCATTGAATATGTGGGTAATTAGAAGGAGTAACAACGTGACTTTAAAAGTGTTTCGGTAGAAAAGTGGACATGAGATCAAAAGGTCGTGTAGTGGACAGGACTGAAGCAGATGAGAGACCACTGTCTGGTTCACAGGATTAAAGGATTAACCCTTTCCCTGCCACAGATCGTATATTCACGATCTGTGCAGAGAATGCTTTAACTGCCACGACGTGAATATACGATCTGTGGCTTCCCCTTTAAATTTTCAAAAAACACCGCGCGCTAGGGCGACCCGGGGCAGCATTCAGCTGCCCCCTATCCCCCTCGACCCCCCCTCGGTTGGGTCCAAATCCGAGGGGGGGATCGGGAGTTACAGTACCTTTAGATGCAGTGATCGTATAGTGCAGCCGGTCCCACGTGGATGAAGAGGAGGAAGCGGAAAGGGAGACCCCGGTGACGTCACGGAGCTTCTCCTTCACCGGGGTCTCCCTTGAAGTGGTAGGAGACTGCCCCTGGTGGTCTAGTTGAGGTACTGCAGCTTGATCTCAATTTGATCATGCTGCAGTACTAGTATAGAACAAGCTGTCAAGCTGCCAGCTTTTCTATACATTTTGTGAATGGAACTCAAAGTTTCATCACAAATAGGATTTTTCTAAGTTTTGCTACTTAGCGAAGACTTAGAAAAAAATGGGGAAGAGATCAATATTTGGTGATCACTTCTGATCACCAAATTATGATCTTTGCCAATGAATGAAAATCACTTCTGGAAAATGATTTCCGGGAAAGTGATTTTTCCGATCGGATTTCGAATTGGAAAACGGGCATTTATGCCCGTATTCCAAGTTCGGTATCATTCCCTAAGATGATCTGATGATTATCATTGGGAATGATCGGGGAAAAAAAGGGGAAATAACACACAAAAAAAATCTTAAAGTGATACACACACCCTTTTTTTTTTTTTTACCCTAAAACTATAAATTAGAAAAAAAAGTTGTCTCTCCAAGCTCCCCAATGTCCCCCCATGATATCGGTAAAGTAAACGGGATACTTATTTGTTCGATTTCAAGGGAAACTAAGCCTATATTTTATAAGGAAATTTGCAGAGGTACCAAATAAAGACCGTATTGAATTTTTAGGATAGTAAAGTGGCAAAAACGTGTGTGACTCTCCATACTAACCGACTTCACTAAAATACCAAAAAGGGGGAGTGTGTGGGGGGGGTGGGTTGTGGCGTTTTTAAAAAATTTTCTTGTAACTGCACTTCTAAATGCGTCCCATTTGAGCTAGTTGGTGGCCTCGTCTCTGTTTGCACCCACGCAAATGGCACACGTTTGATTCAGGACATGTGGGAGATTGCTATTTAGTGGGTTTTTTTGCTTGTCAAGTGGGTTTAGGTAGGATTTCAACCCTTGAATCATCTCATTTTATTTTCACAAAACCTCGTAAAAACACGGAGTTCTTTGGATCGCTGGGTCTGGAATTCTTCATGTATGCATGAAAGCATGGAACCGCAACGTAGCGAAGGTGTGTAGATTTAAAAATATATAGTTTGTAGGGGGAATCTCCATGTTTTGGGACTGTTTCCTTAGAAAAAGGGTAGGCTGTTCAAATTACAGAGCACTTTGATTTTTTCTTGTAATTGCATTTGTGCATGCGTCCCATTTGAGCTAGTTGGTGGCCACGTCTCTGTGTGCATCCACGCATATGGCATACCGTTTGATTCAGAACATGTGGGAGATTATATTTAGTGGGGGGGTTTATTTGCGGGGGGCATTTTAAAGTTTTGGGGCTGTTTGAAATTACAGAGCATTTGATATTTTTCTTGTTAATTACACGGTGCATGCGTCCCATTTGAGCTAGTTGGTGCCATGTCCCTGTGTGCATCCACGCATATGGCATACGTTTGATTCAGGGCATTTGGAAGATTGATAATGTTTTTTACATGACATGGAAATTTGCCATGATTTTTAACTTTGAATTGTATTTTTATAATTTTTTCTGAAAATCGGTAAGAAAGCGAAATTGTACACAAAAACTGCACCCACACCATTGGTGGTATGCATAAAAGAATCACACCATTGTGTAGCTGAAGGTGGTGAGAGTCAAGAATATATAGTTTTTTGGGGGTATTTCTAATATAGAGGGGTGTGTTAGTCTGACAAATCTGAAAAGTTGCTGTAATTGGGCCACTGTTCATTTGCTCACTTTGTGGCTAGTTGATTCCACATCTGCGTGTGTACACTACAATAGGGCATACCGTTTGATTCAGAACATTTGGGAGTTGATATTTTGTAATTTTTTTACATTACTTGGGATTTTGGCATGATTTCTACCTTTGAGAGTGTTTTTTTTTAAATTTTTAGAAAATCTGCTAAAGCTGTGAACTTCTACGAAGAATCGCCCACACCATTGATGGTACGAATGAACAAACTACAGAATTTCGTAGATAAAGGTGGTGGATTCGAGAAATATTATGGTTTGTGGGGGTTGTTTTGTTGGGAAAAAATTGCACATGTTCAAATTCAGATTTGACTGAATATTTTTGCTGTTTTGAGCCATTGTGCATTGTTTCACTGTTCTTTTGGCTTCCACGTCCACGTGTGTAACCACACATATGGCATACCGTTTGATTCAGGACATTTGGAAGATTGATATTTAGTAGCTTTTTTACATTCCTTGGGGTTTTGGCATGATTTCTACCTTTGTAAGTGTTTTTGTTCATTTTTTCAGACAAATGCGAATTTCTACGAAGAACTGCGCCCACACCATTGATTGTATGAATGAACAAACTACAGCGTTAGTAGCTGAAGGTATGTAGATTCTGAGAATATATAGTTTTGTTGCGGGGGTATTTCCAAGTAGAGGGGTGTTCAGTTTGGAAAATCTGGGAAAATGCTGTTATTGGCTCACTGCGCTTGTTTAAATTTTGACTAGTCGCTTCCACGTCAGTGTGTGTAACCACACATATGGCACCTGTTTGATTCAGGACATTTAGGAGATTGATATTTTGTAAGTTTTTTTTACATTACATGGGGTTTTGGTGTGATTTTGTAACTTTGAAATGTATTTTTCTCTTTTTCCAGAAAATTGTGTAGAAATGCGAAATTCTACGAAGAACTGCGCCCACACCATTGATGGTATGAATGAACGAACTACAGTGCTACATAGTGAAGGTGTTTAGATTTCAGGAATATATAGTTGTGGGGGGGTATTTCTGAGTTATCAGGGTGTTTTGTGGAAAAAACTGCAGACTGTCCAAATTCGGAGTTGGCTAAAATATTTCGCTGTTTCTGAGCCATCGTGCATTGTCTCACTTTGTGGCTTTCGCTTCCACGTCCGCGTGTGTAACACACATATGGCATACCGTTTGATCAGGACATTTGGGAGATTGATATTAGTAACTTTTTTTTAGATTCCATCAGGTTTTGGCAGATTTCTACCTTTGAAGTTGTTTTTGTTCATTTTTTCAGAAAAGTGCGAACTTCTACGAAGAACTGCGCCCACACCATTGATGGTATGAATGAACAAACTACAGCGTTAAATAGCTGAAGGTGTGTAGATTTCAGGAAATATAGTTTGTGGGGGTTATTTCTAAGGTACGGGGTGTTTTGAGGAAAAAACTGCAGCTGTCCAAATTCGGAGTTGGCTAATATTTTCGCTGTTCTGGCCATCGTGCATTGTCTCACTTTGTGGCTTTTCGCTTCCACGTCCGCGTGTGTAACCACACATATGGCATACCGTTTGATTCAGGACATTTGGGAGATTGATATTTGGTACCTTTTTTTTACATTCCATGGGGTTTTGGCATGATTTCGACCTTTTTGAACGTTGTTTGATGTTCATTTTTTTTTAAAATCTGGTAAAAGTGCAAACTTCTACGAAGAACTGCGCCCACACCATTGATGGTATGAATGAACGAACTACAGCGTTACATAGCTGAAGGTGTGTAGATTTCAGGAATATATAGTTTGTGGGGGGTATTTTTGAGTTGGGGGGGTGTTTTGTGGAAAAACTGCAGACTGTTCAAATACAAAACTGGCTAATTTTTTTTTGCTGCTACTGACATTTGGCACTGGTCACGCTCTGGGTTAGTTGGCAGCCATGTCTCTGGGTACACCCGTGAATGTGGCATACCGTTTTATTCGGGAGGGGTTAGGCTTTCATATTTGAGATGCGTTTGAACTTTCCTCCACAGTTTTTAGCTGAAATTCGCATTTGATTTTGTCTCTGATTTTACAGTTGAGGAAAAAAAGGAAAATGTGAGAAAGTAACTTACAATTTGACGAAGAGCTGCGTCCGGGTATCTGCATTTTGATCGAAACTAACCTCACTCGTAAAATCCTGCGAGTGTGTAGTTTCTAAAAATATCTCACTTGGGGGGATATTTTAGATAATTTGGTAGATATTCTATGTTAACTGTCAGTAGTGGTTACACATTTTAATTAGGTGTAATATTCTAGGAGGTGCAGTTTTAGTTTGGGGGGGTCTCCTGTACAGGAAACGTCGGGTACCTACATATATCTGGTATCGTTGTACTCGGGAGTATCTGAGCTTTTAGAAACAGTAAGATTTTTGTGTGTAACCTTAAGATAACTATAAGTAAAAATGGGAAAAATCCATGAAAATTTGCAAATTTTTCATTTTTTTTACATATTTTACCCATAATTCCAGTAAAATTTCCAGAAAAGTTACAAAATTTTGTTACCATATTAAAGTAGACTTTGTGCTGAAAAAAACAATGTATAATATTCCTGATTTACTGCAAGGTTTCCTACTGTAAAATTAGTCTAAAGCGATTAAGGACAAAATCCTGAAAATTCTTCTGGCAGTTAACGCAAAAAAAAATGAAAATCTCCTGGCAGTGAAAGGGTTAAATTATGTTGTTTTGTTGGGGAGCAACAACATGTACAGTTTTTATCCAGATTAGTGTCCTGGGCATTCCTGTATTAAAAATACTACTGAAGCCTAGAAGAAGAAATATTCCTCATGCTGATGCTCCTCATGGAAATTAGATTGGGACGTAGGAAATAACAATCCTGCCTTCATTTAAACGGTTTGTTTCTTTTAAAAAAAAAAAAAAAAACTTTATATGCACTATAATTCTCCTTTAAAAGATTTTAGAGTAGCCGAGGAAAGTGTGGTCAAAATCTGAGAGTTATCTTGAGGTCTAGGAATCTGTATATAGATTATAATATATTCCTGCAACATATTAAATAAACAATTACCTAAACTAACCAGAATAAATTCTAGCAATCAACCATGTGATAACAGCTTCTCCATACCTCTGGAAAGCAATAAAGCCCTGTGGGGGAGTGTGTTGACGCAGGTCTCATCGGTAGCCACCTGTCCCTTGTGCTTATGTATCTTTTTTTTTAAAACTCGTTTTATTATTTATTAAACTATTTACAACATTATGTCTGTTTCGTGGTTGTAATTCACATAATACTCTTGACATAATATATTATCAATATTGGTACATTTATAGGAGAGTACATCATATCAATAGTGGTACATATATCTTCTGTTATTTGTGGAATTTCATCTAGTAAAGAACTAGGTTTTTATAGGGTTACGGGGAGGAAGGGAAGGGGTTATGAAGGGAAATACGCCTCGCTCACAGCCCCCGAACACCACCAGCCTGCACAAGACCATCACCTCTCCATCTGCCAGGAGGGATTCAGAGCAATCACTCCATATTTTTTTACATTTTGCAGAGCAATGTCTGTGTTTATATATAAGGCTGAGGAAGGGGATCATATTGTAGATTAATTTTTTCCAAGTTGGGGGGATCTGAGTCCATCC
The DNA here is from genome assembly GCA_019447015.1 of Hymenochirus boettgeri. Classification (NCBI taxonomy): domain Eukaryota; kingdom Metazoa; phylum Chordata; class Amphibia; order Anura; family Pipidae; genus Hymenochirus; species Hymenochirus boettgeri. The sequence goes on along the minus strand of CM033473.1, from coordinate 98,104,986 downwards.
ATTTCAGAATCACAGTTTCATGAAATAGTGTCTCACAGAGGAAAGTTAGTTTGTAGGGGTCTTTCATCTCCGGTGTATTGATATCTAAAAAGCAAAGTGTTTGATCCATTGGTACTGGCCATGGAAGTAGGGTTGTAAGAAAGTTGGTGATTTCTAACCAGAATTGCTTGACTATAGGACAGTCCCAGATAAGATCCCAAAAGTCTGCTTGATTTTTATGGCACTTAGGACAGCAGTTTGAGTATTTTGGAGCTACGATACAGTGCATTCTTGATGGAGGTAAATAGGCTTGGTGAACAAAGATGTATCAGGCGATTATTTGCTGATGGAGACGCAAATAGATGTGCTGACCCAATCTCCTCCCAGTCATTGTTTGTGAGTTCTGGTACATGTTTGCTCCAATCTTGTATTGAGTATTGTTGTGGCTTGTATGTCTGTTTGGTTGATAATGAGGGGTGTATACAGTCTGGATATCAGACCCTGTTTTCCCTGGGTTTTGAGGATTCCAGTTGTTGGGTGTTTGGTTATTGGAATCTTCCTGTTCGGAAACTCTTACAGTGCCTCAATTGTAAGTATTTGTAAAAATGTTTTCTTGGCAGTTCAAATTGATTTCTAATATCTTCGAAAGTACTTATTGTGTCACCCACAACAATCTGGTCAAACTGGCATATTCCTTTAGTCTCCCACTCTGCATAACTAGGAAAGTTTGCCAGCTGGAGACAGGTTTGGTAATGCCAGAGGGCTGTTTTATGGGGGATACCTTGTAGCAGAGAAGTTAGTTTTCTTCCTTCCAGATTTTATACCTTTGGGTATGGAGTGACGTGGAGGAGTCGATTAGATGTTTGGTGCCTCAGTAATATACAAAATTGAGCCAGTACTGTACATTACCAACATATGTCCTTCAGGTGAGGGGGTGCTGTTTGGGTCCAGCCAAACTGCTATATATCTAAGTTGTCCAGCTAAACAGTACATTCGGGAGTTAGGCAGCGCTAGTCCAGCACTAACTTTTGGTTGCTGAAGCTTGCTAAGTTTAAGTCAAGCTCATCCATTGGCCCATAGAAAGGAGGTCAGAGATCTCGTAATTTCAGAGAAGAGTTTCTTGGGTAGATAAATTGATAAATGTTCCACTATATATAGGATATTAAGATTGATGCCGTGGGATATGCAAGTACAAAAGAGATCAGTTTCTGTAGGAGTGGATATGATGCCGGAGGCAGGTTGTAGATTCCCAGTAGTACATATTCAGGGAGATTCAATAAAAGTTCTTATCATTTAAAATGGTGCTAATTTTGCTCCAACCAATCAGATCTTATTTAACATCTGATTGGTTGGGGCAAAAATAGCACCATTTTAAACAATAAGAACTTTTATTGAATAACCCTGATAGTATATTTTCTATTTCTAGGGCTATACACACAAACCTGCCCTCTGTGTCGTTTATGACTAATTATATTGAAGCGGATGGTTGATCGAAGCAAAGACTCCCCTTGAAAAGGTAGTATGGGTGGTGTGGGCTGCCCAGGCAATGTGTGTGAAACCATCTCTGTGTGTCTCATGTGAGATGAGTCTCCTGGAGACATTTGTCTTAGGGTCCTAAGTTTTTTTATTTACTTGTACGCTTGTGAAGGTTCTCATTCATCCAGGTCATGGTATATCTGTTGTATTCAGTTAGATCAACTGGACTTAAAGTTTAGTTCTTGCTAGTCATCAGCCTGGCGACTCAATTCTTTGTGAGAAGTTTTAGTTGTGTATTTTGTTTCATATTAGCTTAGTTGTTGGGATATACAGTCCTGGTTCCCACATGGGACAGAGGGCGCCCAAGGTGAGAGCAAGGCGTGGGATGGGAGGGGAGAGAGAGAGAGGGAAACACAGGTCAGTACATATTGTTATAAGTCCATTTATATGGAATAATGATTGTATATACAGAAATATCACAATAACGGAAAGCTAACATAGCTTTCTTTATATTTAAACCAGACATTAACTTTAAAACAGAGAAAATAACCTTTTGTTAAAGGGCAGCACATGTCTAGTGCTTTTGTAAACCATTGGCGAGCTGTTTTGCCGTTAGTATTTTATCCAATAGATTTGGAAATCCAGAGTGGGACAAATGTGGGTTTGTAGTTGAGTTGTGGGGTATCACCAGCAGAGGAAGGCCTGATCTAGTTTTTGGTTGTAGCTGAAGGGATGTCGCACGAGGAGAGGGGGTATTTCTGTTTGGTTCTCTGTTTTATTAATAGATTGAAATTTAAAAATTGCATATGGTTTATCTGAGGTGTATAATTGATGTAATTGTGGAGTGTTTTGTATATATAAGATTATTCCTTGTAGAAGTATGGGTTCTATTAAGGAATAAATAGATAATTTGGATTATATGGTGGGTAGGTAAGCAGGAGATAAGTAGGTTATCTATCTCCTTATACTAGGTTTACGTAATTTATTTGGCTGCAATTTTTAGGGGGGTGTGTGGTCAAGGAGAGTGGGGTATAGTTAGGTAGAAAATATAATAGCCAATGTGGGGAGATATATTGTATGCAAAACCGCTTACCTTTCGATATTTGGATAATATACATTGTATAGTTTATCCTTGGATATTACTAACATCGACCAACGGGTTAGTCATTTCCTGTCTAGGGTATTTAAAGCAACTGGCCGTACCAATGTATATATCCCGGGTGTCCTTACCTATATTTATTTAATCAGAGTGTACTATATATTGAGGGGAGGGGGGTGGGTGGAGATGTGGTGTATATTATGTGTCGAGTTTTTCCTCAATCATATGGGTAAGTACTGGTTTTTATAATTTCCATGTTATCCTAAGTAATTAGTTATGTCAAGTATAGATTCCTCATAAGTTGCAGCAATTTAACAGTATAACATTCATTATTTGGGAGCATGTATATATCAAGCTAGGTTACACTTTCCTATTACATGTCTGAGTGTTTAAGTGCCTCATGATGTCAAAAAAAAATCCCACTATAGGTGATTACAGTGAGTTTTGGTGGGTGTCAAAAGCGCAGCACCCAGCCAACCGCTTCCTAAACTTCCAAGGCACCCAAGCAGATCTACTAACATGTATCCATATATATTGATGCATCAATATTTTCCAAATCGTAGTGTTTCAAGGGGATATCATTATACAGATCATTTACTGCCTCACATAACCTATTAGCTACATTTTCCTAGTTACAAAAGCAGATCTGTAATTGTATACATATTAGTAATTAACTAGATGCATGTAAACCAATCTATTCACTGCATTACATACCCTATCAACAGCATTTTCTCCAATTTACCCAGACAGATCTATAGGTATATACATATTGGTATTTGACCAGCCACATGTAGACCAATCTACTAACTGCTTGCCTATCCTGTCTACTGCATCTTTTCAACATTGCCTAAACAGATCAACATATGTACATATATTTATAATTAACAGTCTGTAGATTAAACCGGTCTATTGCTTTAGCCATATTTACCTTAGTTTGCCAGAGCATATATCGTAGAGTGTAGGTTAGGTTACATAGGTTAATATAGTATAGTATTTGAGGTTAAATAAAGACATACGTCCATCCAGTCCAACCCATCTAGCAATATCTTCATTTCCTGTTGATCCAGAGGAAGCAAAAAAAAAAAAACCACCAAATTTATGAAGCGGAAAAAAAATTCCTTCCTGACTCCAAGTGGCTATCGGAAATTTCCCTGGATCAAACTCTACTTTATGTATCAATATTAGTAACTTGCAATATTCCTTGTTTGCAGAAACTCATCCAGCTTCTTTTTGAAACTGACCAATGAACCTGCCATAACAACGTCCACTGGAAGACAGCTACATAGGTTTACCGGTCTTACAGTGAAAAACCCTTTCCGAACTTGAAGCCTAAACCTTTTTTTCTTCAAGTCTTAAGGGATGTCCACGTGTCCTCTGACATGCTCTATTAGTGAAAAATTCCCCAGACAGTTTATTGTATGGCCTTTAATGTATTTATACACCGTAATCTTATCCCCAAGCAAGCGCCTTTTCTCCAGCGTACATTATTGTAACTTTTCCAGTCTCTCTTCATATTCAAGCTCCCCTTATTAATTTAGTTGCCCTTCCCTGAACCCTTTCCATTTCAAAGATGTCCTTTTTGTACACAGGATTCCAAAATTGCACTGCATATTCCAAATGAGGCCTTACCAATACTTTGTAAAAAGGAAGAATAACATTTTCCTCCCTTGAATTCATACCTCTCTTTATACAAGACAATACCATGCTGGCTCTGGCTGTTGCCACCTGGCACTGCTTGCAACCTTTAAGTTGGTTATCCACCAAAACTCCATACAGGGATTCACTTAACACAGAGCCATTTGTAGTATAAGCAGCACAAGGATTTTTAAGTCCAAAATGCATCACCTTACATTTATCAACATTGAATCTCATCTGCCACTTAGCAGCCCAATGTGACAGTCTATCTAGATCCCCCTGCAAAGATTGCACATCCTCTGAAGTTTTTAATGGACAATACAGTTTTGTGTTGTCAGCAAACACAGAAAACTTGCTGACAATACCCACTTCCAAATCATTAATAAACAGATTAAATAGAAGCGGCCCCAACACAGAACCCTGTAGCACCCTGTTTTTATATATTCTCTATAATTACTTAGCCCAATAGCAGCCATTTTGTTCTCTGACTCCATTTTGTTTTATATTATTGTCATGTTATTGCAGATGTTTTATTTCCAAATGTTCTGAGCTCAAGGTCTTTTGCCTCCCACATTATGCGTCAGCCTGACTCTATCTTCATATTCCAAGGTTTTAGTATGTCATCTGCAGACACTCTGTCTGGCCTGCCCTTTTTCTGGCAAAGTCCTTTTTTTTCTGGTTTGATATATTCCAATGTCCGAAATGAATAAACCGAGAAACTGGGTTCTACCGCACAGAACATGTTGTGTAATCCGTTCTCCCAGCGCTGAGGGTCTCTTAGTGGATCTAAGCAGGCATCACAGTCCGGCGAGGCTAGAATAGGATATTTATTCTTTCAACTGGTGTCAGTAAAGTGGGGATACAACCTACAGGACAGTAAGTATTGAACTTATTAACTTTAAGTTCTGTCTTGCTTGTTCTGTAACTTGTATCAGCATATTGGTATAGATTTTAAAACATGGGTCTGGAAGGGCGGACGCATACAGACCCCTACTTAAATGGGTCTGTAAGTAGAATGCCTGCAGGCTGGGACCTGTGATCCTGTGCTTCGTGGGTGGAGTGTTAAATTCTGAAAGACTTATTCCCTGAGTGGAATGTAAAAACTTGGTGCTGGATGTTCTAAAGAGTTAAAGAGTAAGGTAGACTCCCGCAGGAGGCAATCTGCATTTTTAGTTTCTCTTTGGAAGAGTTAACTGGGAGCCGTACAAGAGATATATTTTCCCCTGATTGATAGGATCCCTATGCGGGTGGGACTCGCAACTTGTAGTTGGACTACAAGATAATACTCCCGCAGGCGGCGACCTGCACATAGAGAGTTAATGTTTTCTCCTTAAATAGGAGTTGCTTCCGCACAAAGTGTAAAATACGGGAGTTAGGGATTGGGGACGGTAAGAGTTAAGCTTAACCATTTATAGAACGGACAGTGTGGTCATTTGAAGTTCGAACTTCTGAGATGTGTTTCTTTGCTAGCTAGCATTATACGGAACATTAAGAGACCTTACCTTTGTATGTCTTATGTGTAACAGTTTTGTCTGTCAAATTTGTTAATTTGCTGAGCTTGCTTGCTTATTGTTAACCTTCTTGCTTACAGGATGGAAAGTTTCACAGTAAAGGTGTCTAACCCAAACATGATAAGTCATTTAAAGTATATTAAAGTGTTTTAATTCTAAGTTTACAGGTTTCCAATGTGTGGGAAAATACTGATAACAAGACTGGTACAGAAGTTCCGAAGAATTTTCCTGGCAAACTCCATTAAGTGATCCGTATTGGTGGTACAATTTATGGCAATCCATGGTTTGATAATATATTGGGTTGGATAAAAGATGTATATTCTTATTGAGAGCTCTCTTAGTGAATTTTATTATAAATCTAATTATATTAATAAGTGAGGTTAAATTTGGTTAATGCTGGTTTCACTTAGAATGTTTGGACTCTATGTTTTCTATTATAAATATATTTTCCTTCCTGGATTTTTCAAATAAGGTAAAGTTCTGTGTCTAATTATTATTTGACACCCCTCTTCCCCCCTCCCTCTTTACCCCTCCTTTTGTCCTTTTGGCTCGTGGGAAAACGAAAGTAGATTTCATGTCTAACTAGTCTTAATGGGAGTTATATAATTGCGAATAGAGGTAGGAATGTCTACGGAAGTTTTTTTTATATTATAGAGGTTTTTGAGAAAGTGAAGATTTAGGATGTGGTAGAGTTTCTGGCGGTTTTTAAAGAGGAGTTATCAGAATGATCAGCTTAATAATAGTAGATATGTTATTTGTAATAAATTAGATCATTAGTGAGACCCGTTATATCCATATAGCTAAGTAGGATATGAAAATACAGTCACAGATAGATATCTTATATGATGGCAGTTTTAGTGGATTTTCCCACAAGTGATTCCCTTGCTGTGGTACAGCTCATGGACAGAATGTGTAATCCTATTTGTGTTCTTCATATACAAGGTAAGCTGTTTAATTTTTTTTAATGATACAGGGACTGTGTGCTTCTCTATCAAAGCATCCTTATATTAATTGTCCCTCAGCTGATTGCAAGCCTTTTGTAGAGATTTATTGGGATACTTGTAGAGGCTAAGAACATAAAATATTTGTCACTAATAGGGATGATGGCCTATTGTTATTGTCTTATTTTTCCTTTGAATTGTTACCAGATTACCCCATTAACTTGATAATATAGGAATTAGTAAGTAAATTGTGTATCTTAATTTTCTTTAGTGGCATAACTTGTTGGAAGTAAAAGTTGATGTACGGATTATTTTTTTAATGCCCCTAACCCCCTTTTACAGGATATAATTAATAGTATTCTGCCAATGGTTTGTACCTTTGTAAAGCAATGAGTTATTACAAAGACTATCTTCCTATTTTATACCCCTATTATAGCCCGCTCATAATACAGATAGTTCCTATAGTTTCAGATATTTAAGCCCTTATTAGCATTTCTGCCAATACCCAATGTACAGTTGTTGATTTTAAGATATGCCTTTTTTCTGCATGTCGGCTGGCGCTACGACTCAGTTTTTTTTGCATTCATTTTTTGAAAAGTCACAATTTATGCGTCACTGTTTGACATGGAGACTTGGTGGACTTGTCAGTGACAGACTCTATGGCTCTCTGTGAAGTGTTAAAATAATAATGGATTCAGCCACATGGTTCTAGGAATATGTGAAATATGTTAATGTGGTTATTGTGTATCCAGAGCATGGAGGTATGTAAAATGTCACTCTCTCCTCAATTGTGCTGCATCAAAAGCTTCAAGAAAATACAATATTGCAAAGACTCAGTTCAATATCTTGGTTGTGTAATATCTAAGGGTGAACATCTGGTCAGCCCCGCCAGAGGCTGTAATAAAGCTGAATTGGTCAGCTTCATGAACTTTTACCAACAATGAATCCCAGCCAACTCCCACTGGGACCAAATGCTCCAAAATGCACAATTAAAGTCTGTCCAAACATCATTCTATGGACACCAAAAATGACAAAGAATGTTTAAATAATTGTAATAACATTTACCTCTGCCCCTGCTCTGAGCTTTTTTGAATTATGATAAATCTTTTCATTTATATTATAAGAGAACATTGTAAAATCATGGTGGCAGTTTTATCACAATATCACAGAGACACCTTGAAACTAGTCACTTATTTTTCTAAATCATTGGCAGTCACTGTTCAGTGGATGCCTTAATGTTTGTGCATCTCTGCAGCCTGTGCAATGGCTGTTGAGGCCTCCAACTCTATTATACTGGGCACAGAGAATGTTTAATTAACATCCAATCATGTTTTATAAATGCTAAAGAATAGAATCCGATACCTCACAGAGTATGAGATTATTTTAAGTCCTATTCCTTTTATTTACTGTATTAAGATTACAGGTCAAATTAATACCCAAGCAATTAATATTTAAATATAGGTGTAAATCTCTCCCCAGTCCGATTTGATTCTCTACCAATTAGAGCTGTTATGGTTGTAAGTGTTTGTGTATAGTGTATATAGATCTTCAATTCCCAGATTCTGTTTAAAATTTAGTCCGTTACCGTGTTTTGTTTATGTAGCTTATATCTTTTCTTTAACCCATACTTGTGTTTTGTTTAAGGTTTAAGCTGTTAGTTCATTGTTTCCAGGTATGATTTAAATGTAGTTGGTTTTGATAAAATTTGGCAGTTGATAGTTTATAAATGATAATGGTGAGCTGATTTTACATTAATTTAATTTGTGGATTATCTTCCTTATGTTTTGGTTGTTTAAATGAAATGATAGAGTTTTTTTTCATGTTGTTTAAGGGAATGTTATCTCATATATGTGTTGAGTTGCTATTCTTTCCTCTGTTTCTTTTGTTTCTTTCCTGCATTCATACTTTTCCCTGAGAATGTTATTATTTCAATTTAAGTTTTTGTTTTCTCCCGATTCATTTTTTTTTTTTAAAGATTTTTTTCTCCAAGCATTGTTTTTAGACCTTTTGGGTCTTTATTAAAGAGGGGATAATTATAGTAATAATATGGCTCATAAAAGTCTTAGCCACAATGTTTATTGCCCAAATGAATATACTTAGTAAAAATAAGATGTGAAAACTGTTGCTAAAATTTTGTGTAAGGAAATTATTCCTAAATGAGGTTGTCCTGTTAGGATAGATTCAGATAAAGGGCCAGATTTATTTCTAAAGTATTACAAGAGATTGTGTAATTGATGTTGATTGAATAGCAGTTTCATATCCCCAGAGTTCAGATGTTGTTGAGCGAATGAACCGCACAATAAAAGAGAAATTTAGGAAGGCTACTGCAGGTTCTTTCAGTAAATGGGATATTTATTTACCAGCTGTATTAGCAGAGATTCGTATGGCCCCCAATTTTACATCCAAGTTGTCCCCTTTCGAAATTTTAATGGGTAAACCATTTCCTACGCCTTGGGCAGTTAAGACAGGGACATTAATTACAGGTGACCTGGAATTTATCCAGGAAGTTTACGTGGCAAAACTGATTGAAAAATTGAATAGCATCTATGGTGATGTTTCTTTGTCTTTTGCTTCTAGTGCTCCAACGCACCCGTTCAAATCAGGTGATGTGGTCTTGGTGAAGGCGTTATATCAACACAAATCTTTAGAGCCTCTCTGTGACTCGCACAGCTATCTTGGATGAAGGCAATCCATCGTGGATACATGCTTCCAGAGTAAAGCGCGCACCAAATCTGTTGATTGGAGAACAAGATGACCACCCAGATGACTTATGAGACCACCCAGATGACTTCAGAGATGACAACACACCCACCCTCGAGGAGGAAGATTAAGATGAGCCCAGATTCCAAACCAGTGATAAATTGTAAACTCCAGATGAAATACATTTTCCTGACCTGTTCATTTTTCATCTTATTCTGTGGTTTTTCTATTTTGAATTTATTTAGAATGAACAGAGCTTCCCGCTCTATTGCTCCCCGTGTTCCATTGCCCCCAGGTAACATTTGGGAGTATATTTCAAAGAAGCTCCTAAATACAACTGACTTTTGTTTAGGAAATGTAAAAGTGCTCGGGACATTATAAGTACTTGTTTAATCGCTATTCCAGTTTCAGTTCCAACATGTCTCCAATATTATCTGACTGATCAGCACTATAAGATATTGGATCCCAATTATTCGGGAAGGTGGTGAAACCCGCTTCAATTTTCCAGAATACCTCAACAGACCTCCTGTGAACGAACTGTAAATATGGTTATGATTCAGACTCAAAATGTTACTGTTGCTGAAGTTTGTTTTATTTTTATTTGTTCCCCTAATGTAAAATGTGTTTCTGTGAACAATGACATGAAGTGTAATCTCACCTACCAAACAATATCAAATTATGTACACATTGGTTTTTTTTAGAGGGATGAGTTATAGCCTGTGTGAATGTTAGCTACACTTATTTACCTGCTGACATTTCTGGAGGTCCTTGTGCTATAAGTAGATTAAGTATGGTGATAGTGCCAAGCACACATTTGCAATCTTCTTCTTTCCTCTCTGCAGGTAAATGTAATCGCAGGGATCTCATGACTATGCCAGAGGATTGTAAGTCTAATGTACATCCCCTATCTGAAACTGAAGTTGATGCTTTAGGTGCTAGTATCGTAGGTATCCCAGGTCTAATAATATATACTGGTAGACAAGTGCTTTAATTGTTGCATAGTCAAGGATGTGAAAGTGTTGAAGGTATGTGCTGCTTTAATCTTTCTGATCATACTCTCACTATTAAATATCAGATCAGTAATTTGCAACAACTTAGCAATCACATCAAAGTAGATGATAGTAATTTTTTTTATGGAATATGCTTTATTGGTAGCTTCCCTCCTGGGGTCAGCTTCGCAATATTTTGGTACAATTATAATTATCATATGTGTTTTTCTCTGTTGCTGCTGTTTTCAATGTGCCCCAGGATGTTTTTCTATATTCTCTTCATTTTGTAAGCTTCCTACTAATTGTAAAACTGTTTCTCATGCTATGTATAATGATGTAATTGCTTTGAATACTATTTCCACTGATAATTTGGCTATAAATTACATATAATTTCTGTTTACTTATCCCTTCGGGATTAAAGGGTGGAACTGTTAGGTTTTTATATATGCTCTATAATCACTTAGCCCAATAGCAGCCATTTTGTTCTCTGACTCCATTTTGTTTTATATTATTGTCGTGTTATTGCAGATGTTTTGTTTCCAAATGTTCTGAGCTCAAGGTCTTTTGCCTCCCACATTATGTGTCAGCCTGACTATCTTCATATTCCAAGGTTTTAGTATGTCATCTGCAGACACTGTGTCTGGCCTGCCCTTTTTCTGGCAAAGCCCTTTTTTTTCTGGTTTGATATATTCCAATATACGAAATGATTAAACCGAGAAACTGGGTTCTACCGCACCGAACGTGTTGTGTAATCCGTTCTCCCAGCGCTGAGAGTCTCTTAGTGGATCTAAGCAGGCATCAGAGTCCGGCGAGGCTAGAATAGGATATTTATTCTTTCACACCCCGCTTAGCACTTTAGTCCATAATGATGAAGCCCCATTAACAATTACTCTCTGCATCCTATTCATTACCAAATTTTCTATCCATGTACAAATGTGACTCCCCAGACCAACAGACCTTAGCTTATACATTAGCCGTCTATGGGGGACTGTATCAAAAGCCTTTGCAAAATCCAAGTATACTACATCTACTGCTATGCCAGAGTCTAAATTTCTACGTACTTCCTCATAAAATCCAAGCAAGTTAGTTTAACAAGATCTATTCCTTCTAAATCCATGCTGGTTACTACTTGTAACCAGTATGTCCTTGAAACATACTCTAGAATATGTTCCCTGATTAAACTTTCCAGTATCTTCCCCACCACTGAAGTTAAACTTGCAGGCCGGTAATTTCCCGGCTGTGAGCGACTACTTTTTTTGAATATTGGAACAACATCAGCCTTTTACCAATCCAGAGGCACACATCCGGACATGAGATAATCTGCAAAAATAAGAAACAATGGCCTAGATAAAACTGAACTTAGCTCCCTAAGGACCCGAGGATGTATTGTATCCGGTCCAGGAGATTAATTAATATTAACCTTTTTTAGTTGTTTCTGTACCATATCCTCGGTGCACTTGCATTACCATTATTGCTACTATACTCTATAATAACTGTACTTGGATCTTCTATAGTGTATACAGAGGAAAAAAAAATATTCAAGACATTTGCTTATCCCCATTAATTAATGGTGCCACATTTTCAGTCCTCATCTTCTTACTATTAATATACCTAAAAAAATGTTTAGGCTTAGTGATGCTTTCTTCAGCTATCCTAATATTATTAATTTTAGCTAGTTTGATTGCTTTCTTACACTCCTTGTTACAGTTTTTATAATCCCTAAAGGCCCTTTCCGTTCCCTCTGAATTAAAGTTTTTAAATGCATTTTTCTTCCTTTCCATTTGCCTCTTTACATCAGAATTCAGCCACATGGGCGCAGATTTAATTTTTTTACTTTTATTTCCCAAGGGTATAAATCTAGATGTGAAATGGCTTAAAATCCCCTTAAACACAGTCCACTTCTGTTCAGTACCTTTACCTGATAATACCTTATCCCAGTTGACATTCTGAATAGCTACTTTTAACCTGGGAAAATTTGCTTTCCCGAAATTAAAGTCTTTGTTAACCCAGCGCACTGGGTTCGATAACATACTTCAAACGACACTATTTCATGGTCACTATTCCCTAAGCCTCCAGTTACCTTTATATCTATAATACGCTCCACGATATTAGATATTGCCAGATCCAACAGAGCTCCTTTTCTAGTAGGAACTTCAACCACCTGTGAGAGAAAATTATCCTGCAGCAAATTCAGGGACTCATTGTCCTTTTCTGTGTTGGCAGTTCCATTACACCAATCAATGTCAGGGTAATAAAAGTCCCCTATAATGAGTACACTCCCCAAACTTGCAGCCCTTGCCAAGTGCATATGAAGATGACTCACTTCCTCCCTGTTAGCATTTGGCGGCTTCTAGCAGACAACAACAATGACATTGCCACCTTTCCTATTGCCTAATTCCACCCATACTGCCTCTGCTTTAACATCCATATCGCCTATTATCTCTTCTTTTAAATTTGGCTTCAAAATTTTTTTTTTTACCAACAATTTTATTGAATGTCATCATGATAGAAGTTCAATTGACATTGTATACCAGCAGTTTAACATCCATATATTTCTAACAATATCTTGCTGTAACAATCAAAGACATCCATATTTTACATTTTCCAATATAGAAATGTTAAATTAACACATTAATTTTGAAGGATTAGAAAAGAGATAGCAGGAGAAGGGGGGAGGTAAAAAAAAGAGAGGGGAGGGAAAGCGGGGAAGAAAATAATAATAGTAACAGTAACTCGTACTTTAGGGAGTAGTGATCCTGTCTCTTGCTCTAGTAGATTGGTATTGTTGAGAGTATCTCATTAAAGAACTGTTGAATATTTAAAGATTTTATTAGTTCCTGAAAAACAATTGTTCTCACCTGGCTCTCCCATAAAAAACCCAAAATAAAGAAATGGATTTAACTAATCAATGAAGATTTACCATTGATTAAAATACTGTACAAACGCAGAGGCTGCAAGAATAAATTTGCAAAAATTTGGACACCCTGGTTGGAGTCCCCTGACACTGTAACCCCCTAGTGTCTTCTGGAGATGCGGATGCGATGGCTGGCATGGGTACTGGGCGGCTGGACAGGAGCGGGCAAGGACAACCACACGTGGTAAAATAGTTAAGGACCGCAAAGTTAATTATTATTTACTGTTCAATAGAAACCTGAAAATATAAACCAATAACCATTTATATATACAGAGTTATAAGTAATGGACAACCACTGCAAATTATGAATATACGCATTGTACTGCTTGTGAAGGTTCTCATTCATCCAGGTCATGGTATATCTGTTGTATTCAATTAGATCAACTGGACTTGAAATGTAGTGCTTTGAAGACGTTTCGCTAGTCATCCGACTGCTTTCTCATCAGAATGACTTGTACAAGAATCTGTGGAATTATGTACCCTGGAAAATCCCAATTAGCATATCACAGCCAGGTGTTAAGGGTGTGATTAGATAGTGGCTAAGAGGTGTTATAGGAACGCCCAGAGTAAGGTGTTAAAACAGCATTGTACATGGCAGACAGTTGCTGTCTGATTTGTATGTGGGGGAGACCAAACAGCAACTGCATCAAAGTATGGCCCAGCACAGAAGAGCCAATTCCTCGGGTCAGGACTCAGCCGTGTATCTGCATCTTAAGGATAAAGGACATACCTTTGAAGATTGTAATGTTAACATACTGGCGAAGGAACGTGACTGGTTCAAGAGAGTGTTAAGGAGGCCATTTATGTGAAAATAAAGAAACCAAGCCTAAATAGAGGTGGGGGGGTTCGACATGTACAATGCTGTTTTAACACCTTACTCTGGCGTTCCTATAACACCTCTTACCCACTATCTAATCACACCCTTACACCTGCGGTGATATGCTAATTGGGATTTTCCAGGTACTAATTGCCACAGATTCTTGTACAAGTCATTCTGAATTGAGAAAGCCAGTCGGATGACTAGCGAAACGTCTTCAAGAACTACATTTCAAGTCCAGTTGATCTAATTGAATACAACAGATATACGCATTGTACGGTTTATAAGATTTATTGGTTTCATTAATAAAAAATTTAAAAAATATATATTTTATTAGTTAGTGTGTGTGGTTGTGTCGTCTGAGATAGCATAAATCCAGGGACCCCAGACTGGGCTTCAATTCTTTTTTTAACATAAACACATACTTCCTCCCCCTTTCCTTTTTTCTCCTGCCTAAACAAGGCATATCCTCCTAATTTTACAGCCCAGTCGTGAGAACTATTCAACCACGTTTTCTGCTATACCTATTACATCATAGTTTTCATTCAACGCCATTATCTCCAATACACCCATTTTGTCAGCTAGGCTTCTCGCATTTGCAAACATACATTTTAGATTATGATCCTGTAATTTATTCATACACTTTAATAAACATACCTCCCTACCCCTTATGCTAGCCCCACACCCCTTCCCACCCACCACTGGACTATCTACACCCTGCTTCCCTAATGGGCTATCGATCCCAGTGAGACTGCTAATACCATCCCTCCCAAACCTAGTTTAAAATCTCCTCCAACCCTCTAGCCATCTTCTCCCACAAAACAGCTGCACCATCAGTGAGGTTTCACAACCTGTTTGCGATTACAACAGGTGCAATACTAGAATATAGAAGTCCAGTACACCCCTCTAACTGGAAGAAAGAAAGATTAATCTGCTTACTCCACACACAGTCCTTAACACAGCACAAACAATCCTTATTTTTAAACTTTCACACACACCATACAACCATCAAATGATTAAATGCCATTCTTTTTCTATGTACTTAAGACAAAGCTTGTGAAGGTTCTCATTCATCCAGGTCATGGTATATCTGTTGTATTCAATTAGATCAACTGGACTTGAAATGTAGTTCTTGAAGACGTTTCGCTAGTCATCCGACTGGCTTTCTCAATTCAGAATGACTTGTACAAGAAACTGTGGCAATTATATGCTAATTGGGATTTTCCAGGGTACATACGTCCACTCAAGTTTGTTTCCACTCACAGGAAACTTTTTTGTTAGGTCCAAAACTAATATGTTACACAGGATCTTTATGATAATGGTACATATAATTCAAGATTGCAGTAGATTTAGTACATTGTTGTTGTTAAATACCTCTATCATCATAAGACTCAATTGATTCCAGTTTCCTACCCAAAACTCAAAAATCTGTTACAGAGGGGTGAGCTAGACATACAGTGGTTCTTAAAATATATCTTTTAATTTGTATTTCCATTCTGTGCAGACCCATATTTGTGCCGTCCAGTAAATTTACATAATTTGAAAGTTTACATTTAATTAGTCCGTATCTAGAGTTCCGTTGGGTGTATTTTGTTTATTTAATATATTAGTTCCAAGTTTCCCAGTTCGGTTGTTATTTGCAGCGATACCTATTTAATGGATACCCTCCTTTTGTGTAGGTATCACTTTTTAGCACTAATTAGTGGAGGTGAGGTAAAGGGTTAGGGCCCAGATGCAGAGTTCCAATCCCACTTGAAAACTTATTGGATTAGTCTAGTAGTCAAATCTATGGAAGCTATGGAACTGCCTTCCAGTGGACGTTGTTATGGCAAGCTCATTGATCAGTTTAAAAAAAAAGCTGGATGAGTTTCTGCAAACAAGGAATGTTGCAAGTTACTGGCATTGATACAGGGAAATCGAGTTGATCCAGGGAAATTTCCGATTGCCACTTGGAGTCAGGAAGGAATTTTTCCCCCTTCATAAATTTGGTGGGTTTTTTTTTGCCTTCCTCTGGATCAACAGTTAGGCAGGAAATGAGGATATTGCTAGATGGGTTGAACTGGATGGACGTATGTCTTTATTCAACCTCAAATACTATACTATACTACTAAATCGAATGGGGGACCAAATATGACATTGAAGGAGTTAATCAATATAATCCATGAAAAATTGTTATTGGTTATGAGTTGTTTACTTACATACCAAGCGGTGGTTGGGGACTGGGTAAACCAGTATTGATGGTCACGTGTGTGTGTGTGTGGTGTGTGTTGTGTGGTGTGTGTGTGTGTGTTTTCTAATATGGCTTCCAGGACAGTGGAAGAAACAGGCCGGTGATAGAAAAGTGTGGGGATAGTAGCTCAGGGGGTAGGTGAACCGTGCCTTGACTTTTCCCTTTGTATATCCAGCCAATTTGTGCATTTTTCTGGAGAGTGGAAAAAGTGGGTGCAATTGTCGGCCTCCACAAACACTCTAGTCGGGAAAAGCATTGAATATTTCAGGTTTGCACGTTGAAGTCGGAGTTTGATAGCCCGGAACATGGATCTCTTCTTTTGTAGGTCTGAGGATGCAGTCTCTGTCCTGGTACTCAGTATGCAGGCGATAAAGGGTCTTGAACATGTTGGTGGGGCTCGAGCTGGTATTCGGTGAGCCAGTTCGACAGAAAATGGAGAGGTCCAAATCGTGAAATGTGCGGGTGATCTATTACTCTATAAAGGCTTACACTCTCTCCGATATGCCAACGAACCTGAGGTTGTGGCGCCTCATTCTGTTTTCTAGGTCCTCTGTTTTAAGGTGGTATTCTTTTAACTGTTGCTGAAGGCAAGACAACTCAGGAGCCGTGGAGCCACAGTGTCTTCATAGGTGGAAATGAGGCCCTCTGCTTCCATTCACCTCTGCCTCACTGCCTGAAGGTTGTATCGGAGCAAACTGATGTCTACTTTAACCTCCTCCATCATCACTGTTAGTTGCAGTCTTGAACTGCTGCCAGAGTGCCAGTAAACATGTCTGGTCTGTCTGAAGTTCAGGTGAGATGCTGTAGAGTTCTTGATTTCCACCAGGTATAGGAGGAATAGGTTGGGCCTCTGCCATGTGGGTTAAAGAAAATGGTGGCAGGCCTGGGCCAGGTTTGTAGCACGGTCTTTATGTGCATGTTTCCGCAGTTTGGCAGCTGCAGTGTTGATCTTCTTGTCCCGAGCCAGAGTCATTCGAAGTCAGATTAGTGAGGGGTGATGGGGTTGAAACATTCTGGATTTCTCAGGGTTAGACAAAAATTATGTTAGGATGAGCATGTAGCAAGATGCTCAGAGTAAAAGCTCAATCAGTCTAACCATGCCCCCCATGCTTATGTATCTTTAAATCAAAGATTGAGAGACATAGGAAGCAGATTAGGTGAAACATTCCCTTTTGGTATTTTATAAGGGGTTATGTAAGATCCTCAGTTTGAGTAGCTGGGAATGAACGCATAACATAGAAACAGTTATTGAAGTAAGAATGGGTTTAAAAAAAAAAGTTTAATATAGCCACCTGTCGATGTCTCATTTAGGTGTCAATTCTTGCTCATGTCGATGCAGTCTGTCTTTTAGGGTTTTTAAGGAGTTCCATGGGTTCTCTTTGTGTAGTTTGTAAGTGTGGGTTGATCTCCCATTCTGGGAGCAAATTTTTTGGTAGTCTCATTTTATCTAGAAAGGAAATTAGATTTTCTGGTTCCCCTAAGGTTGCCGTTTAAATTCGATTGGAGCATCTTTTGGTGCCCCAATTAGGGTGTTAAAAAAATGTAGGAAAGATGGAAGTTCAGCTGGTGGAATGCTATATTCTACAGGTCATCAAGTTGGTAGCATGCGGGACATGTCTATCCCAATTTGGGCTATTGCTGTTTCTTGCTGCGCTCTCAGGTTTGCTAGGTCTAAAACCTTGTTTCATATTTCCCTAATATCAGTGCATAAAGAGTCTCTCTCCTTTTTGCATGAAGGTTAGCAAAGTAAATTTTAGTAGGGAGGAAATGAAGTACAGAGCGTAGATGGTCTAACCTCTCCAACTCATTTTCGGATTCACATGAGGAATCAGGATTATTCTGATGACTAAATCCTTGACGGGTTAGATCAGCCTCTGGTGCCATTTTGGACTGCAATGACGTTTTGGTTTTATTAAAGGACAACTAAAGCCACAGAACAACACTGAACCAGAAGGAAGAACACCTTAATATAAAACCAGTAATCTGTGTTTTACCTCTCATTTTGATACGGGTGCTGGGAAATTTACCTGAATAACATGGTTTGTGCTTCACTTCACAGCATTCTAGTATCACAGAGTTTGGTCAACGACCTTAGCTATGGCCGAAACATGTTACAGTTGGTCACACCCTTAATAATCTCTAGCCAATCCTTTTACAGGACAGATAAAGCAAGAAAGCATGTGACTGAGGTCAGGAGGTGTCGTCTGACATTGCACATACATACAGATACTTCATTCAGTTCCTTTAATACAATTTACTGAAGTGGTATTTTATAGCTTATTGGTTGTTTTCAGATTCTGGAGTATAAATAATAGGGCTTAGTTCTTCCTTAAAGTATTGATTTAGCCCAGAATGTATAGGTGCATTTTGCGATGCTGGCATCTGGCAGCATTGGGCTTTACCATGCTGAAGTTAAAAGATGTTTAGGCTGTGTATGGTTTGCTGATCAGGGACGATTGTCAGAAGCTCCTATAACATGCGTCCATTCAGGACCCATGCAAAGGCACGCCCCCCTTTAAAAATTGTTTGCTGGTTTATTTGAAATACCCAAAATTATTCAAATTATTCAATTTCAAACTGAAATTGAGTGTTTTGGCCAGTTTAACATTGATTTTGATCATTTCATTCATCTTATTTACAATAAAATCAAAGAGAAACTTGTAAGTCAGACAAATATAACATAACATTTATAATAAAATAACCACAAATGTCTTTTCTGTGCTCACATCAACATTTTATTCAACACCCAAGTGACATTCATTCTTAGTACAGCATCCTTTTCCAGTCAGAACAGCTTTTAAAACGTGAAGCATAGCTTGACACAAGTGTCTTGCAGCAATTTACGGGTATCTTAGCCCATTCTTCATGGGCAAAAGCCTCCAGTTCAGTCACATTCTTAGGCTTGCGCGCTGCAACTGCTTTCTTTAAGTCCCACCAAAGGTTCTCAATCGGATTTAAGCCTGGTGACTGCGATGGCCCCCAAAATGTTCCAGCCTTTAACCCTTTCAGTGCCACAGAACATGAATACACGTTCTCCACTGAAAAGGCTCAAACTGCCACAGAACGTGTATTCATGTTCTGTGGCTTCCCGTTTAAAAAAATAAAATCCTTAAGTGCTATGGGCAATCGGGGGGCAGTATTCAGGTGCCCCCCTAGCCCCCTCGATCCCCCACCGGTTTCATGAAAATCCGATGGGGGGATCCGGAGCTAGCACTCTTTGAAGTGCTTACCGGGAGCAGAGCAGAGCGCGAGTTCGGCGATAAGGGCGACCCCGGTGACATCACTGAACATCCTCCTTCACCGGGGTCTTCCCTAAGAGTGGTAGGATGCTGCCCCCGGTGGTCTAAAGGAGGTACTGCACTGCGATCTCCATTCAGATCACAGTGCGGTACCTGGTATAGTAAAGCTGTCAGTGTGATACTGACATGTATATACGAAAGCATTACACCGTTACGTAGCTGAAGGTGTGTGGATTCCAAAAATATATAGTTTGTGGGGGGGATGTTTTGTGGGGAAAAACTGCAGACTGTTCAAATTCAAAGTTGGCTGAATATTTTAGCTGTTTCTGATGTTTGTGCGTAACCTTAAGATAACTATAAATAAAAATGGGAAAAATCCATGAAAATGTGCAAATTTCATTTTTTTTACATATTTTATCCATAATTCCAGGAAAATTTCCAGAAAAGTTACAAAATTCTGTTACAGTCTTAAAGAACACTTTGTGCTGCAAAAAACAATGTATAATATTCCTGCAAGGTTTCCTACTGTAAAATTAGTCTAAAGCGATTAAGGGCAAAATCCTGAAAATTCTTCTGGCACTTAACGCAAAAAAAAAAAAAGAAATTCTTCTGGCACTGAAAGGGTTAATCTGCAAGTGGACTTGGAGGTATGCTTGGGATCATTGTCCTGTTGAAAGGTCCAACATCTCCTAAGACTCAGGTATGTGATGGACTGCATCACATTTTTTTCCGATATTTCCTGGTACTGAAGAAAATTCATGGTACCTTGCACACACTGAAGCTTCCCTGTACCTGCAGAAGCAAAACAGCCCCAAAGCATGATTGACCCCCCCACCATGCTTCACAGTAGGCAAGGTGTTCTTTTCTTCATAGGCCTTGTTCTTCCTCCTCCAAACATAGCGTTGATCCATGGGCCCAAACAGTTCTAATTTTGTTTCATCAGTCCACAGAACACTATCCCAAAACTTTTGTGGTTTGTCCACATGACTTTTGGCATACTGCAGTCGACTCTTCTTATTCTTTGGAGACAGCAAGGGGGTGTGCCTGGGAGTTCTGGCATGGAGGCCTTCATTACGCAGTGTGCGCCTTATTGTCTGAGCTGAAACTTCAGTACCCAAATCTGACCAATCTTTTTTCAGTTCCTCAGCAGTCACATGGGGACTTTTCTCCACTTTGTGCTTCAGGTAGCGCACAGCAGTCAAAGTCAGCATCTTCTTTCTGCCACGACCAGGTAGCGTTTCAACAGTGCCCTTTGCCTTGAATTTGCAAATGATGCTTCCTATGGTGTCTCTTGGTATGTTTAACATATTTGCAATCTTCCTATAGCCATTGCCCTTCCTGTGAAGAGAAATCACCACTTCTCTTGTCTTCCTGGACCATTCTCTTGACTTCAGTAAATGTCTAGAAGGAGCTAAGTATCACAGTAATTTTAAATCTGCCTAATTGGTGCTTATTATGCTTGATTGCTGCTCGATGACATCCACAATTGTTTTCAATACCTGATCGAAAACACTTGAATGAACCTCTGTTCTTAAGAGTGGTTTAAGGGGTTGAATAATTGTGTCAATGAAGAAATCACAAAAAAAACATTTAATACTGTATTACTTAAAACAATTAATGTCATTTTAGTTGCATTTGGTTCTTTAAAAAGTTCTTGTAAGATTTCGGGGGGGTGTTTTGTGGAAAAACTGCAGACTGTTCAAATACAAAACTGGCTAATTTTTTTTTGCTGCTACTGACATTTGGCACTGGTCACGCTCTGGGTTAGTTGGTAGCCATGTCTCTGGGTACACCCATGAATGTGGCATACCGTTTTATTCGGGAGGGGTTAGGCTTTCATATTTGAGATGCGTTTGAACTTTCCTCCACAGTTTTTAGCTGAGGAAAAAAAGGAAAATGTGAGAAAATAACTTACAATTGGACGAAGAGCTGCGTCCGGGTATCTGCATTTTGATCGAAACTAACCTCACTCATAAAATCCTGCGGGTGTGTAGTTTCTAAAAATCTCACTTGTGGGGATATTTTAGTTAATTTGGAAGATATTCTATGTTAACTGTCAGTAGTGGTTATACATTTTAATTTGGTGTAATATTCTTGAAGGTGCAGTTTTAGTTTGGGGGGGTCTCTTGTACAGGAAAAGTTGGGTACCTACATATATCTGGTATCGTTGTACTCGGGAGTATCTGAGCTTTTAGAAACAGTGAGATTTTTGTGCGTAACCTTCAGATAACTATAAGTAAAAATGGGAAAAATCCATGAAAATTTGCAAATTTTTCATTTTTTTTACATATTTTACCCATAATTCCAGTAAAATTTCCAGAAAAGTTACAAAATTCTGTTACCATGTTAAAGTAGACTTTGTGCTGAAAAAAACAATGTATAATATTCCTGATTTACTACAAGGTTTCCTACTGTAAAATTAGTCTAAAGCGATTGAGGGCAAAATCCTCAAAATTCTTCTGGCAGTTAACGCAAAAAAAAAAAAATATGAAAATCTCCTGGCAGTGAAAGGGTTAAATCTGCCTAATTGGTGTTTATTATGCTTGATTGCTGCTCGTTGACATCCACAAGTGTTTTCAATACCTGATCGAAAACACTTTAATGAACCTCTGCTCTTAAGAGTGGTAGTCTTTAAGGGTTTGAATAATTGTGTCAATGAAGAAATCACAAAAAAAAAAAAAAATACTGTATTACAAAAACAATTAATGTAATTTTAGTTGCATTTGGTTTTTTACAAAAGTCCTTTTAAGATTTCATTCTGAACACAATTACAAATCTACACTAAATTCCCTAAAACAGCATTTACAGCATTGGGGGTTGAATAATTTTGAAAACAACTGCATATAATGACAATTTTAATATGGTTGCCCCTGGTGTAGTCTCACGTCTACAATTTCCTAAATGTTCCTTAAACTAATGTGTTGGAACGTGAGAGGGTTAAACTTAGAGAACCTCTATAATGCAACTCATCAAGAAAAACAACGCAGATATCGTAGAGATTGTGGAGACCCACATCACTGCTGCCCAACATTCCTCCTTAAAACTTCTCTGGGTGGGCTGGGTATACTACTGCTCCTCCTTTACATTATTTTCACGAGGAATAGCGGTGCTTTTGTCACAGTTTGATCTTCTAGAACTGAGACTGGATAGAGATGATGCTTATGTGTATATCTAAGGGCAAATTTTCTCTAAGCCAATTCTAAGTATATGTTCTTATGTACCCCTAACATTTACTATGGCTAAAACACAATCTGCCCAACAATTCATGGCAGCTCACCCATCTGTGGAGGTGATATGGCTGGGCAACTAACATGGTGCTAATTTAGAAGACTGATCCTATTCACCCACCAAATTGGACATCCCCCCCTTACCCTAATACCCACTTTAGGAGACTGTTCCAATCTCCTAAAGATTTTCCTAAAGATTTTTCCTATAATGCTATTTCCCACCTTGACACTTGCTAGCGACTCATTGCTACCAAGAGTCGTAGATGCAGGATACCTTCCAAGAGCACTATCTAAGCACCCCCTTACTGGGTAACCCTGAAATGGAACATACAGACCTCCCCCCTCCCACTTGGCTATTAAACCTCTCCTGGCTGATGCTCCTACTAGAGGACCTGTCACTAAACTGGGAAGATTTCTTTAATAGAAATACAGACACCGCCAAAATGGGAAACATCTAAGCTTTATGTCAAAACCCAACTAACCCATGAAATCAACAATATTAAACACTATAAAAGTCTACAGCAGCTGAAACAAACACTAAATGTGTCAACAAATGCATTTACTACAGATCCGACCACAGAGAATGCCCAGGCTCTAAACCTCCAGTCCAAATTACTAGACTCCCGACTAATTGAAAAGGCACATAAACATTTTTCGAATCACAACAAATTTTGAGTACGGGTAAAATTATTAAAAATTCCTAGCACTTATATAGCCACACCGGAACACAAACCCCCACTGTCATTTCCCTGCTCCAGCCAGATGGTACCCACATTTCTGACCCCACAGTGGTCAGTGAACAACTGGCAACTTTCTATAAACAACTATTGACTAACAAAACCCCCAAAATCCCCACTAGAAATTACCACATACACCTCCCATATATCTGCCCCCCAAACGTACCTTTCTAGAAGCCCCTATCTCCATTTCAGAGATACAAGATGCCATTTTGGCCATGCCAAGACACCGGGAGTGGATGGCCTAGCACTAGAATGCCACAACCACTTTAATACATGCCTATTACCCCACCTTCTAAAACAAAGCAACACCATGTTTGAAAAAGGAACCTATGCCACCAACCATGTCAAAGGCTCTAATAGTTCTAATTCCAAAACCTGAAATGAACCCAGACAATCCAGATTCTTATTGCCCCATCTCACTCCTTCAGGAGATTCAAGATATGACTAAACTTTTGAGTAAGTTCTTTAAAACTTAGAAAATCACCTGTTAACCTTAGACCTGGGAAAGCTAATCCTTCTGGGAGATCTTAATGTTACACTCAACAAATCCTTGGACCGAACCATAGACTTCCAACCCTGCCCTCTCTTCCAAAACACTAAAATATTTCTCCGTACATTTAATCTATTGGACACCTGGCGACTAAAACATCCAACATAAAGGAAATACACCTCTTATTTCAACCCCATAAAGAATACACAAGAATAGACTATATTTTCATATCAGCCCAACTATTACCCCTTCTTATAGATGCAGATATTTCAAATATAACTTGGTAGGATCATGCTCCAAGCTCAATCCAGCTGCACTACTTACTGACCGCTAAACCAAATTACCACTGGTGATTGAATAAATCCCTACTAGCAGACCCAAATACACAAAATACACTGGGAGCCACCCTCAAAGAAAATTTCACATTCAATCTTACAGAAGAAACACAGACTCCCAAAGTCTGGGTAATCCACAAGGCTGTTATGCGAGGTTAAAGGGCAACTATAGTGAAAAAAAAACTTTGTCTGTATACAATGTATAGATCACTTAGTATAAGCTGCCTTACTTTCATGTTTCTGTGTGGCTTCATTTCTTCACACTGGCAGAAGTTTGTACCAAGCTGTGTAGTCCCCCTCCCCTCTCTGTCTACTCCCCCTCAAGCAGTGACGGGCTGTATACAGAGGGGTGCTGTATTGAGATGTGATCCACGCCTCATTCATCTTGATGAATGTAAGGCGGTCCATATTCTCAGTGGAGAGACGGGTCCTCCTCTGCGTTACAACACCCCCTGCTGCGCTGAAGGTCCTCTCCGAAAGAACACTAGTCCTTAAAAGGACTGTTGGGTCTCAAGATGTGTGAATACAGGGGTGGGTAACAACAAGTGCTAAACCACCACACTGAAATCCACACACAGAAAGCTCAAAAAGCTCAAAAAGCTCAAAAAGCGCAAAAATCTCTCTCCAACTCCTACACTGTCAGGTCTCCACTAAACACACTCCAACACACTGACAAAATGTCGCCTGTGAAGCAGCCTTTTATACCCAGGGGGCTGGCAATAATCATGTTAGCTGCCATTGGCTAATTTGGGTCATGTGGCTTGCTCCGTCTTGAAAATAATCCCCAAAAATTCGAATTTACAAAAATTTCTCGTTTTTACGAAAATTCTCGTAATTACGAGAATCCGTGCAATTACGAGGATCTTCGGTTTTTCCGGGCCCCGGAAGATCGCGGATTCTCGTAATTACGGAGATACTCGTATTTTCGAAAATAAAAAAAAAAATCCGCGGTTCGGAAGTTCGGAAGGCGGAAAATCCGGAATAATCCGCCGTTCGCGGACGTGATAAATTCGCGGCGGATCCAGGTTCGGGTCCGCGAACCGGCCATCTCTAGTGCTGAGATTCTTTACAAGTAAGTTACTGAACTCTCCCTGTTCTCTAACTTTGCTAATTGTTATTTATCTCTCTTATTTATCTCTCCCCTGCTTAGCTGAGATCATAATCACTGAAAAGAGTCAGTGTAACAGCAGCTTGTAGTGAGAGACCTTCACAAACACAGTGACACTGCTTGTTGTCCTGTTACATTTCAGTTGCTTTAGTCTATATATTTCATACTTTGCACTGTGTGTCTTGTTTGGTATATAGTCTGTATTACTGTATTATATATACTGTATTAGTGTTCCATTTGAGTCACTGGTTTTGTATGTATATAAGATATTTTTTTTGGGGGGAGGGGCTGTTTTATAGTGTGTTATGCTCATATTACTGGGTTAAGGGTTTATTGATTGTGTTTAGCACTACAGCATTTGACTATATGTTGCACATGGTACATATAGTGTGGGTGAGAGTGTGTGACAGTACTGCATGGGAGCTTTGGATTGTGTGGGTGTGTGCCTTTGAGTGACAGATGAGGTGTAGCAGCTCCTACAAATCACAGCATATTCAAAGGCTTATATCTCGGGGACTATGAAGAATTTAAAGAAACTAAAGGTACCCTGGTGGTTGGGATGACTTATAGGATACATTAGAAGAAATTAAAAAAAAACAAACAATTTTCTCACTATAATTGCCCTTTAATTAATTAAAACGGCATCTACAAAAACCAAAGAATTCACCAAACGCCTAAACAAATTACGCTCTATGCTAACCATGAAAGAGACCTCACATAGCAACACACTTAGACACGCTACCACCGGAAATAAAACCCCTTAGAGGGGAAATCAATTTGCTTCTATCATCATGAGCGGAGAAGGCAATCCGACTAACAAAACAAAAGTTTTATAGTAAACGGGATAAACCAGATACGATGCTTTGCAAGGAAACTAAACCTGAAAATAACCCAAAACTCCTTACTCCCCCCTGAAATCACCAGCAGGGCATGTGGTACATGACTCGATACAGATCTTAGACATATTCACAGATTACTACAAGACTACTATATCGGGGTCAGACCGCAGACACCAGAATAGCCACACCAGATAATATAAACAATTATTTGAGGGAAGCAAACCTCCACCGAGTCACAAAAAATGACATCCAACAACTTAACGCACTAATTCGAATGGATGGAGACTGTGAAACATTTAAAACCAGGGAAAGCACCAGGACCAGATGGCTACACTATTACATACTATACATTTTTTAGCAAAATTCTATCCACACACTTAACAACACATAACAACATTTAACTTTATCCTTGAGGGCAAAGCAACAATACCACCAGACATGTTAGAAGCCAACATAGTAGTCACACCGAAAGAAGGAAAAGATACAACCCTATGTGGCAACTATCATCCAATATCCTTAATTAACACAGACATAAAAATCTTCACAAAGATACTAACAAACAGAGTAGCCAGGATTCTCCCCTCTTTGATACATAAGGACGAAACAGGCTTTATACCAGGGAGACAAACGACAGATAACATTCGCCACACCATACAATTAATCCATCACTGTCACTCCACTAATAAACCAATGATCGCCTTGACAATCGATGCAGAAAAAGCATTTGACAGAATAGACTGGCAATTTATAAAACTCACATTAGAACACGTCGGGTTCACAGGCGCATTTATGAGGGCAATAGAAAACTTGTACTCTAAACCAACGTCCAGAATCTATAATATGGGATTCTCTTCCCAGACCTTTCCAATACGCAATGGCACACGCCAGGGTTGCCCGCTCCCCCCCTTAATCTTCGCAATGTGCATGGAACCCATGGCAACATGTCCGCAATCACAGCAACATACATGGAATCGACATTAAGTACAATCTAAAATCAAATGCATTGTATTTGGAAGCTGCAGCTTTAAGTAATCTTTTGCTTTTTTTCTAGGGCCCTCCTGAGCCTACCTGTGAAGCTCTGAAGTTCCTGACATCTTGGATTGTGCTTGTCCTGTCTTTAGCTCTGCCCCTCGAGATTTTCTGACTCTCCTTCTGTTGGTCCATGAAAGTGCTGCCCGTTTCACCCATGCGAATAGAGCAAGGGGGAGGCGGATGCAGCGGAGGACCTACTAGCCATAATTACCACAACACCAATGTCAATGTTAATGCAGTATTACCTTTTTATTTATTTTTCTTTAAAAAAAAAAATTCCCCCCTTTGAAGCACTTAGGCTTCTTTCTCAGGTATGATGCAATACTGAACACGCTATTTTATGCATACTAGAACAAGAGCCACAGTTGGAGTGAATAGAGAAGTATCTCAGACCTTCACTTTATCTAGGGGAACAAGAATGGGATGCTTCCTATCCCCCTTTTTGCCATTAGGATAGAAGACCTATCTATACGCCTGAGGAAAATCTCAGCAAGAAAAGGCTTGACACAGGGATCCAGCTCCACCTTACTTGGGCTATATGCAGACAACCTCATACTATACTGAGTGGATCAATGTGTCTCTACAAACTGTCTTTATAATTATAACTATTTATAAACTGGGCCAAGCCAACCATATTTCCCATTGAGAAAGATGTTCAGACCCCACCCACACCCTTCACTCTGCTAACATACTAGTGGTTCAATCGTTAAAATACGTAGGAATATATATGACATGTTCAATATCCCGTTTCCTTGAACAAAATGTTTGGTTACTATTATGGTACAGCAGAAAACTAAATAGTGTCAAAACCTTCCCATCAATCTATTAGGTAGAGTTAGCCTAATAAAAATGATATTATTGCCTATACTATAGCAATATATTTCAACATTCAATGTGCTTCACTCCCCTCCTTTTCCCTAAAGCTACAATCTCACCTAATCTCCTCCTTGTGGGGCTCGAATAGGCCTAGAGTTAGAATTAAGAAATTACAGAGCCTAAGACACATGAGATAACTGTCTCTGGACGATTTTAAACTTTACTTATTTTATGAGACGGCTTAAATACTTTCATAACTGGGTGCACTCACATGTCCCAGCAGGTGACGGCACCCTCCCTGTATAGCTCACTGTTACGCAGCTGGCAAACTTATATACCCACAATGAAATAAGAATACTTCCTTCCTTTCCCAGCCTCTGTACGATATAAAGGCAAAAAGTTGTGGGTATTCGGGGTTTATATAACTTCTTACATTTTGAGCTGCATGACCGAATATAAATTTTGATAATGCAAAAATTGCCATTTATTATGGTCTTGATACTGAGATTTTGCATTAAAATAATATATACATTAACCACTATACTTTTTTAACATTCCATTGGACCCTAAACTATCAGGGAGATTCAATAAAAGTTCTTATTTAAAATGGTGCTAATTTTGCCCCAACCAATTAGAATTTATGTAACATTTGAAAGCTAACATCTGATTGGTTGGGGCAAAATTAGCACCATTTTAAAGGATAAGAACATTTATTGAATAACCCCCTATGTATATTAGGCATACTAGATATGGACTGTTGGACTAAATATCAACTATGCTTTCTGAGAGACACTCTATTTCAGTGATGGTGAACTGTTTACAGATCAAGTGCCCAAACTGCAACCCAAAATCCAATTATTTATTGCATAGTGCCAATATAATAATTTAAACTGAATACTGAGGTTTTACTTTAGAAAAAAAAAAAAAACTGAAGCACACAAAGACAGATACAGTAAATATGCCCTAAATAGTAGCACATAGAAATATGTCAGGTGTTTCGCTTGTGTATGGATAACAAAATTATATTTTAAACCTATTAATACTGAACAGCGTGGTTCCGTAAGCATCTCAGCATTTTTGAGATTGGATGTAAGCAATAATTTTAAAACTGAGTGACACCTCTGGCACTAGTGCCATAGGTTTGCCACCACTGATGTAGGGCATCCCTACCCACCCCAACCATAATGTTAGATTGCTAAAAAAAAAAAAAAAAAAGAATCAGAACTCTTACAGCCCATCACTCCTGCGGCTCTTCTGACCTAAAAACTTTTTAGAGGGTGGAGATACCCTTTAATGATTTCATCAACTTTTTCTCCAAACAATAACCCCACTAATAGCAACTTGCAAAGGTTAGATTTAGATGTCACATCTGTTTGTGGCTCTCAGCCACAACGCTCTCCTGAATGCCACTGAATGGACCATCGGTCTAGTGGGGGGGGGGGGGGGGGGTGCAAGATCCTGTCTGTCATTTTTCAAAGATCAGGATACACACAGTACTGAGCGTTCTCCCTATACACAGCATAGGGAGAACGTTCGGGACTGCGTGTTTCCCTTGACCGCAGCAGACTCCCTCTATGGGGAGACTACCACCACCAATGGAAATGCTTGTTTTTTCCCCCAGTGAGACCGCTCAGCAAACGGGAATGCTTGCCAGTCGCACGCTCGTTCGGGAAAGCCGCTAGACATAATTTGTCAAAAATTGCAAATACTTTAAATAAAAAGCTTCCCACCTGACTTTTGATGTGAAACAAAATCCATACCAAAGAATTGACAGAATAAAATCTGGGAATAAAAGTTTTCAGATCGCCCAAGGACTACATTACTGTGTATTGTTAAACCCCTCATTGCAACCATTATGCTAAGACACAAGACTGGAGTACGTTTCCATTAAGAATAACAGGTAGAACAAACAAAATTAAAATGATTTTTCTACTAAAGGCATTATATATAATTTTGGCATGTAGAACACTTGTTTTTAAGTTTTAGACTTTGTTAAAATCGTTTGTGTGGGGATCAAACATACTGGTCAGTATTGAAGTTAACAACTGATTTGGGAGGTCTACCGAACGAACCCTGACTAAAATTTATATTATTTGGCCTTGCCACTGTCCCACATGCACCACTGGTACCATTTTGCAGCATTTAGCATGCTAACAATGTTGGGATTCCCAGCTGCAGCTCAGTTTCGATATCCTATTTATCTTATTTCCAGAGGACTGAGAACACTTCCCTGCTGCCCCTCATCTTCTTGTTCAAGCAATATGTAGGATATTGCCCTTAAAAAATGACCAGGTACTTTTTACTACCTGTTATGTGCATGTCTATAAATCCAGGGTTAGGGCTAGGCCACACTGAAACGCAAACGCAATCGCAATCGCATGCGATTTCATGTGCGATTTTTTTGCGTTTGCGCTTGCGATTTCTTCAATAAGTATAGGAAATCGCATGCGATTGCGATTAAAAATGCAGAACGCAAAACACAAACGCATCGAAAAACGCGCGTTTTTTTGCGTTGCCGCGTTTTCAATAATTTTGAAAAATCGCAAGCGCAATCGCAAACGCAAGCGCAAAAAAAACGCAGCAGTGTGGCCTAGCCCTTACTAGCAACAAATTGTAAATTGGGATCTAGTCACCAGTGGGACTAGATCCTAAGGTTTACATATTATGGAACATGTAACTGTGGAAAGTTTTTAAAAAACTTTATTTTAAGTGCTTTGCAAAAAAGAAAATAGCTCAAACATGCTTACAGGACTCACCCCCACAGTTAAAGGGGTGGGAAAGGACAGTAAGTTCAGTTTTAAACAACAAGAAAATGATTTATGCCTATAGAAGTTGCCCAATTAAATAAGTGAAAATATGGACTCCTTGGGAGGAATACAACATGAGAATTATGGCCAAATATGCTATTTATTTTATAGTATATGCTGATTCTCTACATGCAACACTTGAATCCATTATGCTGGAATATGTATGCCAACAAAATGTATATAGTTGCATTGATTGTTTTTATAAGTTTTATTTACGGTAGCTCTATATAATATTTTTGACTTGATACAGAATGATGCAGAATTACATGCCTTATAGTAAGATGTAATTTTAATATGCTAACTTCTGTTTACAACTATTTTTCTTAAAACCAGTTCTTTATATATTTGTGTTCTTCCAAAAAAATTCCTCCATTTGGAGGGGAACCAGTATTAGTCAGCCGTGATTATCCCTTAGCGACTTGGAACACGTATATTTTACAACATAGGTAAATTATTCACTTCTCCCCTCTACCCTTCTATAATATTAACATCTGCGTGGAACTGTATTAGATGTAATTGTGAAAAAAAAATGATTTGTTGGGGGAGGGGGATAGGCTCTGCCTTTATACGTCCCTAAAGGTAACTTTCTATTGTTGCACAAGAATGATTTGTTGGGGGAGGGGGATAGGCTCTGCCTTCATACGTCCCTAAAGGTAACTTTCTATTGTTGCACACCTGTGTGATAAATTACTCAAGTAATTACGGATTGAAAGCACCAAATTGCACCAACTTGCAGAAATACCACTAAAACCAAAAATGAAAGTTTACCTGGACTTAATTCCACCAAATAAGGTAGTTTATCAGATGAAATCCAACAGGAATAGTTGTCCTCTTTTTCCTTACGGTCTGCAGAATTATTTTCATGTTTTCTGTTTTGCTTTGAAAGCAAATCCAAAACCCTCCTCTTCAACTGAAATACAAGTTCACCTTTGTGGGGGAAAAAAAATATATATAAAATATTATATATAAAATTACCTAACATGGAAAAAGTTTTATCTTAAATAATAATTATTATTACAGAAAACATCTGTGCCCAACCTGCAGACCTTCAGAAGTCTGAAAACTAAAGAAATTCTTTGGCTACGAATGCAAATTGTAGTTTTTTTATTGTATTTTTGAAATAAGAAAAATATAAAAAAGTAATAACAATAAACATAATAAAAAAAAACAACATTGTAAAACTAGAAAGGGAAAGTTTAAGTATAAACTTTGAATTTGGCTTGAAAGACTGCATTTTGGAAGGGAATTTGTGTGTTTGTGCTGCAGATTTTAAAACTCAATAATGTCAATGATGAGGACATTGTTGTTTTTTACTTACCCTTTAAATATGTCACATGCATTAAAGGTAGGTCAGTTGGTGTGTGTGTATTCATATCAGGTTGGGGGATAAAATACTAACTTTTTTGATGAGTGGTCAAAATGAGTTTTTTTTTTACTTTAGTTACCCTTTACGTATGGCTGCCATAGTAATGGATAAGTTGATCAGTAGGTGTGTGTACCCGTGTCGGGTTGAGAGTTAAAAAAAAAAACTTTTTTGATGATTGGTCAAAATTAGTTTTTTTGACTTTAGTTACCCTTTAAGTATGGCTGCAACAGTAATGGAGGGGTAGGTCAGTAGCTGTGTATACCTGTATCACATTGGGGGTTAAAAAAAATAAAGTTTTTTGATTATTGATGAAAATTTGCTTTTTTGACTTTAGTTACCCTTTAAATATGGCTGCCACCGTAATGGTTAAGTAGATCAGTAGGCATGTGTACCTGGGTCTGGTTGAGGGGGGTATGTCTTTTTTGTGTTTACAACCATAAAACTATTTTTTATTGAGGATAAATCTAAATTAGTTTTTTTTACTTTAGTTACCCTTTAAATATGGCTGCCACTGTAATGGATAAGTAGATCAGTAGGTGTGTGTACCTGGGTCTAGTTGAGGGGGTATGTCTTTTTTGTGTTTATAACCATAAAACTATCTTTTATTGAGGATAAATCTAAATTAGTTTTTTTGACTTTAGTTACCCTTTAAATATGGCTTCCATGGGAATGGAAAGGTAGGTCAGTAGGTGGGTGTACCTGGGTCTGTGTGGGGGGTTGGGGGTATCACCATTTGTATTTATGACCATGAAACAAACGGTTTTGAAATATCCACATTTGAGGATTGTTAACATTATAGTCTATGGGAAAAAATGTCTGGAAATTCACCGATAATGCCGTAATGCTTCCGCGGATTCCTTAGCTAGAAGATAGCACACTTCTCCTATATGCCCCGCACGTCTGTACCGAATTTCATGTCTCTAGCTCAAAAACTGTGGGAGGAGATACGGTCCAAAAAAGCGGAAGAATAAAACGGAAGAAAAAGAAGAAGAAATAGAAAGAACAGTAATTTGGCTTTTTCAAGCCAAATTAATTACTTTCTCATAGAGATTCTGACTGTTACCATTTTCTTCAAATGTCTATGAGTAAGAGCAAGACATAACGGCGAGACCGTTCAACGATTGTCTTTTCTATGGCCAAATAAAGTGTTTTATATATAGCCGCAAACTGTTTCACAAAGCTTCCGGTATGCGCTGAAGCCTACTTGATTTTATACACAGTTTCTCTATACCCTTAATCATTAAGCAAATATTTTTGGGGTTTTATGAACCTTTTAGGAAGTTTATATCCAGTGGCATAATTCGGAATCGCTGGGCCTCCCAGCAAAACTATGATGATGCCCCTAACTGGAGGCTATATCTGTCATAGGAAAATTAAGAAAGAGCCCCCCCCCCCCTGTGGTTGCTCCTCCTGCTCCCCTCTAGTTACGCCCGTTTATATCCCTATATAGGACAGGTAACCTAGGAATCTCCCAAGAACTCATCTAGTCATATGTAGTATTCAGACATCCCATATCTTTGTCCTATTTTTCAGATTGTTAGGAATATGCGTAACAACGTCCACTAGAAGACAGTTCCATAACGTTACCATTCTCACAGTGAAAAACCCTTTCCCAACTTGAAGCCTAAACCTTTTTTCTGCAAGTCTTAACCTTTTCAGTGCCAGACAGTTTTGCAAGTTGTCTACCCTTTTTTGCCAAAAGAATTTTCAGGATTTTGCACTCATATGGTTTAAACTAATTTTACAGTAGGAAACCCCCCAGTAAATTAGGAATATTATACATTGTTTTTTTCAGCACAAAGTGTACTTTAGCATGGTATCAAAATTTTATAACTTTTCTGGAGATTTAATTGGAATTATGGGTAAAATATGTAAAAAAATTCAAAAATTAGCAATTTTTCACAGATGTTTCCCGTTTTTACTTACAGTTATCTTAAGGTTACGCACAAAAATCTTACTGTTTCTAAAAGCTCTGATACTCCCGAGTACAACGATACCAGATATGTAGGTAGCCCACTTTTCCTGTACAGGAGACGCCCCCAAACTAAAACTGCACCTTCAAGAATATTACACCAAATTAAAATGTATAACCACTACTGACAGTTAACATAGAAAATCTACCAAATTAACTAAAATATCCCCACAAGTGAGATATTTTTAGAAACTACACACCCGCAGGATATTATGAGTGAGGTAAGTTTCGATCAAAATGCAGATACCCGGACGCAACTCTTCGTCCAATTGTAAGTTATTTTCTCACATTTTCCTTTTTTTCCTCAACTGTAAAATCAGAGACGAAATCAAATGCGAATTTCAGCTAAAAACTGTGGAGGAAAGTTCAAACGCATCTCAAATATGAAAGCCTAATCCCTCCCGAATAAAACGGTATGCCATATTCATGGGTGTACCCAGAGACATGGCTACCAACTAACCCAAAGTGGGACTAATGCCAAATGGCAGTGACAGTAAAAAATTTTAGCCATCTCTATATTTGAACATTCTGCAGTTTTTTTACACTAAACACCCCTGTAGCTTGGAAATACCCCCCAGAAACTATATATTTTTGGAATGTAGACACCTTCAGCAACATAGCGCTGTTATTCTTTCATTCATACCATCAATGGTATAGGTGCAGCTCTTCGTAGAAGTTCGCACTTTCGGCAGATTTTCTGAAAAAATTAACAAAGAACAACTTTCAAAGGTAGAAATCATGCCAAAACCCCATGGAATGTAAAAAAAGTTACTAAATATCAATCTCCCAAATGTCCTGAATCAAACAGTATGCCATATGTGTGGTTACACACGCGGACGTGGAAGTGAAAAGCCACAAAGTGAGACAATGCACGATGGCTCAGAAAGAGCGAAAATATTTAGCCAATTCCGAATTCGGACAGTCTGCAGTTTTTTCCACAAAACACCCCCGTAACTTAGAAATAACCCCCACAAACTATATATTCCTGAAATCTACACACCTTCAGCTATGTAACACTGTAGTTAGTTCATTCATACCATCAATAGTGTGGGCGCAGTTTTTCGTAGAAGGTTGCACTTTTCTGAAAAAATGAACAAAAAACAACTTCAAAGGGTAGAAATCATGCCAAAACCTCAGGGAATGTAAAAAAAAGTTACCAAACATCAATCCCCAAAATGTCCTGAATCAAATGGTATGCCATATGCATGGTTACACACGTGGACATGGAAGCTACTAGTCACGAAGTGAGACAATGCACGATGGCTAAAAAACAGCAAACATATTCAGTCAAATCCAAATTACCACAAAACAACCCCAAAACTCAGAAATACTCCCCATAAACTATATATCCTTGGAATCTACACACCTTCAGGTATGTAATGCTTTAGCTTGTTCATTCATACCTTCAATGATGTTGGAGCAGTTCTTCGTAGAAGTTTGAATGTTTAGCCGATTTTCTGAAAAATTAACAAAAAAACACTTTCAAAGTTAGAAATCATGCCAAAATCCCAAGTAATGTAAAAAAAAGTTACCAAATATCAATCTCCCAAATGTCCTGAATCAAACAGTATGCCATATGCATTGTTACACACGCAGACGTGGAATAGAGTAGCTACAAAGAAAGCCAATGCACAGTGGTCCAATTACAGCAACTTTTCAGATTTGTCAGACTAAACAACCCTCTTTATTAGAAATATCCCCCAAAACTATATATTCTTGGAATCTACACACCTTCAGCTATGCAACGGTGCCATTCTTTTATGCATACCACCAATGGTGTGGGCACCGTCTGCATAGAATTTCACACTTGTACCAGATTTTCTGGAAAAATGTACAAAAATAAATTTCAAAGTTAAAAATCATGTCAAATTCCCATGCAATATAGAGAAAAAACTTGTCAAGTATCAATCTCCCAAATGCCCTGATTCAAACGGTATGCCATATACATGGTTACACACATGGACGTGGAAGCCACTAGTCACAAAGTGAGCCATGCACAAGTGCCGTTACAAGAAAAAAAATCAAAGAGCTCTGTAATTTGAACAGCTTACTCTTTTTCAAAGGAAACGGCCCTGAACCTTGGAAATGCCGCCCACAAATAAAAAACCCACTAAATGTCAATCTTCCACAATTTGAACAGTTTACCCCTTTTCAAAGGAAACAGCCCAGAAACTTGGAAATACCCCCCATGGACTATATATTTTTGGAAACTACTCACCTTCAGCTACATAATGGTGCCATGCTTACATACATACATGAAGAATTCCAGATGCAGTAATCCATAGAACTCCATGCTTTTTGGAGATTTTGTGAAAAAATAAAATAAGATGATTCAAAGGTTGAAATCCTACCTAAACCCACTTGACAAGTAAAACCCCCCACTAAATGTCAATCTTCCACATGTCTTGAATCAAACAGTATGCCATATGCATGGGTGCAAACAGACACGTGGCAACTAACTAACTCAAATGGGAAGCATGCACAAGTGCAATTACAAGAAAAAAATCTAAGTGCTCCTTTCTCATAGGAAACAGACCCAAAACGTGGAAATACCCCTCGCAAACTATATATTTTAGGAAACTACACACCTTCAGCTACATAATGGTGCCATGCTTTCATACATACATGAAGAATTCCAGACGGAGTAATCCAAAGAATTCTGTGTTTTTAGGTGATTTTGTGAAAAATAAAATAAGATGATTCAAAGGTTGAAATCCTACCTAAACCCACTTGACAAGCAAAAAAACTCACTAAATGTGAATCTCCCACATGTCCTGAATCAAACGGTATGCCATATGCGTGGGTGCACACAGAGGTGTGGCCACGAACTAGCTCAAATGGGACGCATGCAGAAGTGCAATTACAAGAAAAAATCAGTGTTCTGTAATTTGAACAGCCTATTCAACTTGGAAATACCCCCCAAAAACTATATCTTTATGGAATCTACACACCTTCAGCTATGTAACGGTATCATGCTTTCGTATATATATGAAGAATTCCAGACGCTGTTATTCATAGAACTCCGTGCTTTTAGGAGATTTTGTGGAAGAAAAAAAAAAAAAGAGGTCTCAAAGGTTGAAATCCTACCTAAACCCACATGGCAAGAAAAAAAACCCGCTAAATGGCAATCTCCCACATGTCCTGAATCAAACAGTATACCATATGGGTGGGTGCAAACAGAGACGGGGCCACCAACTAGCTCAAATGGAACCCATGCGCAATTGCAATTACAAGAAAAAAAATTAAAAACCGCCACAACCCACCCCCACCCCCCCTTTTAGTGGTATTTTAGTGAAAACCGGTTAGTACGGAGAGTCACACAAGTTTTTGCATACTTTACTGATCCTAAAACTTCAATCCGGTCTTTTTTTGGTACCTCTACCTCTGCAAAAATTTCTACTAAAATAGGCTTAGTTTCCCTTGAAATCGGACAAATAATGATCTGCGTTTACTTTACCGATATCACCGGGGGCATTGGGAAGCTTGGAAAACACAAAGTTTTTGCTAATTTAGAGTTTTAGGGTAAAAAAAAAAAAAAGGGGGTGTGTATCACTATAAGAATTTTTTTGTGCGCATTTCCCCTTTTTTTTGGCTCATTCCCATAGATGATCATCAGATCATCTTAGGGAATGATAACGAACTTGGAATACGGGCATAAATGCCCGTTTTCTAATTCGAAATCCGATCGGGAAAAATCACTTCCCGGAAATCATTTTCCAGGAAGTGATTTTTCATTCATTGGCAAAGATCAATAATTTGGTGATCAGAAGTGATCACCAAATTTTGATCTCTGTCCCCATTTTTTTTCTAAGTCTTTGCTAAGTAGCAAAGACTTAGAAAAAATCCTATTTGTGAATGGAACTTTGAGTTCCAT
This sequence comes from Hymenochirus boettgeri, assembly GCA_019447015.1. NCBI lineage: Eukaryota > Metazoa > Chordata > Amphibia > Anura > Pipidae > Hymenochirus > Hymenochirus boettgeri. Next base: position 98,066,850 of record CM033473.1, on the reverse strand, counting down.
TCACAAAATGTATAGTAAAGGCTGTCAGCATGACAGCTTTTACTATACAGGTACTGCAGCATGCTCTATATGAGAACACACTGCAGTACCTCTACTAGACCACTAGGGGGCATCAGAGAACTTGCAAAGGGAAGACCCCGGTGAAAGGGAAAGCCCTGTGATGTCACCGGGGTCTCCCTTACCGATCTTAGCAGAGGCAGAGAGGGACCGGCAATAGAGGAGGGGGCACCACTTCAGGCACTGCTATCTCCCGATCCCCCCAACGGATTTTTATGAAATCAAGGGGGGATCGAGGGGGCTAGGGGGGCACCTGAATGCTGCCCCCCGATTGCCCCTAGCAGTTACATTTTTTTCGTATGCAGTATAGCAAGCAGGCACATAGTGCCTGCTGCTATACTTCGGTAGTAAACTGAGATCGGAACCGATCTCAGTTTACTAGTCCACTAGACCACCAGGCAATATGGGGATGGACACCAAAGGGAAGCCCCGGACGTCCTGTGATGTCACGGGACTTCCCTTTCCGCTGTGGCTCTGCAAGGAATGAAGTACCGGGAGGTGGGAGGGATTCCCTATACGATCCGGCACTTTAGGGGTTAATTTCTTGAGATCCCCCCATCGGTGTGGGACCAAACCGATGGGGGATCGAGGGGAGAGGGAGGGCACTTGAATAGTGCCCTCCGATCACACGGGGGAGCCTGTGGGAGGGATTTAAAGGGCCATTGCCACCAATCGTAAATTTTACCATGCTTGGCAAAAAAGGAAGGAAATAGAGCACCGTAAAATTTACCATTGGTGGCAATGAAAGGGTTAAGGGATGCCCACGTGTCCTCTGCTCATGCTCTATTGGTGAACAATGCCCCAGATAGTTTAATGTGTGATAATGTATTTATTGTGAATGTATTTATTTATTGTACATCAGTTATCATATCCCCATGCAAGTAAATAATTGTAACTTATCCAGTCTCTCTTCAAATTCAAGCTCCCCCAATTCACCTATTAATTTAGTTGCCCTTCTCTAAACCCTTTCCATTTCAAAGATGTCCTTTTTGTACACAGGATTTCAAAATTGCACTGCATATTCCAAATGAGGCCTTAGCAATGCTTTGTAAAGAGGGTGAATAACATTTTCCTCCCTTAATTCCCATACCTCTCTTTATACAAGACAATATCATGCTGGCTCTAGCTGTTGCCGCCTGGCACATCTTGCTACCTTTAAGTTTGTTATCCATCAAAACTTCAAGATCCTTTTCCAACAGGGATTCACTTAACACAGAGCCATTTATAGTATAAGCAGCACAAGGATTTTTAAGTCTAAAATGCATCACCTTACATTTATCAACATTGAATCTCATCTGCCACTTAGCAGCCCAATGTGACAATCTATCTAGATCCCCCTGCAACGATTGTACATCCTCTGAAGATTTTAATGGTCGACAAAGTTTTGTATCTTCAGCAAACACAGAAACCTTGCTGACAATACCCACTTCCAAATCATTAATGAATAGATTAAATAGAAGCGGCCCCAACACAGACCCCTTTGGCACCCCACTTAGCACTTTAGTCCATAATGATGAAGCCCGAAAAACAACTACTCGCTGCATCCTATTCATTAACCAATTTTCTATCCATGTACAAATGTGCCTCCCCAGACCAACAGACCTTAGCTTATACATTTGTCGCCTATGGGGGACTGTATCAAAAGCCTTTGCAAAATCCAAGTATACTACATCTACTGCTATGCCAGAGTCTAAATTACTACTTACTTCCTCATAAAATCCAAGCAAGTAAGGGCTGGGACACACTAACCTGTTTTTGCTCGCGTCTGTGATCGTGATTTTTGCTAAAACACAAATCGCGTGAACGCGTCCATTCGCCTTTTGCGGTCAGCCTTTTTTCGTGCAATCGCATGCGTTTTCTCTTTGTAAATAGAGAAAACGCATGTAAATAGAGAACGCATGTGCAAACACGAAACAACGAGCGCTAACGCTCATGATTTGGTGCGTTGTAGTGTGGCCTTGGCCAAAGTTTGACCAGATCTATTCCTCCTAAATCCATGCTGGTTACTACTTATAATGTTAGTCCTTGAAACATACTCTAGAATATGTTCCCTTACTAAACTTTCCTGTATCTTCCCCACCACTGAAGTTAAACTTACAGGCCTGTAATTACCCGGCTGTGAACGACTACCATTTTTGAATATTGTAATAACATCAGCGTTTTTCCAATTCAGAGGCACACATCCGGACATGAGGGAATCAGCAAAAATAAACAATGGCCTAGATAAAACCGAACTTAGCTCCCTAAGGACCCAAGGATGTATTTTATCTGGTCCAGGATATTTATTAATATTAACCTTATTTAGTTGTTTCTGTACAATATCCTTGGGTAATTAATTGCACTTGCATCTTTTATACCATTATTGCTACCATAATCTATGATATCTGTACTTGGATCTTCTATCGTGTATACAGAGGGGGAAAAATATTTAAGACATTTTCTTTATCGCCATCCTCCTTAACTAACTTATCCCCATTAATTAACAGTGCCACATTTTCAGTAATAATCTTCTTACTATTAATATACTTTAAAAAAAATGTATGCTTAGTGATGCTTTGTTCAGCTATCCTAAATTCATTATTAATTACACTCCTTGTTACAGTTTTTATAATCCCTATAGGCCCTTTCAGTTCCCTCTGATTTAAAGGTTTTAAATGCCTTTTTCTTACTTCCCATTTGCTTATTTACATTTACATTCATCCAAATGGGCGCAGAATTATTTTTTTACATTTATTTCCGAAGGGTATAAATTTCAATGTTCAGTATCTTTACCTGATAATACTACCGTATATCCCAGTTGACATTCTGAAGAGCTACTTTTAACCTGGGAAAATTTGCTTTACTGAAATTAAAAATCTTTGTTAACCCAGCAGACTTTTCCTTTCGATAACATACTACAAACAACACAATTTCATGGTCACTATTCCCTAAGCCTCCAGTTTAAATCTATAATAAGCTCCACAATATTAGATATTACCAGATCCAACAGAGTTCTTTTTTTAGTAGGAACATCAACCACCTGCAAGAGAAAATGATCCTGCAGCACATTCAGGAACTCATTGTTCGCCCTTCTCTGTGTTGGCAGTTCCAACTCCACCAATCAGCGTCAAAGTAATTAAAGTCCCCCTTGAGTACAATCCCAAAACTTGCAGCCCTTACCAACTGTATATAAAGCTGACTAACGTCCTTCCTGCTAGCATTTGGCGGCTTTTTGAACCTCATTTAAGGCACTTCCCATGAGCGATTTCCTGTTTTAAAGAGATTTTTCTGTTTTTAAGAGAATTGACAGCGTTAAAAAACTAAAGCGTTTAAAACAAGAAAGCGTTTAAGAACAACACTATTTCTCTGCTGTGTCTCTGCTGTGTATTGCTGTTTAGTATGGACAGTTTTGTTGGGGCCGCGCAATGTGCATCCTGCCGCATGTATGGGATCTTGGAGCAGCCGCCCCAGGGGACCTATGTATGTGTCAGGTGTGAGTGGGTTGCCCATTTGGAATCTGAGGTACAGAGTCTAAGGGGTAAACTTGCAGCATTGCAGGACTTGGCAAACCTGGGGGAAATGCAGGTACTGGCAGGGGCCAGTAAACTGGTGGGTGGAGATGGGGCAGATAAGGTGGAGAAGGAAGATAGATTTGTAAGGGTCACCAGGGGAAGTAGGGGACGGAAGGATAGGGGGGCTTCTTCCCAGCTGGTCGATCCCAACAGATTTGCCATTTTAGGTGAAGATGTGGAGGACGATGGCTCGGAAGCAGCATGTATGGAGCGGGCCTTTCCCTTGAGCACCCAGGGGACGGCCATCTCCAATACAAGGGAGGGAGAACTGGGGGCTAGGAAGGATAGACAGGTGGTAGTGGTAGGGGATTCTATTATTAGAAGGGTAGATAGGGTAATCTGTCGCCAGGACCCTGCATGCCGAACAGTGTGTTGTCTGCCTGGTGCTAGGGTTCGACATGTGGTGGATCGTGTAGACAGATTATTGGGTGGGGCTGGGAGTGACCCGGCGGTCTTGGTTCACATTGGTGCCAATGACAAAGTTAGAGGTGGAGGTGAGGTCCTTAAAAATGATTTCCGAGAATTAGGGGCCAAGTTAAAAGCAAGGACCTCCAGGGTAGTGATTTCAGAAATACTACCGCAGCCACGTGCTACGCTAGGGAGGCAACGGGAGCTCAGGAGTATAAATGCGTGGCTAAGAGTGGTGTAAGGAGATGGGGTTTGGGTTTTTAGAGAACTGGGCTGACTTTTCTGTTGGCTACAGGCTCTTTAGTAGTGACGGATTGCACCTCAATGGTGGTGGTGCAACTGTTTTGGGGGAGAAGATGGCTAGGGGGTTGGAGGAGATTTTAAACTAGGTATGGGGGGGGAGGGAACGTTTAACTACACAGGGGTAGATAGAGAAGTTAGGGATCTGGGGGCTAGTAACACAACGGAGGGAGGAGAAGGAGGAGGGGGGAGCATAGAGGATAAGGAGGCATGTACGACCATGTATGGAAGTAAATCAATTGATAATCTAAAATGTATGTTTACAAATGCAAGGAGTCTGGCTGGAAAAACCGGCGAACTTGAAATAATAGCGTTAAAGGAAAGGTATGATGTAATTGGTATAGCAGAATCATGGCTTAATGATTCACACGACTGGACAGTAAATATTGAAGGGTACTCCTTATTTAGACATGACCGAGTTAATAAGAAAGGAGGAGGAGTATGTATGTATGTTAAACAGGAATTGAAGCCAAATTTAAAAGATGGAATAGATGGGGGAGCAAACGATGCGGCAGAAACATTATGGGTGGAACTGTGTACAGGAAGCAAGAAGGTAGGTAGATTAATTGTTGGAGTGTGTTATAAGCCGCCAAATGCCGGGGAAGAGGTGGAAATGAATCTCCATATGCAGTTGGCGAAGGCTGCTGGTATGGGGCATGTTCTGGTTATGGGGGATTTTAACTACCCTGAAATAGATTGGAGTAATGGAACTGCCAGCACCTCAAAAGGTATAAAGTTCTTAAATTTCCTATATGAGCATTTTCTTTCACAGATGGTAGAAGTTCCTACTAGAAAGAATGCGTTGTTGGATCTGGTGATATCTAATAACCCAGAGCTCATTTTGGAGATGAAGGTAATGGGAAGCTTAGGGAATAGTGACCATGATATAGTGTCATTTAATATAGGTTGCAGAAAACTAAAGTGCACTGGCTTAACAAAAACTTTTAACTTTAGGAAAGCTAATTTTATGCTTTTAAAGGAATCGCTCCTGCTCATAGACTGGGGGGAACTGTTTCTAGGTAAAGATACTGAGCAGATGTGGACCACTTTTAAAGGGATATTAAACTATAACATTTCCAAATCGGTACCTTTAGGAAACAAGTGTAAAAAAATTAGGTCCACTCCTGCATGGCTTAATGCTCAGGTAAAAAGGGAAATGGAAAAAAAGAAAAGGGCTTTTAAAATTTTGAAAGCAGAAGGCACAGAACAGGCTTACAGGGACTTCAAAAGTTGTAATAAAGAGTGCAAGAAAGCAATTAAACTAGCTAAAATAGAAAATGAAACACGGATTGCCGAACAAAGCAAGTCCAACCCCAAGATGTTTTTTAAGTATATAAATGGTAAAAAAATGAGGACTGAGAATGTGGGACCATTAAATAATGGAGCTGAGGTGGTTGTAGAGGATGCCGAAAAGGCTAATCTGCTAAACCGTTTTTTTACATCGGTTTTTACTGTTGAGAATCCTTACAGTAGGGATTGTAACAATGTGCAGGGAGGAAATGAAGAGTTTTCACATTGGATAACAGAGGATATGGTACGGAATCAATTAGACAAAGTTAATATCAATAAAGCGCCAGGACCAGATGGATTGCATCCTAGGATTTTAAAAGAGCTTAGTTCAGTTCTAGCAAGACCACTGTGGCTCATCTTTTCAGATTCGCTTTTGTCTGGGGATGTGCCGCTGGATTGGAAAAAAGCCAATGTAATACCAATATTCAAAAAAGGTAGTCGTTCACAGCCTGGTAACTATAGACCTGTAAGCCTAACATCAGTGGTAGGGAAGGTGATGGAAACTTTGTTAAGGGATCATATCCTTGACTTTGTCTCCAGAGATCATCTTATTAGTAGTAGTCAGCATGGATTTATGAGAAATAGATCATGCCAGACAAATTTAATTGGTTTTTATGAAGAAGTGAGTAAGAAGTTAGATTCAGGCACAGCTGTGGATGTGGTATATTTGGATTTTGCAAAAGCCTTTGATACTGTGCCACATAGGCGACTAATGTATAAACTGAGGACTGTTGGCCTTGAAGAAAACATTTGTTCATGGATAGAGAACTGGTTATTGGACCGCAAACAGAGAGTGGTGGTTAATGGAGCTACATCTATGTGGGCTAAAGTTCTAAGCGGAGTTCCTCAGGGTTCTGTACTGGGGCCGCTTCTGTTTAATCTGTTTATAAATGACTTAGAAGGGGGCATTGAGAGCAAGGTCTCTGTGTTTGCTGATGACACTAAATTATGCAGAGCTTTGGAAACTTCCAATGATGTGCAAGTGCTGCAAGCAGACCTAGATAGATTATCAAAATGGGCAGCAGAATGGCAGATGAGATTCAATGTTGATAAATGTAAGGTGATGCATTTGGGATTTAATAATCCCTGTGCCACCTACACCATAAATAACTCTGTGTTAAGTGCATCTGAAATGGAAAAAGATTTGGGGGTTCTGGTAGATAACAGACTTAGCTGTAGCAAACAATGCCAGGTAGCAACAGCTAGAGCTAGCAAGATATTGTCTTGTATAAAGAGGGGAATGGAATCAAGAGAGAAAAATATTATTCTCCCTCTTTACAAGGCACTGGTAAGGCCTCATTTGGAATATGCGGTGCAGTTTTGGAATCCCATATACAAAAGGGACATCTTGGAAATTGAGGCAGTTCAGAGAAGGGCAACTAAATTAATAAGGGGAATGGGGGCTTGAATATGCAGGCAGATTAGACAAATTAGGGCTGTTTACATTGGAGAAGCGGCGGTTGCGTGGGGACATGATAACCTTATACAAATATATTAATGGCCCATACAGTGAACTCTCTGGTGCATTGTTCACTAATAGGTCATATCAGAGGACTCGTGGACATCCTTTAAGGTTGGAAGAAAAGAAGTTTCATCTTCAAGTTAGGAGAGGTTTCTTTACAGTGAGAACGGTGAAACTGTGGAACTGTCTTCCAGCAGAGGTGGTAATGGCAAGTTCATTGAATAACTTTAAAAAAGGCCTGGATAAGTTTCTAAAACTAAAAAATATTGAGAATTACTGGTATTAATGCATATAGATCTGGTTGATCCAGGGATACTTTCCGATTGCCGTTTGGAGTCAGGAAGGAATTTTTTCCCCCCTTTTTTAGCTGGGGTTTTTTGCCTTCCTCTGGATCAACTGTTAGGTAGGGTTAAAAAAAAAAAAAAAAAAGTGAATAGGTTGGACTTGATGGACGAATGTCTTTATTCAACCTTAATTACTATGTTACTATGTTACTATAGCAGACACCAACAATGACATTACCCCCTTTCTTGTTGCCTAATTCCACCCATATTTTCTCCGCTTTATCCATATTGCCAGTTCTTTTTTAAATTTGGCTTCAATTCTTTTTTTAACATAAACACATTTTTCTCCCTCTCTTTTTTTCTCTGTCCTGCCTAAACAAGGAGTATCCTTCTAAATTTACAGCCCAGTTGTGAGAAATGTTCAACCACATTTCTGCTATACCCATTACATCATTTTTCACTACACCATTATCTCCAATTAACCCATTTTGTCAGCCAGGCTTTTCACATTTGCAAACATAGATTAATCCTGTACACTTTAATACACATGCCTCCCCTGCTAGCCCCACCCTCGGTAGATATTCTGGTATTATGTTTTGTAATCTAGTGGTTTATATTTTTAAGTAGATTTTGATATCCAGTTTGAGCAGACTGGGTTGTGCCCCTATCTACTTTTGGGAGTACTACTATGTAGTAAGTTGGCCTTAAGAGTTTCTTTACCTTTCAGTAAACCATTGATCAGTTTTATTTGTGGGGCTAAGACTTCGAAAAAAGTTTCATATTATAATGCAGTGCAGCCGTATGGTCCTGGGGATTTTCTGATTTAAAAGGGATAGTTCAGTGGAAATGATCAATATTTGTTAAAAATTGTTAGTTTGTGTAATGCCTTCTTAGTTATTCTACATATTCTCTCCCATTTTGAAAAATCAGTTGAATTTCATACCCTTTGCTGTTCCCTGCTGTTGACATTAGTGAGCTGACATTTCAGGTTCTAACGGTCCCTCTTCCCAGTAAGCACCACTTCCTTGGAATGTTCTAAACGGTAATTTCTACTAATTGGCTGTTGGGTGGGTCAAACATGCCTGAGATCTCTACGGAGCAACTGAATCAACCCAGGCGCTGGGTCAAGGGCCAAACCATAACGGTCTCTACTAGGGGTCCTGCAAACAGGAAGTCAGTATTTTGGTTGCATTTATTTATACAAAGACAAAATGCTGAATGGGCAGATTAAGGTCATTGGGATGAAGATACTGCTTTTTTCAGAAAAGCATATGTAATTGCACTAAACTTCCCCTTTAAGGCTTTTGATAACTCTTAATTTCTTCTATTGTTGCTGGGTGTGCATAGCCTGTCTAAATGTTCAGTGGCAATCCGGGGTAGGTCAATTTTATAGGAAATCTTCAATTTATTAGCTTTCAGTTTTGATTGTATCTATGGTACAATCCATAGACCATTATCTAAATTTTGATAGTTTGCTGCAGATATTTGTTATGGCACAGGGGTCATTGAAGAGTTTTCCCTCTGTTCTCAAAAGTAGTAATTTATTCTGTGTCATTGTTCAGTTTTTTTGTTAGCATTGTGTCAATTTTATTCTTTTTACAGTAGAAGTGCTATCCTAGCAAGAGATTTTTCTGCTTTTTCTGTCATTAAATGTGCCAGTTCTCTTTTTTGTGTGTTTATTTCTATTTCAACTGTTACACCATATCTTACTTAATTGTGACTCCATCTTTTTGATCTGATTTATTAGTTCCATTATTCGGTGTTCTCTTCAATATTGATTCCTAGTCTAACTCAATTTTTTTTACTGTAAGTCATCTGCAATATACTTGTGATTTCCATATTAATCTTACTTTAAATTCAGGCTTCGTAGCTCAGAGGAGGAGAACAAAAATCAAAATGACATAGGTATGCATTAACATAGTACCACTCCTTCCAATTGACCTCCTGACGTAAATCATGTCAGCCGTCTTATGTGGTGCTGGTGCGTGATTAGGAGGAGCAAGCGCAGAGAAGAGCAAAGGAAGATTTCTGTGGAGGAGGAATCAGTGGAATTGCACAAAGCTTGAAGGTCCTGAACTGCTCAATTACTATTTAATGTTTTTTAAAAAATTAAAAAAATAAAAAAGCATGTGCTTGTACATTTTCAGTTTTTTTTTTACATTGTACATTTTGAGTTTACTTGGCTGTGTGCATGTCTGTTGGGCTGTGTGCATGTCTGTCAATCTGATGAAGGGCTGTCAGTCTGTGTAGAAATACACATAGCCTGACAGACATACATAATATTATAAAGAAAGATATGGGAATTCTAGAAGGGGATGTTTAGAAAAAGACATACTCTGCAAAATGCCTCACTTGTAATATAAAAATAAAACTACTCATTACCAATTATTTCTGGAATAAACTCATGAACAAGCAACCTCTCTCAATACATAGATATTTTCTTGCAACCTTATGTAATCAAAACTGAATCATAGACCAGGGACTACACTCATATCATAAACCTAACAAAAGATATAACTGAATAAAAATTACCGTATTTCTCGGGTATAAGCGAGGCTTTCAGGCTTTAAAATTAGCCTGTAAACTCAACCTCGGCTTATACTCTGGTCACGGTTAGAGATGGCCAAACTTTCGATGGTTCGGTCCGTTTTTGAACGTTCAAGGCAAATAGTTTGAAAAGTTTGAATGAAATACAACTAAAATATCAATGGTAACTTAAGGAAAATGGCTCTGGGACCTGGGAAATGGTCTGGGAAACACAATAAAATATCCAGGACTTTCAAACAAATCAATTTTACTCACACGAGTGCTACTTCCGAGCTCTCGCGTTCGAACACTCGAAAGTATCCCATGAACGACTTGCGGATTCGATAATTCAATATTTACTAGCTTATAGGTATAATAGACCTTTTACTCGTGGATTCGATACTCGCATATAGGTTTAATGGACATTATACATGCGGATTCGGTATTTACTTGTGTATTGGTATATGGACATTTTACTCGCATATTCGTTTATTCGCTATTTCCTTGCGTATTGGTATATAGACATTTTACTTGCATATTTGCTTTTTCTGCATTCGATTATATCCCCTCTTCCCATTGACTTCTATATGCAATACAGGATCTAAAATCGAGCCTGGAAAGTGGGTGTGGATTATTCAACTACTAGCTTGTCTGCAGACAACATGGCCACCAATGATTGGCAACAGTTGGTGGTCGAATATCTGACCAGGTGGTCATATGATGGGATGCCAATTGGCACCCCACATGTTAAGGAGCGCAAACACCTGCAGAAGAAACTGCGGATGAAGTTTCGCATCGATCTGACCACCTCTGAACTCCAAAAGAGGTGGTTAGACCTCAAGCGGCAGCGGCGGAACTACGTCCGAGGCATAAAGCAGAATGTCCAAGGCAAGTCTCACATTTATATATTAAATTTTAACTGTGATTGAGTTGTATAAAACACCACCTTTTGCACCCCTCTAATCAGGTAGTTCTGCGGCAGATCTTTCTGACAACCTCTGTCTATGTATAACCACTATATGAAGTTACTGGACTTTTCTTTTATAGCACTTGTGATTGGCAATAGTGCTTCGCAAACTACCACAAACGATTGCGGGCCTTTAGTGCTTTTCTCTTAAAGGACTCAAAGTGCATATGTTAATGTTAGTTAGTGTTAGTAAATTTTAATTTAACGGTTAGTTAATGTTATTAGATGTTAGTTAAATGACAAGTACACACGAAAAATATTTTACATATAATACAAATTTTGAAAGCTCTTTTTTCCCTAATCGACGACTCAAAGTATATTTTTTAAATGTTAGTTAATGTTAGTCAGTGTTAGTATTAGTAAATTTAACTGTTAATGTTAGTATATGTAAAAGCACACAAAAAATATTCACAATATTTACATTATTATGTTTTATTTATTAATATTTTTTATTATTAAAATTTACTTTTTTATATATAAATTTGCAGATGTGGGATCTGTTTCTGCCAGTGAGGCTGAGGAGGGTGGCTCGTAATGCGTGCTATGGCTGTACAGGAGATTGAAGCGGTCAGATTCCAGCTTGGCTGCGGTGGATCGCGTAAATGGTAGCTCCCATCTTCGTTCTCGGGCGCTGCAATACTGATTGAAGATCGGGAGGTAAGGCACTGTTGCTTAACCTCCCGATCTTCAATCAGTATATTAAAGGAATAGTTCAATTCGAAAGTGAACTATTTCTTTAAGCGTGAAATTTTATTGTTAAAAAAATAAATAGGTGCATTTATTATTATTATTATTATTATTATTACTATTGCACCGAAGCAACTGGTGCTTACATTTAGTAAAAAAGTTGAACCAAACAAATCTGTGTTTTATCTTTACAAATGACTACAAACAATTATTTAGGCTTTTCCCACACCCCATTGGCTTCTCTCCCTCAGAGAATGCTTCGTGCAAGGGAAAGCGGGGAAGGGGATACGGTTTGTAGGAGCAGCCCCATTGAGTAACAGTAGACCCACTGCAATTTGACAACATTATTGCGGAGCCAGGCAGGCTTGGCCCCACCGGACAGACCCCATACCCCATTGGCTTCTCTCCCTCAGAGTATGCTTCGTGCAAGGGAAAGTGGGGAAGGGGATATGCTTTGTAGGAGCAGTATCATTGAGGAACAGTTGACCCACTGCAATTTGACAACATTATTGCAGAGCCAGGCAGGCTTGGCCCCACCGGAAAGACCCCAATGGCTTCTCTCCCTCAGAGAATGCTTCGTGCAAGGGAAAGCAGGGAAGGGGATACGCTTTGTAGGAGCAGCACCATTGAGTAACAGTAGACCGACTGCAATTTGACAACATTATTGCGGAGCCAGGCAGGCTTGGCCCCACCGGACAGACCCCATACCCCATTGGCTTCTCTCCCTCAGAGTATGCAAGGGAAAGCTGGGAAGGGGTTACACTTCATGAAAAGATCTTTATGAGCTGTTGAGTATGACATGGTCAGAGTAGGTGACACCACAAAGGTGCCTCGTGGAGAGAGAGACAGGAGAGCAAGTATGGATTTTTGCATTGGGCCAAGTAGGATCAACCCAAACATAGAAAAATTAGCCACAGAGTAGCTGTTGCAGCTGCATGAGCAGCATGACATGGTCAGAGTAGGTGACACCACAAAGGTGCCTCATGGAGTGAGAAACAGGAGAGCAACCATAGAAAAATTAGCCACAGGGTAGCTGTTACGGTAGAGCATTTGTAATTTTACAACTTGAATGCTGTAGAGCAAGGTAGGACCATAAATGGCCCTACCAATAGAAAAATAATTGCCATTTACCAGCTAAGCTGGCATCAGCTAAGCCTCGAGGTGGAAAATGAAGCGGAAAGAGCAGTACGGGTAGCCAGGGGCAAGAGGCCTTCAGTCACGGGCCTCAGCAATAGGGGTGCTGTACTGAGATGTGATCCACACCTCATTCATCTTGATGAATGTAAGGCGGTCCACATTCTCAGTGGAGAGACGGGTCCTCCTCTCCGTTACAACACCCCCAGTCGCACTGAAGGCCCTCTCCGAAAGGACACTGGATGCCGGGCATGACAGGACCTCAATGGCGTACTGTGCCAACTCGGGCTATATATCCAACCTCGCCACCCAGTAGTCCAGTGGATCCTCAGTCTCTGAGGTGACTATATCGGCCCTGGATCCAATGTAGTCGGTGACCTGGCGACTGAGGTATTGCCTGGCAACTGTGGTTGGAAGAACAGCCTGAAGTTAGCTGCAAAGCTGCCTCCAGAGCTGCTGCTCCTCCTCTCAGGCAAAGGGGGACGTGAGCCCTGCTCATTCTAAACATCAGGCGCTGTAGGTCTGCCAGCACCTGGGAAAGCAGAACAGAGGCAACGTAGCAGTGTTGCATTCTGCTGCATTCTGCTTTCCCTCTGGGATGCGGGAATGAACGCCGACACTTTACCCTTATAGCGGGGATCTATGAGGGTGGTCACCCAGTACTGCTCCTTCTCTTTAATCCTTAATCCTGGGGTCCTTGCAAAGGCATTGCAGCATATGCATACCCATATGCCGCAAAGTGCCGAAAGCAGAGGACCCCATGTCCTCATCGTCACTGGAGACAATAGTGTTGAGCTCAACCACTCCCCAACCATGGATGACATGTGGTACTTGGGAGGGTTGAGACGTCCCCCTAGAGGAATGCCCCATATTTCTTCTCGGTCCACCACGGTGTCGGCATCTTCCTCTTGCAGAAGCTCATCGCGGCTTGCCATCCTGGTGGCGCAAGCACACGGCAGGCATCCCGAACAAGCAGCCACTGCCTGGGTAAGAGAAATCCCAGGTCCCCAGAGCCTGATCTAGCCTCATACTCATACAAATAGTCCATGATGGCTTGCCTCTGCTGGAGCAGCCTCATAAGACTAGAGAGTTCCAGCGGGTGGTGGTGTCACAAATCACTACCTTGACTATTGAGAGGTGGTGTGGGGTCAGCCACCTCTCAGCCTGCCCTTGCAGTACTGCAAGCAACTCTGCCCCGGTGTGGCTCCTACCACCGAGACACAGAAGCTGCAACACTGCATGGCACTGTCTCACCTGGCATGAAGCATAGGCTCTGGGGGGGCACGGGGCTGACCGGGAAGAGGACTTACCGGATGAGGAGGGGGGGGGAGACTGGTGTATCACCAATATGTGGTGGTACCACCATCTCACCACTTGTGCCCTGTCTCTGACGGCTAGCAGAATGGCCCACTGGGCGGTAAATGAGACATACCGCCCCTGGCCGTACTTGCTGGACCATGCGTCCATAGTAATGTGGACACTCTTGCCCACACTGTGGTCCAGCGAAGCAGATATATTGCCCTGCAAATGGTTGTGCAGGGCTGGTACTGCCTTCTGGGCAAAGTACCTACGGCCAGGCACCTGCCACTGTGGTGTGCCAATGGCCAAAAACTCCCAAAATGCTGCACTGTCTACCAGGCTGAATGGTAGCAGCTGCACCGCCAGGAGTTTGGCTCCGGTTGTGAGACGCTGAGCTTGGGGGTGACTGGGGGACAATTTCTGCCTCCGCTCCAACAACTGGGGAAGAGAGACCTGCCTTATACCTGACGACCCAGCAGAAGTGTCAAGAGGTCTCTTAACACCTCGTGCTGGGGCTAAAGGCTGTCTCTCCTCCCTAACTTCCACCAAGGAAGCAGCTGATGGGGCCGGAGGGGGAAGAACAGTGGCTACCTAGGCACGAGGAAGGGAACGCATGGGTGCCTGCTTGTTCCCTGACCGCTGCTCCCAACGGGCAAAGTGGTGGAGCATCATATGCTTCCTCATAGAAGAGGTGCCCAGAGTTGCTGCATTCTTCCCACTTCTAACACGCTGCAGGCACAGACAGCACACTGCAACCGTGTTGTCACCAGGAGCCAATGAGAAGAACTCCCATACAGCAGAGCCACGGGCATGCACAGGAACAGAGGTCACCTGCCGTTGTGGGGCAATGGCACCAGGTGTCATTGGTGCCGTACCTCCACGAGCAGCACTAGGTGCACTAGACACACCGCCTCTGCCCCTACCCCTGACCCCAGTCCTGCCTCTGGGTTCAGGCTCCTGCTCGCACTCTAAGGGCTCCCTCTCAAAGACACTATCCTCCTCTCTCACTTGTGGCACCCATGAACGATCGGTGATCTCATCGTCCACTTCCACCTCCTCAATACTGGAGGCTGTGTCACTAATAGCAGCATCATCTGGGACCTCACCCCCTACAATAGTTCCCTGGCTGCTCACAGACTGCTGCGTAACATCAGCCTCTTGTCCCCCTGTGCACTGAGCACTTTCCTCCGCCTTGGGTGACAGGAAAGATTGTGCATCAGTGCACAGCACCTCCTCAAGCACACTAGCCCCACACATAGTATGCGAAAAGATATCCGGAGATTCCTCTTCCAGATCCCCGAATGTAGTGGACATGTGGGTAACGAACTCCTGATAAAGAGGATCAGGGTCCATGGCCACAGTAAGAGCTTCATGTGAGGAAGGAGCAGGCACAGTATCTACAGTAGCAGCTCGGCTGCTCTGTGCCTGTTAGGAGGTGGATGAGGAAGGCTGGGAAATCCACTCTACTACCTGCCTTCCTTGATCAGAAGGGATAGCCCTAGCACGGCTACCCCTAAACATATCGGGTATAGCTACCCATCTTCCCTGCGAAGGGCCAGATAGCTCCTGGCCAGAGCCTTCAGTATGCTCTCCTCTGCCTCTCCCTCCAGGTACACACACACACACACACATATATATACATACATACACACACACATGTATACACACACACATATATGATATCTGGAAAAGGAGCACTCATGGGACTTGTTACAAGTATTGTGATGATTTTTATTGTATCAACGCGTTTCGGCCTTAATGTCGCCGTCCTCAGGATACAAACATTTTACAATCTGTGCAGTAATAAAACCTTGGTGACACACCCCCTATACTAAGACACTCCCATAGCTAGTTTAACCCTTATGGTTAACCCTTATATTATACATATTATATATACACATATATACATACACACACACATATATATTTACACACACCTATACAAACCCACACACACAAAAACCAAGTGACAGAACGACACAGAGGAAAAAACACACAGTAACACAGAAGCAAACAAATAAACACAAAGGTTTTTTTTCCCACTAACAAAAAGACAAACAGATAAAAAAAATTTTAGCCTTTTTTTAGCTTTTGCTGTCCGATTGCTGCTAAATGCAGCACTGTCATATACAGAAACAAACAAACAAAAAACCAGGACCTCTAAAAGGTCTAACACAAAATTTGTCCAAAGGACTTATAGGGGGGTTATTCCTTAAAAGGGCTTTTGGGTCACACAAGGTTAGTCCTTAAAAGGACTGTTGGGTCTCAAGATGTGTGAACAACAAGTGCTAAACCACCACGCTGAAATCCACACACAGATAGCTTAAAAAGTGCAAAAAACTCTCTGCAACTCCTACACTGTCAGGTCTCCACTAAACACACTCCAGCACACTGACAAAATGGCGCTGGTCGCATTGCCTTTTATACCCAGGGAGCTGGCAATACTCAAATTAGCTGCCATTGCTTGAATTTGGACACGTGGGCACCTTTTTTTTTTTTTTTATTTCGATGATTTTCGGATCTTTGACCGGTCGAACGATCGAAGATTCTATAAAATATCAAAAGTCCAGAAATATCGAAAGTCAGAGTCCGAGATAGTTCGAGAAGTCCGGGTCCATTCGGAACTCAAAAGTTCGGCTCGAAATTGAGTTTGAGTTCTATGCCATCTCTAGTCACGGTAAAGTATTGTAAATTTTTCCCCCCAATCCGGCTACTGCTAGCTCTGTAAGTTTGGTTATTTGAATCCAGGGATCCAGCTGGCACTCTGCAATGATGTCCATATTCGGCGCCTGTCTCACTTACTGCCCGGCGTCAAGTAGTGACCTATAGAGAGTTTTATTACATGTAACATTGAAAATGTAATATCCTATATAATAAAACCCTGAGTGTGCATCCCTGTGTCCGTGTGTGTGTGTCACTGCAGTTCCTATGGACTCACCACTAGAGGGAGAGTCTCTGCAGTTCCTATTGACTCGCCACTAGAGGGAGTGTGTCTGCAGTTCCTATTGACTCGCCACTAGAGGGAGAAATACAGGAAACACACAGAGGGAGAACAGCAATTAAACAGACTGCAGGTAAGGTTGCTTGGGACAGGGGCCCCTGGATTTGGGACAGATGGGGGGCCCTTGGATTTGGGACAGAGGGGGGAGCCCTGGATTTGGGACAGAGGGGGGAGCCCTGGATTTGGGACAGAGGGGGGAGCCCTGGATTTGGGACAGAGGGGGGACTCTTGCCTTGGGACACTAAGAGGGTACTCTGGCCTTGGGACATGGAGGACTATGGCCTTGGGACACTAAGGGGGAACTCCGTGTTTCTAGCGCCTGTTATTGTAGCGGGCTTAATGTCTAGTATACAATAAAATGCAAATGTGGGAAAACGTATATAGGATGTACAGCGAGGAAATTAAAGATAAGAATACGAGAAAATTGAAATGGCATTCTAAAAGCAAAAAGACCTTACCATTCCAAAACACTTTCTAGTATGCCAAAAGGAAAAAAACTATTTTAAATTTTGGGGAATAGATACTTTGGAAAATCCAGAGAGGAGGAGATATCCAAGCATTATTATCAAGGAATCAGGGCCACATCTACCATTAGGTAGAGCGAGACATTTGTATCAGGCGGCATGCCTGCACTAATGAAGAAAGGCGGCAGACAGGCAGTGGTGAAAAAAAACCAGGACATTGATTAATACGTACCGTAATTTCTGCTTCCGGTCACCTCTCCTGGACAGTATTCACCAGACTGGAAGGAGGTCCCCTGGGCGTGAACAGGAAACGCATCATCTATAAATCTCTGCCTTCCCCCCTTGCTCATCCTCTTCTTTATAAAGCCTGTAAAACAACAACATACATCCACCCAAAAAGAAGGAGGGAAAAACCTTTGGTGAATGCTGTCCAGGAGAGGTGACCTGAAACAGACATTACGGTACATATTAATCAGTTTCCTGTTTTCCCTGTCACCCCATGCCAGCTATTAACCAGATTGGGATATACCAAAGCTAGTCTAAAAGAAATGGGTAGGGAGACAGAATTTGCTGCTTGAAAACACAATTTAATGACAAAAGAACAAATAACTACAGTTCTACAACTGCCTCTAAGAATCTTCTTCCAAGTCTCGCCTCTTGAGCAGTGGCTACATCAATACTAAAATGCCTGAGGAACGTCTTAACCAAGGACCACCTGCCAGTCTCACATATATTCTTCAGTAGAGTCTTGGCTTGCATTGCCCATGACGCTGCTAATGCCCTGGTCGAGTGGGCTTTAAGCCCTTTAAGTATGGCCTCACCTCTGAGCTTTTGTTATAATTGACACTATCCATGAACTTAGAGTCCTCTTTTAGGGTGCCAATCCCTTTCTTCTTTCTCTTGGAATCACGAAAAGCCTGTCTGATCTTCTCCAGCAGGATGTTCTTTCTAAATAGTATTTTAGAAGTCTGACCAAATCCAAAGTATGTCAAGACTTCTCCAGGTTTGACCTTGGGTTTTCACAAAAAGAGGGTAAATTCACTTCTAACTCCATATGATACTTCGACAGCACCTTCGGTAGAAACTTGAAAGCGGGTTTTGTCTCACTCTATCATAAAAAATGACAGTGTCTGGTACCTTAGCAGATAGGGCAGACAGCTCTCCCACTCTGCAAACAAAAACACCACTTTAAGCGTTTGAACCATTGTGACAGGCTTCAGATTGGATTCTAACAGAAACCACATCAATGCTTGAAGAACCAGCGGCAGCAGAGGTATTAAAGGGGATATTTGCGGTTTTAACCTTGTCATGGCATCAAAGAATCTGGCAATTAAAGGATCTCTCGACCAGGAAACTCCAGTCATACCTGATAAGGCCAAGACTTGCCCCCTTAAAGTACTGGCTGAAAGGTTAATCTTAAACCTGGAGAACAGGAATCTGACTGCCAACTTTGCATCTGGGTCGAGAGGATCTTCTTTGCTCCCAGGCAAACCTGACAAACTGCTCCCATACCCTGCAGTATTGATATGACGTGGATAGTTTTCTAGAGGCCATCAGAAATTCAATAACCTCTTCCTCCAAACCTTTTGACTTCAAGCGTCGCCTTTCAATCGCCAAGCCATCAATGAAAGCTGAGGATCCTTCTCCATTTGAATCGGCCCCTGGGACAACCACCCTGGAAACTTCCAGATCTTCACAGGAGCATCTATTGCCATTGTTTTCAGCAATGGAAACTAAGGTCTGCGGGGCCAATTTGGAATTATTGCCATTACCGATGCTGATCTTCTTTAGAACTCTCCATATGATAGGTATTGGAGGGAAAATATAGAGAAGGCCTTTGGACCAAATTTGCGGGCAAGGAAACCTCTAAAATGCTTGTGAAGGTTCTCATTCATCCAGGTCATGGTATATCTGTTGTATTCAATTAGATCAACTGGACTTGAAATGTAGTCTTCAAGAACTACATTTCAAGTCCAGTTGATCTAATTGAATACAACAGATAAACCTCTAAAAGAATTTTTCAATTCTTTTCTGTCGCCATAAGATGTATCACCAGTCGACCCATATTAAACAAAGATTCTGAAAGATGTCTTGGTGCAGATTTGACAGCGACTCAAAAAGTCGGCTCTCTGATTTTCCCTTCCCACTGCCCACATTAACAGCTTGTCTGCTTCTGCATTCAACGTTTTGCTTCTTGTGCCACCTTGATTCTTTACATAGGCCACCGCTGTGGAATTGTCCGAGACGATCTTCACATATGCTCCTCTTACACCTCCTTGCAGAGCCACAAAAGGCTTTTAAGATTGCTCTTAATTCTATTATATTTGAAGGAATTCCGACTGCTGACCAGGTTCACTGGACTACTAATGGACTCAAATGCGCACCCCAGTCTGTCAATGAAGCTTCTGTCCTATTAGGTTGCACGGATCTGTCCACCATGCCAAGCTTTTCTTCACATGACCTGCCACTACTATTCTTCTCTCTAACCTGTCTACAGGTCTTCTTACTTGAGATAGCAGGCATTCCTGTAGTGCAAGAATTTGAGCTTCACCATCCACACCTCTTTGTACACAAGCTTGGATGACTGACCCTAAGGATTCCATCTTGAACTTACTGATGTTTATGAACACGTTCAGGTCTCTTAGGTCTAGTAAAAGGTCCCAGTCCCCTGATGCCTTTTGAACTAGAAATAGACGAAAATAAAACCTTTGATTTCTCTCTTCCAAGGGAATCCTTTCTACAGCAGCCATCTCTAGCAGCTGGTGAATGTATTTTAAAATTACTAGTTCCTTTTCTTTTGAATTCGGACAACTCGATTGCACGAAATGGACCTTTGGAGGAAATGTCTTAAACGCCAAACGATACCCTTGACATATTATGGTCTTGATCCAGTCATCCGAGATTGTTGTGGCCCATACCTCTGCAAATAAGCTTAATCTTCCTCCTACTCTCACAGGCAGGGCCAGCCTCATCTCATTGTTGGAGGGAAGATTGTCCTCCAACAGCTGCAGATCTTTTCCCAGCAAAGAAATTTGCTTGATGGCCTGCTTTCCAGCCCTGTTGTCTCTGTCCTTTTCTTTCAGGATGGTATTGCCTCATATCTCTCATAAAAGATGAATCATATCTAGGTCTTTTAAATGCTGTGTCTTGGGGTAAAAAAACACTCTTCCCACCAGAAGCCTTTTTGATCAGAGCATCCAGCCTTTCCCCAAACAGTGTGCTGACATCAAAAGGAAGTTGACAAAGGTTAGTTATTCTTTGAATATATATCCACTGCCCAAGAACAAAGCCAAAGGGATCTTCTTGAATCCACTGCTAAAGACATGCTTCTAGCCCGATAACCTTACTAGGTCAACAGAAGCTTTGGCCACAAAGTCTGACGCCAACTTGCAGTCTTCCAGCATAGTAACTAACTTTGCTCTTTTAGCATTCTTTTCAACAGCATCTTGAATATTAGACAGCCACTCCTTTAGTATATAGGACTTTTTCAGATTAAAATCTGTTTGCCTATCCATAGGGTCTATAAACCCAGCAGCATCATCCACAAGCAAGGCCGTTTTTTTTTGGCCAATATGACAATGGCCGCATCCACCTTAGGCGGGGAATCCCAGCCAGCAGTCTCGTTTTCCTTAAAGGGATATTTATTTTGGAACTTCCCTGCTATCGTCACCTTTTTCCCATCTTTTTAAATTCCCCAGATATCACTTCCTGCATTGAAGAATGGATGGGGACAGTTGCCATCTTTTTAAAGGTCAGGAAAAACTTATCCGCCATTGCTGTAGATGGTTCTTCTGAGCTTAGCGATAATGTAGTTCTTACCACTTTAATTAGAGGGTCGATAATGCTAATGTCGAAAGAAGTACCGATTTCAGTATCGTCCTCGTCATCTTGGTCAGACTGAAAGGCTGATGAAATCTCCGAGTACAGGGGCGTATCCAAGTCTGGACTGCTCAGTCTGAGATCTCTTGTCTTTCAGCTCACTTTTTACAACTTTTCTGAGCAGCAGAGACTTCCTGCACACCTTTAGAAATTGCCGTCTTAATATAATCCATGAGGGAGTCCAACTGTACAGTAGAGGTGGAAGGACCTGAAGCCGCTCCAGCAACTTCTTCTACCGTGCTTTCTTCCATCCTGGCCTGCTTGTCAGAGGCTGAGACACTGAAACACACATGGGAACTAGCATAAGCTAATATTCCCACTCATCTCTTATAGCATAAAAATACTTACCTGATGCTTACCAACAACCTTTATGGCAGTGACCTCTGCTCACGCTTCCCGAGTCCATACTAAAAACAAAGTATAGTATTGGGTTTTATGAAGAAGTGAGTAAGAATTTGGATTCAGGCACAGCAGTGGATGTGGTATACTTGGATTTTTCGAAAACTTTGATACTGTGCCACATAGGCGACTAATGTAGAAACTGAGGACTGTTGGCCTTGAAGAAAACATTTGTTCATGGATAGAGAACCGGTTATTGGACTACATCTATGTGGGCTAAAGTTATAAGTTCTATACTGGTGCCACTTTTGTTTAATTTGTTTATAAAAAAGACTTAGAAGGGGACTATGCAGAGTTTTGAAAACTTCAAATGATGTGCAAATGTTGCAAGCAGACCTAGATAGATTCTCAAAATGGGCAGCAGAATGACAGATGAGATTCAATGTTGATAAATGTAAGGTGATGCATTTAGGATTTAATAATCCCTGTGCCACCTAAACCATAAATAACTCGGTGTTAAGTGCATCTGTAATGGAAAAAGATTTGGGAGTTCTGGTAGATAACAGACTTAGCTGTAGCAAACAATGCCAGGTAGCAACGGCTAGAGCTAGCAAGATATTGTCTTGTATAAAGAGGGGAATAGATTCAAGAGAGAAAGATATTATTCTCCCTCTTTACAAGGCACTGGTAAGGCCTCATTTGGAATATGCAGTGCAGTTTTGGAATCCCATATACAAAAGAGACATCTTGGAAATGGAAGCAGTTCAGAGAAGGACAACTAAATTAATAAGGGGAATGGATGGGCTTGAATATGCAGGCAGATTAGACAAGTTAGGGCTGTTTACATTGGAGAAGCGATGTTTGCGTGGGGATATGATAACCTTATACAAATATATTTTTTTTTGTTCAATAAATTTTTTATTGGTAAAATGTGAAAGATAGATTATACAGTTTTTCTATTTGTTTTGGCAGTATTATATCAATTGTTTATACTTGTTTGTTTTTTTTTTTTGTTTTTTTTTCTTCCAATTCTATAACATTACCTTTAAAGTGAATAGTAAAGGAGAGAAAGGAGGAAGAAAGGGAGGAGATAGGGAAGGGGTGGTATGCATTCATTGTTTAGGTTTTAAATTGTAATGTTCATTAAGGTTGTCCAGGGTTTCCATATCGAGTAGAATTTTAGTAGTTTGTTTTCTAATGAGTAGCGTATCTGTTCATTTCTATATATCCACCATACTCTGTTGAGGATTTGGTCCATGGTTGGAGTAGGGCCTTTCCAGTGTTGTGCTAGTGTACATCGTGCTGCTGCGCATATCTGGTGCAGGAAGGCGTTTTGGTTGGGTAGGAGTTGTTCGTGGGGTAGGTTAAACAATGCAATCCAGGGGGTTAATATTATTGGGATGTTCAGTTGTCTTTCCAACCAGGTCTGGCAGTTTTCCCAGTATTTCTTGATATCTGGACAGGACCACCAGCAGTGCGTGAGATCCAGCTTCTTTTCCGCATCCTCTGTAGCATTGAGGGGAGTAGGTTTTCAATATTTTGTGGAGTATTAGAGGTGACTTATACCAACCATGTAATATTTTATAGGATTTCTCCTTTACTAAAACATTAATTGAACATTTATACGAATACATGAATATTTGATTCCATTGCTCCTCCGACATTGCCGTCCCCAGTTGTTGTTCCCATTTGATCATTCCTCTTGTTTTATTTGGTTGTGTAGAGTACCATAGTATATTGTATAGATTGGATATCAGTTTGGGGCCCCTTGGTTTTTTTAGACATTTTTGTTGAAAGAGGGAGGCTCTAGGAGAAAGTTCTTTATTTGTTGTATTTGTGATAAAGTGTATGATTTGGTTGTATTGAAGCCATCGTCCTGGTTGTAATTTGAATTTTTGTTTGGCTTCTTGCCATGGGAGTATGCCTGATGTATTGCTATATATATCTTTTATTGTATCAATGCCTCTGGTGTTCCAGTAGAGTTTGTATGTGTTGTCCATTCCTGGAGGGAATGCTGGGTTGTCCATGAGAGGGGTATATAGAAAGTGGGATTGTATGATGTCGGTTTGTCTTATGTATCTGTCCCACATTTCTATGGAATGTTTAATATATGGGTTGGTTATAGGGTTGTTTGTGTGTCTTAGTATTGGGGGGGTCCATAAGATGCTGTATGTAGATAGGGGGGAAATTTCTGTATTTTCTAGTTGGGCCCATTTTGCCGAGTGTGGACCCGTGATCCAGCTCAGCGTTTGTGCTATTCTGGCAGCTCTAAAATAGTGGTCTAGGCTGGGTAGTCCAAATCCTCCCTGTTTATGTGATCTGGCTAATATTGTTTTGTTTATTCGGGGGGATTTCCTTTGCCAGATAAATTTGGTGATTTCTTTTTGTAGTTCATTTAGTTGTTTTTTTATCGGTGTAATGGGTATAGATCTGAATAGATATAGGATTTTTGGTAATATTGTCATGCGTACTGCTGCTATTCGGCCAATAAGGGATAATTTGTAGGGTGTCCATTTTCTAAGCATATTTTTAAGTGTGGAGAGCATTGGGGGGTAGTTTTGTGTGTATACCATTTCTGGGGTGTCACTGAGTTGTATGCCTAAATATTTAAAGGATTTTTGGGCTATTTTGAATTTGAATGTCTTTTCCAATTGTAGTTTGGCTGTTTGAGATAAATGGATGGGGTATGCTATTGTTTTTTGGGTGTTCACTTTGAAGCCTGATAGTTCGCCGAAGTTGTTTAGATGTTTGTATAGGACTGGTATAGAGATATGTGGTTGTGTTATTGACAATAGAGTGTCGTCGGCAAATAAGGCTACTTTGGCTTCTAGAGTTCCTAGTGGTATCCCTTTAATATCGGGGGATTGTCTTATTTGTTCTGCTAATGGTTCAATGCAGAGGGCGAATATTAGTGGGGATAGTGGGCAGCCCTGTCTCGTGCCATTGTGTATTGCTATTGTTTGGGAGTAGTATCCCATATTTGCAACCTGGGCTGTTGGGGATTGATATAATGCTTGTATTGCTTTTTGAAAGGGGCCTCGGATATTGAATTTATCTAATGTGGCAAACATGTATGGCCATGCCACCCTATCAAAGGCTTTTTCGATGTCCAGAGAGAGAAAGACAGATGGGATGTTCTTTATTTTTGCTGTGTGGAGTAAAGTCAGTGATCTCCTTATATTGTCTGTTCCTTGTCTATATGGAATAAATCCTGTCTGATCGGGGTGTATTAATTTTGTGAGGAATTTGTTAAGTCTATTGGCGAGTGTTTTGGCGAATATTTTGACATCTGTATTTATAAGTGAGATTGGGCGGTAATTTTGGCATTGTGTGGTGTCCCTGTCTTCTTTTGGTATTACCACTATGTGTGTTGTTAGCATATCTGGTGTGAATGAGTCTTTTCCCGACATGATGTTGTTGAATAGTTGTGTTAATTGGGGGGACAGTTCCGTGCAGAATAGTTTGTAATATGCCATTGTGTAGCCGTCCGGTCCAGGGGATTTGCGTGTTGGGAATGATTTAATGGCTACTAGTATTTCTTCTGGTGTTATAGGTAAGTTGAGAGATGTCTGTTCTTGTAATGTTAGTGTGGGAAGATTTGCGGTCTGAAGATAGTGTTGGATTTTTGAGTGAGTGGCTATATTTGGGTTTGTTGTATTGCCTCCGTATAGTGTGGCGTAATATTTTCCAAATTGTTGGGCTATCTTATCCGGGTTGTGTATCAGAGTTCCCATGGTGTTGCGTAGTGGGAGGAGTGTGTTTTTTAACATGGTGTTTTTCAGTTTTCGGGCTAATAGTGTGTTTTGTTTGTTGCTTTGTGAGTAAAATTTGTATCCTGTGAATCTTAGGGCCTTATCTGCTGTTTCTGAGAGTATTGTACATAGTTGTTGCTTGAGTTTGAGGAATTGACTTTCTTTATCTTTTGTGTATTCTCTTTGTAGATCATTTTCAGCGATTTTAATTTGTGTTGATAGTTCTTCTATTTGTCTGTTTCGAATTTTCTTTTGTTGGGTTGCTATTTGTATTAGTCTTCCTCTAAGAGTGGCTTTGTGCGCTGCCCATAATACTGAGGAGGATATGTCTTCTGTTGTATTTTCCTCAAAGTATTGGGCTATATCTTTTTTAACTGTGTTTTGTATTCCTGGGTCTGTTATCAGTGATTCGTTAAGTCTCCATGTGTAGTGTGTTGGGATCAACCCTATGTCCTTTATTGTTATAGTAATGTGTGCATGATCTGACCATAGGATATCTCCTACTGTGGAGGAGAGTGTTCTTGTTAAAAAATAGGAAGAGCAGAATATATAATCAATGCGTGAGAATGATTTATGGGGGTTGGAGTAAAATGTATACGCTTTGTCATGGGGGTGTTGTAGTCTCCATATGTCGTGCAGATTGAATGTTTTGAGGAATGTTGTTAGTGGTTTGTTTAGTGTGGGTTTGATTGTTGTGTTGGATGAGTTTGAGGAGTCGGCTGTTTTGTCTCGAGGAGCATTGAAATCACCTGCAATTATTAGTTGTCCTGTTTCATAGTTTAACATTTTATTCACCAGAGATGTCAAAAATTGTCCTAGCCCACTGTTTGGTGCATATACATTGATGAAGGTCACTTTTAGAGCGAGGATATGTCCTGTCAGGATTAAAAATCTGCCTTCTGGGTCTCTGTAAATTTTCCCAGTTTTAAAGGGGAGATTTTTATGAATCAATATAGCTACACCCTTTTTTTTTTCTCCAGCAGAGGCGTAGTATATTTGGGAGTATTTTCTCCCCCAGTATTTAGGTTCGTAGTTTCGTTTAAAGTGGGTTTCCTGCATAAATATTATGTCTGATTGTTGCTTTGTATAGAATTGGAGTGCCATTTTCCTTTTGTTGGGGCTATTTAGTCCATGTACATTGTGGGATGTTATTGTAAGTTTATGTGTCATTGGAGCGGATTTGTGGGTAGCTAGTGTATTTCGACATCTCTGGTGGGAAGTACATTTGAATTATTGTTACACCTTGAGGCAGATCCATTAGAGATGTGGGAGAGGGAGAATAGAGGAGGGAAGAGTAAGAAAGGGAGGAAGGAGGTTGGTTAGTTTCTCTACCAATTATTGTAATAGTAATATTAAACATTTCAATAACATTAGTAAACAGTTTATAATAACATCTCAACAACTTTAACGTTCTCAACGTAAACATTTTTTCCTGAGCTATCTTTGTCAAAAACAGTTTCATTAGACACTTTATCTTCATAGACATTTTTACCAAAGGTGGTTTTTTCATAAACATTTTTATCTGATAGTTTGTTACCAAAAGATTGTATAACAGTACATATGGTTGCGTAGTAGATTGGGTATTGGGGTCATTTTGTAGGATGACCCTAGGGGGCTTCAGGGGTTCTGAGGCCCTAATGTTTGGTGGGGTGGAGCCCTTTGGGCTCTTGATATCCTTGCCGTAGGATATCTTGTTGGGGGGGTTATCTATGTCCTGTAACACCATCAGGTGGTCGGCAGGTCTCGCTGCACCACAGGGGGTCCCAGTGGTTTGGTTTTTTTTTTTGGTTTTTTTTGTTTTTTTTTGTTTTTTTTGGGGTAGTGGTGGTACCAGAACATTTGTCTCCAGATGCTAGGTTCTGGGGGTAGAAGTGGTATTTTCGATTAGTGGACGGGGAGGAGGGAGTGTTTGTATCCAAACTTTTGTGGATTAAGGGTTAAGTTCTGTGAAAGATGAAAGGTAGTTTTGTATACTCACAGAATGAGAGAGTTCTTGTCCTGGTATTTTATTACCTGTGAGGTGAGTTAGGTGTCCATTTGACTCAGCCTATGTTTTGTATCCCTTTTTTGTTTTGGTGAAGTGGATTGCCATAATAGAGGTGGGGGGGGTTTTGCGGTCCGGTTGGATTGAAGTGTTATTCTTTTGTGTTGGGGGTAAATCCAATCTGCGTAGGAATTCGTCGGTACCGTCTCGATGTGTTAAGGTGATTTGTCTCCCATTTTTCATCACTATCAATTTAAATGGGAATCCCCAGCGATATTTAATTTTATGGGCCGTTAGTTGTTCAGTAACGGGTTTTAAGTCTCTTCGTTTTGCTAGCGTAGTAGGGGATATATCCTGGAAGATTGAAATTTTGTTGTCCTCAAATAGGATTTCGCTCTTGTTGCGTGTTGCTGCTAGTATTGTCTCTTTAGTACGATAGTAGTGCAGTCGCAGGATTACGTCTCTTGGCGGTTCTGGTGGTTGGGGTTTGGGTTTTAGTGCTCTGTGGATACGGTCAAATAGGAATCTGTTCTCTGTACCCTCGGGGGATATTGAAGTAAAGAGGCGGGTAACGTAATCCTCCAGGTTCTGAGTTTCCTCCGGGATGCCTCTCAGGCGTAGATTGTTTCTACGTGAGCGATTATCTAGGTCATCCTGGTGTTGTTCAACTTGGAGGAGTCTATTATGGAGTGCCTGTAAGTCAGTGTCAACTTGTGAGCAGTAAGCTGACATACGCTCCTGTGTCTCCTCTACTTCCCCCACTCTGTCTCCTAATGCTGTCAGTTCAGTTTTTACCTCTGAGAGAAGCTTTGCGTTGGAGTCTTGGATGACTCTTTCGAGGTTTGCATAGAGATTTTCCATATCTCTTTTTGTGCTGGGTTGGCTGTCGCTATCCGGTGTGGAGGCGCGTGATGAATGGCGGGCGCCATCTTGGATTTGTTCCGCTCGCGGGTCGGCCCCACCGAAGTATGTTGTGAGGTCTCCTTTGTTCTGTTGCGTTCTTTTGGTGGGTCCCATAGTGTGTTAGAGGTTTCCTACCAGTTTTTCTGTGGTGTTCTGGTGGCTGTATAGCTGTAATAATGCGATGCTGGGTTCCTGTGGTGTCGGAGCTTAACTAGCAGGCGTCCATGTTGGTGTACGGCCAGACTCCGCCCCCCTTATACAAATATATTAATGGGCCATACAATGAACTCTCTGGTGCATTGTTCACTAATAGGTCATATCAGAGGACTCGTGGACATAATTTAAGGTTGGAAGAAAAGAAGTTTCATCTTCAGGTTAGGAAAGGTTAATTTACAGTGAGAGCGGTTAAACTGTGGAACTGCCTTGTTCCACAGTTTAAATAGTTCATTAAATAGCTTTAAAAAAGGCCTGGATAAGTTTCTAAAACTAAAAAATATTGAGAATTACTGGTATTAATACATATAGATCTGGTTGATCCAGGGATACTTTCCGATTGCTGTTTGGAGTCAGGAAGGTATTTCCCCCCTTCTTTGCTGGTTTTTTTTTTGCCTTCCTCTGGAACAACTGTTAGGTAGGGTTAAAAATAAAAAAATAAAAATAGGATGAATGAGGATGGAGAACAACTGAACGGACGTGTCTAACAGGAGGTCCCCAGCTCAACACAACTAGACACCAGCTTACTACGCCAAAACGTATCTCGAGTAGCCCTAAATAAGGGGAAAAACAAAGATAAAGACAAGCAAGAAACATCTGCAGCAGACAGACAGGATCCGGCTGAACCCAAAACACCACAGGCACCATTGCCGCCAAGTGCACAGGCCCGCAAAGTAACAGAGGAGCCAAATGGTGATCCCTGCCAGATGGAAGGTGAACAGGCAACCCTAATTCTCCCACAAGTTCACTCTTACAAGCAATCGGCGAAATTAAATCATCCGTACTAATAGAGGAAGTACGTGTCGATGTGAGTATATTGCGCCAAGATGTCCAAAAAAAGAGAGACGGCGCACCACGGAACTAGAGGATAGGGTACAAACTCTGGAAGATAATCTACAACCTGTCCCTGGAGATAGACAATATGCAAAAACAACTCAAAGCTTACCGAGACAGAGCCGAAGACCTTGAAAACCGCACTAGGAGGCAGAACATCAGGCTGGTTGGTGTGCCGGAAAAGGCAGAAGGCCAAAAGGCTGAAGAGTTTGTTGAACTATGGCTGGCGGATCAGTTCGGACGGGACAAACTAAGTGCCGCTTTTACTGTAGAACGCGCACACCGGGTCCCATCACGACAGCTCCCCCCCGGGAATAGGCCAAGGCCAATAGTCGCCAGACTGTTAAACTCCAGAGACAGGGACACGATCCTGAGAATGGCAAGGGAAAAAGGTACCCTCCGGTTCGAAGGAACCACCATATACATTTACCCAGATTACTTGGTGGAGCTCCAAAAACAAAAGGGCCTCGTTTATGGCGATAAAAAGAAGGCTCCGCGAACAAGGCCTCAACTATGCCATGCTGTATCCTGCCCGCTTAAGGATTGTACACAACAACCAAACTCACTATTTTACTACACCGGCCGAGGCCAACACCTGGTTGGAGACAGAAAATATCCAAGCACATGGATAACCAATCTACTAACAAGGTAAATGACTATATAAGGCTGTTTTCACCTTATCTTCGGAAAATCACCTTCCACTCCATCTGTCTTCCACCTCCTTTTCACCCATGCTCGCATGCATGGTTGAGAACTCAACTGAACACTACCCATGTGGATATAACCAGACAATATCTAGACAGACACTTAATCGTATACACAAATCATATACACATACAACCATGTCTTAATCAACCTATAATACAGACCGCTGCCTGTCCATTGAGCTGCACACTTTGAGACAATGAATTGCACTGGACGGATCCGCAAAGGTATGCCTATAGGTTTGGTCTCTATAATCGTCCTCTATAAGACATACAAATCTGCTACAGCAAGCAATATGACAGATGCACAGGAAAATATGTCTGGTAGCGTTTGAATGTATATATGACAGACAAAAACTAAGTGGCTAAAAATAACCTAAACTAAACCGAATATACATGAAGAGCTAGGATATACCCTGAAATATAACCACTGGAAACATATATAACAACACATACAAAATGGAATAATACACCCACAAGAACTAAGTATTTAAATGGGTAAAACTCTAAATGTAATATCTACACGAAGAGAGCCATCAATACAATACACTGTGCCTGTGTGCATATGATTGGAGGGATGTTACGATGTATCCTAAAATGCAACCACCCGAACTATAAACAAAGATACACACAGCACGAAACGATGCAGCCACAGAAGTCAGACGCAGATATGGGTAAAACTCTAAATGTGATATCCACACAAGGAGAGCCATCAATGCAAGACACCGTGTCACTATCAGAGGGTCTTTATGATGTACCCTGGGGGGCGACCGCGGAGAACCACTACCGCAACACATTATATTTTTGTGGATAAATATGATGTACCCCAGAGTGCGTCTACAGGAACAGTATGCAATACTGTACACAAAGTAGAATACTACAACCACAAAGGACGAGCATATATACGGATTAAAATCTGAATGTGATGCCCATATGAAAAGAGCCATCGGCGCAAAACATTACACACTGGATGGTTGTGATCAGCGGGTCTTTATAATGTACCCAAGCAAATCAACACCAACAAAAGCAACCAGTCTGAATTCTGGAACTTGATACAAGAAGCCAATCCTTCAACAGACATCAAATGGACAGGTTTAAATATATTAAGATATCTATGTTATGGAGAGTAAAGACCTTTATGAGGTAACCGGCAATATATACTCTGAAATGTATGCAATAATATGTACTAATATATATATACTCTATATACTATAGAGTTAAAACCAAATGTATCTATGAGTGGATCCTCTTGTGGGAATCCTAGGTGAAGGGGGTTGACAATTTATTATGATGTATATATATGTCTGTGAATAGCAGGTGCCATACTATATCTAGACAAAAAAAAAAAACACCAGTAAAAGCGAATACCTCAAAACTATAGATCTAACCCCAAGAAAATAGTCTTGGCAGTGTGCGCCTGATGGATATGGCACCTGATATGGGTAGAAAAGGACCACTTGAATATACCCCTCCCCCCCTTTTTTTTAAATTAAATGTTGATGTTCAGGTTTCAATTGTTATATATGTTAATTGTTAAGTCAATATATATGTTGGATACAACAAGCCACCCGGGGCCCACCCTTATACCTTAACAAGATGTTAGAATATGGCTTTAACCCTTAAAGTTATCTCTTGGAATATAAGAGGCCTAGGCACTGCGCAAAAAAAAGAAAAATATTTGATGTAATTAAAAAGGTTTCTCCCGATATAGTGTGCCTCCAGGAGACGCACTTAATTCACCCAATACAAAGGTTTTGCAGAAAAACTGGGTAGGCCTACACTTTCATAGCTGCTTCTCTACATATTCTAGAGGTGTATCCATACTATTTAACCCTTTAACTGCCACAGATCGTATATTCACGATCTGTGCAGTAAATACTCAAACTGCCACAGATCGTGAATATACAATCTGTGGCTGGCCCTTTAAAAAAACAATTGCCCCCCGCTAGGGGCGATCGGGGGGCAGCATTCAACTGCCCACCTAGCCCCCTCGATCCCCCCTCGGTTGTGTCCAAATCCAAGGGGGGGATCGGAAGATATCCCTACCTTTAGCTGCGTCCCGCATGGTGGAGCCGGTCCCACGTGGAGGAAGTAGTTGGAGCGGAAAGGGAGACCCCGGTGACGTCACGGAGCTTCCACCTTCACCGGGGTCTTCCCTTGAAGTGGTAGGATGCTGCCCCTGGTGGTCTAGGGGAGGTACTGCACTGTGATCTCATTCAGATCACACTGCAGTACCTGGTATAGTAAAAGCTGTCATGCTCAAAGTTCCATTCACAAATAGGATTTTTCCTAAGTCTTTGCTACTTAGCGAATACTTAGAAAAAAAAATGGGGACTTCGGATCACCAAATTATTGATCTTTGCCAATGAATGAAAAATCACTTCTTGGAAAATGATTTCCGGGAAGTGATTTTACCGATCGGATTTCGAATTGGAAAACGGGCCCGTATTCCAAGTTCGGTATCATTCCCTAAGATGATTTGATGATCATCATTGGGAATGATCCAAAAAAAAAAAAAAAAAAACGGGGGAAATGCACACAAAACAAAAAATCTTAAAGTGATACACACACCTTTTTTTTTTTTTTTTAAACCTAAAAACTATAAATTAGCAGAAAACTTTGTCTTCTCCAAGCTTCCCAATGTCCCCGGTGATATCGGTAAAGTAAACGCGGATCATTATTTGTTCGATTTCAAGGGAAACTAAGCCTATTTTAGTAGGAAATTTTGCAGAGGTACCAAAAAAAAGACCGGATTGAATTTTTAGGATCAGTAAAAGTGTGCAAAAACTTTTGGGACTCTCCGTACTAACTGTTTTTCACTAAAATACCCCTAAAAGGGGGAGTGGGGATAGGGGTGGGGGGGTGGCGTTTTTTTATTTTTTCTTGTAA
Source organism: Hymenochirus boettgeri (assembly GCA_019447015.1). Taxonomy (NCBI): domain Eukaryota; kingdom Metazoa; phylum Chordata; class Amphibia; order Anura; family Pipidae; genus Hymenochirus; species Hymenochirus boettgeri. The sequence goes on along the minus strand of CM033473.1, from coordinate 98,033,923 downwards.
TTGCAATTGCGCATGGATCCCATTTTAGCTAGTTGGTGGCCCCGTCTGTTTGCACCCACCCATATGGCATACCGTTTGATTCAGGACATGTGAGAGATTGCCATTTAGTGGGTTTTTTTACTTGCCAAGTGGGTTTAAGTAGGATTTCAACCATTGAGTCCTCTTATTTTACTTTTTCACAAAATCTCCTAAAAGCTCGGAGTTCTATGAATAAACAGCATCTGGAATTCTTCATGTATATACAAAAGCATGATACCATCAGGTAGCTGATGGTGTGTAGCTTCCAAAAATATATTGTTTGTGGGGGGTATTTCCAAGTTGATTAGGCTGTTCAAATTACAGAACACTGATTTTTTTTCTTGTAATTGGACTTGTGCATGCGTCCCATTTGAGCTAGTTGGTGGCCACCTCTCTGTGTGCACCCACACATATGGCATACCGTTTGATGCAGGATATGTGGGAGATTGACATTTAGTGGGTTTTTTTGCTTGTCAAAAGGGTTTAGGTAGGATTTCAACCCTTGAATCATCTTATTTTATTTTTTACAAAACCTCCTAAAAACACGGAGTTCTTTGGATCACTGGGTCTGGAATTCTTCATGTATGTATGAAAGCATGGCATCGTAACGTAGCTGAAGGTGTGTAGATTCCAAAAATATATATTTTGTGGGGGAGAATTTCCATGTTTCGGGACTGTTTCCTTAGAAAAAGTGTAGGCTGTTCATATTACAGAGCACTTTGATTTTTTTCTTGTAATTGCATTTGTGCATGCGTCCCATTTGAGCTAGTTGGTGGCCACGTCCCTGTGTGCATCCACGCATATGGCATACCGTTTGATTCAGGGCATTTGGAAGATTGATAATTGACAAGTTTTTTTTTACATGACATGGAAATTTGCCATGATTTTTAACATTGAATTGTATTTTTATACATTTTTCCTGAAAATCTGGTAAAAAAAGCAAAAATTTTACATGAAACTGCGCCCACACCATTGGTGGTATGCATAAAGGAATCACACCATTGTGTAGCTGAAGGTGTGTAGATTCCAAGAATGGGGGGTATTTCTAATATAGAGGGGTGTTAAGTCTGACAAATCTGAAAAGTTGCTGTAATTGGGCCATTGTTCATTGGCTCACTTTGTGGCTAGTTGATTCCACGTTTGCGTGTAACCATGCATAGGGCATAACGTTTGATTCAGGACATTTAGGAGATTGATATTTGGTAACTTTTTTTTACATTACTTGGGATTTTGGCGTGATTTCTACCTTTGAGAGTGTTTTTTTTCAAATTTTTTAGAAAATCTGCTAAAACTGCGAACTTCTACGAAGAACTGCGCCCACACCATTGATGGTATGAATGAACAAACTACAGAATTTCGTAGATAAAGGTGTGTGGATTCGAGAAATATATGGTTTGTGGGGGTTGTTTTGTGGGGAAAAATTGCAGACTGTTCAAATTCAGATTTGGCTAAATATTTTCGCAGTTTCTGAGCCATCGTGCATTGTCTCACTTTGTGGCTTTTCGCTTCCACGTCCGCATGTGTAACCACACATATGGCATACCGTTCGATTCAGGACATTTGGGAGATTGATATTTAGTAACTTTTTTTTAAGATTCCTTGAGGATTTGGCATGATTTCTACCTTTTGAAGTTGTTTTTTGTTCATTTTTTCAGACAAACTTCTACAAAGAACTGCGCCCACGCCATTGATGGTATGAATGAATAAACTACAGTGTTACATAGCTGAAGGTGTGTAGATTTCAGGAATATATAGTTTGTGGGGGTTATTTTTAAGTTACGGGGTTGTTTTGTGGAAAAAACTGCAGACTGTCCAAATTCGGAGTTGGCTAAATATGTTCGCAGTTTCTGAGCCATCAAGCATTGTCTCACTTTGTGGCTTTTCGCTTCCACGTCTGCGTGTATAGCCACACATATGGTATACAGTTTGATTCAGGACATTTGGGAGATTGATATTTGGTAATTTTTTTTTTTACATTCCATGGGGTTTTGGCATGATTTCTACCTTTTTGAGTGTTGTTTGATATTAATTTTTTTGGAAAATCTGGTAAAAGTACAAATTTCTACGAAGAACTGCGCGCACACCGCGTTTGTGGGTATTTCTGAGTTGGGGGGGGGGGTGTTTTGTGGAAAAACTGCAGACTGTTTAAATACAAAACTGGCTAATTTTTTTTTGCTGCTACTGACATTTGGCACTGGTCACGCTCTGGGTTAGTTGGTAGCCATGTCTCTGGGTACACCCATGAATGTGGCATACCGTTTTATTCGGGAGGGGTTAGGCTTTCATATTTGAGATACGTTTGAACTTTCCTCCACAGTTTTTAGCTGAAATTCGCATTGGATTTTGTCTCTGATTTTACAATTGAGGGAAAAAAGGAAAATGTGAGAAAATAACTTACAGTTGGGCGAAGAGCTGTGTCCGGGTATCTGCATTTTGATCGAAACTAACCTCACTAATAAAATCTTGTGGGTGTGTAGTTTCTAAAAATATCTCACTTGTGGGGATTTTAGTTAATTTGGTAGATATTCTATGTTAACGGTCAGTAGTGGTTATACATTTTAATTTGGTGTAATATTCTTGAAGGTTCAGCTTTAGTTTGGGGGGGGGGTCTCCTGTACAGGAAAAATCAGGTACCTACATATATCTGGTATCGTTGTACTCGGGAGTATCAGAGCTTTTAGAAACGGTAAGATTTTTGTGTGTAACCTTAAGATAACTAAGTAAAAATGGGGAAAATCCATGAAAATTTGCAAATTTTTTATTTTTTTTACATATTTTACCCATAATTACAGTATAATTTCCAGAAAAGTTACCATGTTAAAGTACAATTTGTGCTGAAAAAAACAATGTATAATATTCCTGATTTACTGCAAGGTTTCCTACTGTAAAATTAGTCTAAAGCGATTAAGGGCAAAATCCTGAAAATTCTTCTGGCAGTTAACGAAAAAAATATATGAAATTCTTCTGGATATAGCAAAAAAGAAACGGCACTGCATCAACCAGGAAAAGAACAAGAGAACTCTTGTTACCATAGACGATATATTGATGACCTGATCTGGGTGTGGGGTGGCACTAGAAAGGAATTTGAAACATTAATTCATGATCTGAATAATAATGATATGAATTTACGATTTACCTGGTCATATGGGAGTGAAGTAACTCATTATTTGGACCTTTCCATATTTGTAAAAGACTGTCAGATATTCACTACAGTATATAGAAAGGAGAGTACCAAAAACACTCTTCTACATGCTAGCTCTTGTCACCCCAAACATTGCATCCAGGGCATTCCATATAGCCAATTTATTCGTTTACGCAGGAATTGTACTACCGATGAAGAATTCATCACACAATCTTGCATACTTAGGGATCAGTTTCTAGATAGAGGATATCGATTTATTGCTCTCAAGGAATCTTTTTTTCGTATTAACAGACAAACATTACTATACAAACAAACAGAAAAATATAAAAATAGTAAACCAACCAGTCACTTTTACTTCTCAATACAGTCACCAATTTTATGATATAATTGGCATAATTAAAAAACATCTTCCCATCTTGAAGGCGGACAGGAAGATAGGTGAAGATGTTATAGAAAATTGCAGATATGTTCCCAGACGATCAATCACTATAGGTAATAGACTATCACCAAGTGAGTTTAATAATAATCCTATACACAAAGGAAATTGGTTGGGCATGACTGGTATGTTTAAATGTGGACATACACGATGTATAACTTGCAAACATATAAAAGTAGGAGAAATCTTTTATAATCAGCATACGGGGAAAAAATTCCAGATACAAGATTACATTAATTGTACATCATCATATGTTATATATTTGTTGGAATGCCTTGCTTGTCATATACAATACGTGGGGTGTACTAAAAGAACTCAAATCTAGAATACGAGAACACATACGAGCTATTAAGAACAAGGACAGTAATAGTCCTATAGCTAGACATTTCTGTCAGTGTAACAATGGTAATATTAATATGCTACAAGCACAAGGGATACAATGTATCAAGATTGATTCCAGAAAAGGCAATAGATATAAGAGAATGATTAAACAAGAAACAAAGTGGATATTCACATTGGATACCAGACAGCCATTAGGGCTTAACTTTACCTTTGATGTAAATTGTTACACTGGCTAATAATGCCACAAGAAGACTCTCTGCAGTTTTGCTACTTTGTATGTTGTTATTGCTACTATGTTTTCATTACTAGTAGACTCATTTTTTCAGAATCTCTTCTAATGTTGCTACTATGTTTCAAATACCATTGGATTTTCATCTTTTTAGGGTTTTTTTCTAGTTTTTATGACTATTTATGTATTTATATATTTATGATCATAAGGCTTGTTCTCAATCATTGGAATTGTACATTTATTATGATATTATATGATATTGCTATGATATCTATGCTATAGGATATTGGTATATTTTTTTTTTTATGTTTCACTTTTGTAAGATTCCATCACTTGATGTATATATTTATTAATAGGATTTTGGATTGTAATTTATACCCATCAAGGGTTAACAAATTGGGCTACTCACTAATTGATGTGAGTAATCACGTGGGTGTTAAGTAATAGGGTAGTATATAGGGATGTGTTGATACACTGTTTGTTTGCCTATGATTAAGGACCTGGAGGTCTGAAACGCGTCAGGCGTATTGTTAATAAAGCTGTGATTTCATTCATTCATGTTGTATCCAGAGTTCTCTTGTTCTTTTCCTGGTTGATGCAGTGCCGTTTCTTTTTTGCTATATCCGTGGGATTTGGTCTCTAGCGACGGACCTGGGGCACTCTGCACCTGGGTCACCAAGAAACACGGGTAAGTCCCGAATATATATTGTTGAATTCCTATTGGAAGTGTTCTATCTTGCTATCTGGAGGAACGAGGGGTCTGGGGTTTCTTACACCCGGACCACCACAACAAATAAGTAAGCATTATAAGATTCACATTTTATGAGATTGGATTCCTAATTTTTGAAATTCTTCTGGCACTCAAGGGGTTAAAAACACGCTGAGGATTCGCACCCTCAAAACAAAAATAGACACAAGAGGCAGATTCGTAGTGGAAATTGGAGAGACTCAACTAGCAATTTTGAACTTCTACAATCCACCCCCTGCTAATACCGTCATCCTACAGCAGACCATCCCTTTTTTGGCACAGTACCCAGAGGCCCATGTGCTAAGTGTGGGAGACTTTAACTTCGTAATTAACGAATATATGGACAGATTACCCCCCAGATTGCCACCTAAAAATCAACAAAACACAACAGCACTAAAATCAATATATACAAGATGTAGGCTGGGTGGATGTATGGACACATTTATACCCGCACACTAAAATATATACTTGCCTCTCCGCAACACACAGGACACTGTCGAGAATTGATCATGTATTCGCCTCTGCACACCTTATCCCATGGATTCAAAGAATGGAGGTACTACCACGGGGCCCCTCGGATCACGCACCTACAGTAGTACATATAGCACCGAATACGACAACTATATCTACATGGCACTGGAAATCTAACCCATTCTGGTTAACACTATTCCCACAACCAGACCGAATTTAACAGCAACTACTAGACTACCTTGCTATAGATCAAGGGGAAGTATCCCCATTAATACAGTGGGATGCCCTCAAGGCATTTACAAGAGGCGCACTCAAATCCACCGTCTCATATATTAAAAAACAAAACAGAAAAGCAGAAGAAACACAAGCACTCACAACACAAAAACAGAATACAAATATATCCAGAATCCCACAAGTGACAAATTGGAATCTAAACAAAGATTATACTACGTGAGAAAGCGGCGCATAAACAGTTTTCTCTAAACAGTGCTTCTTTGAACATGGAAACCAAGCAGCTAAACTATTGGCCTATCTATCCAGACGCCTCAATAACCCGCCTGGGACCATAAGAAGAGAAGATAGGTTTATACGCAGACGACATTATACTGTATCTGGATGCTTCAGGTAACTCTTAACGGCTATCAATGAGTTTGCCCCAATATCAGGCCTGTTTATTAATTGGGAGAAATCCTGCATTCTTCCTCTGGATGATAAAGCACCAAAACAAAATATACCACTGCCGCCCATACCTATAGTTAATGAATTCAAATATCTAGGTGTTCTCATAACTAAATCAACAAATGACAGCACCACTACTAAAATTCATTAAAACCCAACTACTGCATTGGAAAGTTCTTCCATTAAATTTGATTGGAAGGGTCAATATGATTAAACTGCCTAAAGTACTATATATACTGGAACATTCAATGGTATATATACCCCAAAAAAAATTTACAACTATAAATGGACTGGTCACATCATTTTTATGGGGAACTGGTAGACCACGTATCAAACTTAAAAAACTACAAGCGCCTAAAGTGAAAGCGGGATTGGCCCTACCAGATTTTCAATTATATTATTGGGCAGGTCAGCTCCGATATCTAAAGGGATGGCTGAGTTCAGAGGAAGAGCTAACACAATCTGATCTTATGATGCAATACTATGTCACAGGCAAATATCTAGCATATATCGCAGACCCGGAATGTCATATGACAGGACCGGGCACCACAATTCACAAACAAGATGTCAAGATCTGGAAGGCCACAAACAAATTACTAAAATTCAATACAATATCAACTGAAACTCCGCTATTGCACAATAACTTATCCACAATTGGCACAGATGCAAGAGGCATGCAAATGGGAGGCGCACGGAATAAACACCTTTGGTCATATATATAGTGGTAATGAACTTAAATCCTTCTCTCAACTAATGGAACAATATGAACTCCCATATTCCTACCAATTTAAATACCTACAACTATGACACTGCCTGCGTGCTGAATTCATAAACAAACAACCAGAAATAGCTAAAAACCCGATTCAAATGGCACTAAAAAAGCAAAATAAGAAAGGGCTGGTATCTAACCTCTAGCTAGCACTATGGCAATAACTACCGAAATAAAGGATAAATGGAAACAAACAGTACCAGAACTTGAATCGGAAGATCTAGACGATATCTTACAATCACATAAACTAGTATCCCCAGCATCACACAACAGATTGATTCAAACATATATAATCAGGCGTACCTCACTCCGAAACAACTCAAATATGTACAAAGTCTGCAGCATGATCGTTGCCCGAAATGCAGACAAAGTGGAGCAGATTTCTGGCACCTTATCTGGCAATGTCCACAGATACAGGGATTTTGGTTTTGGGTGTGCCGATATACAAGACACCACCTAAATATACATATACAACCCAACCCAGAAAACTGTGCGATAGGGATACTGGATAGTGAAAGTTGGTCAAAGTTTCAATACGTTTCCATGAGGCATCCAGAAGCATAGCAGGCATACAGTAATGAATTCATAGGACAAACTATGATATATCAACATATTTTAAAGAGGCCATTCTTTCTAAAAGATGTTCTTATGAGGGTGGAGTTGTCCTTTGAGAAAGCTTTTGAAAAATCCAAAATGGTGGCTGTGAGACCATGTGTTCCACCAGTGGAACGCAAACCGGCACTTACGGGATTACAAGGTTTGGCTGCAAAACTCACTGATTTAAAGCCAGGGAAAAGACTCAGAAAACTATAGAGATTAGAATTGATCCTGAGGAAGCCACAACAAGCGGCTAAATGTGTTGATCACCCTGCCTGTGCAGAAAATCATAGCCCAGCCATCCACTAAGGGACTAATATTTAAAGAGACACTACCAGCAATTTGCTTTTTACCTGTTTTAATCTGTTTTTTTACCAATCGATGTCAAATAAAGCTTTTTAAACTACAAAAAGTGTGAACCAGAGCTGATGCAAGACAAGTGGATTAATAAGGGAACATAGGCACATGAACCAGCCACTGTGCAGCAATTAGTAGGAATAATAAATAAAATACATAATAGGAACACACAAAAAGTTAAAGGCAAATATCTTAACATTTTAGTATATTTGTATTATTTATTAACCTGATTTTAAAAGAAACTCTCTTTCTTGATTTTACACCTGTGTTTGAATCACCTGCGCAACCTACCAGAATACAAACAAATTGCAGGTTTAATAATGTGGGTTGTACCACTTGTTCCCCTATAGGGGAAGTTCAGTGCAAATACATATGCTTTTCAAAAAAAGAGCAGTATTTTTTCATCCCAATGACCCTCATCTGTCAATTCAGCATTTTGTCTGTATATAAATAAATGCAACCGAAATACTGACTTCCTGTTTGCAGAACCCCTATTAGAGACAGTTATGGTCTTGCCCTTGACCCAGCGCCTGGGTTGATTCAGTTGCTCAGTAGAGATCTGAGCATCTTTGACCCATCCAACTGCCAAATTAGTAGAAATTACTGTTAGGAACATTCCAAGGAAGTAGTGCATCCTGGGAAGAAGGACCGTTAGAACCTGAAATATCAGCTCACTGATGTCAACAGCAGGGAACAGCAAAGTGTATAAAATCAACTGATTTTTCAAAATGGAGAATATGTAGAATAACTAAGTATGCATTACACATCCCCTTCCTTCTTTTTATATCAGTAGATAGATCTTGGATATAAAAATACCTTTTATTGGCTAATTAAAATCATTGAAAATGCAAGCTTTCGAAACTCTTAAGACTTCTTCCTCAATCATAACACAATATTGAATCTTGTAAAGCACAGTATTTTATACATACTAGAACAAAGACTTATGATCTGATATTACACAGATGTTACCTTTTACCCCATGCCAGGCAATGGCTGTCACAAATAAAACAGTAAGGCCACGGCCACACTGCAACACAACAGCACACGGAATCGCATGTGATTTCATGTGCGATTTCATTGCATTTGCACATGCGTTTTTTTCATTAAGGAACGGAAAAATGCATGCGATTGCGATTTAAAATGCGGAACGCGCGTTTTCGGTGCGTTGCCACATTTTTAATGATATGAAAAACCGCAAATGCAAAAAAAGCGCAGCAGTGTGGCCTAACCCTTATACAGATTAAATGATCACAGGCAGTAATAAAAAAAAACAAAAACAAAGGTTAAACAAAAAGGGCCAGACAACTTCACCTCTAGTGTCAATGGAGGGTCTGGTATAAATGAGAGATTTATGGGTTTGCGTGGTTTTGAGGAATTTGGACTTATCCTACATGAGATTTAGATTAGAAACAAGTACCAGGGTTATTCAATAAAAGTTCTTATCGTTAAAAATGGTGCTAATTTTGCCCCAACCAATCAGATTTCAAATGTTAAATAATTTCTGATTGGTTGGGGCAAAATTAGCACCATTTTAAACGATAAGATCTTTTATTGAATCTCCCTGATAGGGCCTGATTTACCCATGTGTGCTGTGCTAAAAATAGGGGTTAAACTCGTGCTAACCAATATTGAATAGATTAGCGCAAGTTTAATAAAGGATTTGCACCACTTAACTCCAGCTAATGGCTGGTCTTAAAGTGGTGCTGGGGTAAAATCCCTTTTGGGATTTACCACCAGGTGCAAATCCAGTATTAAATCCGGGAAGCCATATTTGCCCGGAGCAATTTGCAGCTCTGGGTAAATGAGGCCCCTAGTGAAACAAAGTTTAGATCTTTGTGGAGTCCAGAGTCCCAATTTTTTTTTTTTTTTTATAACTTTACATTCCCATTCTAACCTCTCCTTTTGGGATCTAAAATTTCCCATGAGCACTATGACTGTAAGGCTGTGGTCCTTGGCTGCAAAAATGGGCACTCACAGGGACATCTTGTTTATTTTTGTTGATTGTGAATCTATGACAGTTCATCCTTTGCCTTAGGGTCAGTCCAGTTTCTTCTACATACAGTTGTGTTTAAAATGATTCAACCCCCACTGAAATTGAGTGTTTTGGCCAGTTTGACATTGATTTTGATCATTTCAGTCATCTTGTTTACAATTAAATCAAAGAGACACTTGTAAATCAGACAAATATAACATAACATTTATAATGAAATAACCACAAATGTCTTTTCTGTGCGCCATCATTAGTCAGTTTTATTCAACACCCAAGTGACATTCATTCTTAGTACAGCATCCTTTTCCAGTCAGAACAGCTTTTAAAACGTGAAGCATAGCTTGACACAAGTGTCTTGCAGCAATTTACGGGTATCTTAGCCCATTCTTCATGGGCAAAAGCCTCCAGTTCAGTCAAATTCTTAGGCTTGCGTGCTGCAACGGCTTTCTTTAAGTCCCACCAGAGGTTCTCAAATGTATTTAAGTCTGGTGACTGCGAATGCTTGGGATCATTGCCCTGTTGAAAGGTCCAACGTCTTCCAAGCTTTGGGTTTGTGACGATGTTTGTGACATCACACTGTTTTTCAATATCTCCTGGTACTGAAGAGAATTCATGGTACCTTGCACATGCTGAAGCTTCCCTGTACCTGCAGAAGCAAAAAGCCCCAAAGCATGATTGACCCCCCAGCCATGCTTCACAGTAGGCAAGGTGTTCTTTTCTTCATAGGCCTTGTTCTTCCTCCTCCAAACATAGCGTTGAACCATGGACCCAAACAGTTCTAATTTTGTTTCATCAGTACACAGAACACTATCCCAAAACTTTTGTGGTTTGTCCACATGACTTTTGGCATACTGCAGTCGACTCTTCTTATTCTTTGGAGACAGCAAGGGGGTGCGCCTGGAAATTCTGGCATGGAGGCCTTCATTACGCAGTGTGCACCTTATTGTCTGAGCTGAAACTTCAGTACCCGCATCTGACAAATCTTTTTTCAGTTCCTCAGCAGTCACACAGACTTTTCTCCACTTTGCGCTTCAGGTAGCGCACAGCAGTCGAAGTCAGCATCTTCTTTCCGCTACAACCAGGTAGCGTTTCAACAGTGCCCTTTGCCTTGAATTTGATGCTTCCTATGGTGTCTTTTGGTATGTTTAACATCTTTGCAATCTTTTTACAGACATTGTCACAAATGTAAAGGAGTCTAATCAAGAAGAAAATAGTGGAATAGGAGTTTTCCTAGTCCAATAGTTAGAGCTAGAGTAAATGACGTTGGGTGGGAACAATGGTGTTCCATTTTTCGGACAGTTTTTTATATTGTAAGTAATAATGCATGAAGTTCTTTTTTAAAAAGGCTATTTTAGTAGCTTCAACAGTGTGACAATATAAAGTGGAACAATGTAAAGTGACAATTTAATATGTTACTTACCTTTTATTGTAGTGTGAAAGAACTGCAGTGTAGGCCGACATATGAGGCTCCCCCCCCCTTTGGAGGTGTGCCTTAAAGTCTGGACCTATATGATGTGCAAAATAGAAATGTGGGTGTACCTATGACTAAGGGCTTGTTATAGCACGAAACGCGTCAGGTGACCCAGTTGGTTCCAATGTTACCTGCGTTTGTTTGAAATAAAGAGGTTTTTACTTCACCCGGTCCGAGTTTGAACGCCAAACTTGGACCGGGTGTGCGCTACCTGTATTCAGAGTATTTAATGAACTGCACACATACTGCAGGGCACATAATTAGACATCTACCAAAACAAAAAGGTGGCTTTATCGGAGTAGAGCACTAATACCAACAGGGAAATCTGGGCATCTGTAATTTTCTCATACACATGCCTAGAAACTTTACAATACAAGGATTGTGGAAGCACTCCAATTAGGCTAATTTACAACTACATTTAACGGAAGTGCTACTGATCTGGTCAAACATTTATACAAACATAAAAAAGATAATCAATGCACATTCCTAGGACCCATACAATATCATATTATCTGCACACTGGCATACTTTATAAAACAAAGGGGTTTTAGTATACATTACTGTGATCACATGAATGAAAAGCCTTCCAATCACGTCAAGGTAACCCCAGTCTGAAAGGTCCTAACTTCTAACCTTTTTACATTTTTTACTTCAATTACGATTAGCAAATTTGCATTTCTCATTCTAACACACTGGATCCATATAACAGGCTCTTTCACTTCCTCCCCAGCCCTTCGGTTTTTTAAATTGAGGGAAGAGGCCATCCAGTGCTTTATATTAAAGGCATAGGACCTTAAGTCTTTAGAAGTTGGTTCTCCATCAACTTATGAAGTGAGTTTGTATGTTTTATGTGACTACTTTTAAAAAAAGCATTTGCAAAATGAGAAAAAAAATAATGTTATGCCGATAAAAACCAAATCTTCCACTCCCTAGAGGGAAGTTTTCCTGCTGCCAGAATTAATGTTAAAAAAAAAATTTTTTTAAATCTTTCGATTTACCAGAGTTTTTGACAAATACCTTTTTCACTTGGCCAATCACGGAATATCTGAAGAGGGCATTCATCATCATCAAGTATATATTCTTTCATACATTTTTCAGAATGCTGACCTCCAGGTGTCAATATAACCTGCACAATTAGGTAATGTAAAGAAGTAAAAAAACAAGAAACAAAAAAAACAGTCTACATATACCTTCATTTAACAATGAAATCCAATGTATAATTTCAAACTTAGCTGCTCTATAGCCATTCAACAAAAATATCGGGCAATATGGCAATACCACACATACATACATGGCATAGAAATTTATTTGAATAAACATAAAAGGAAGCTTTTTAAAGGAGAATGAAACCCAAGAAGTACCGTATAAACTCGAGTATAAGTCGATCTGAGTATAAGTGGAGGTACCTATTTTTACCTGAAATTTTTTTAAAAACAGATTGACTTGAGTATAAGCCGAGGGTATAAGTTATGACCACTACTGCCTTCTGTATTGTTTCGTGGCTTAGGTAACCCTTTAAATGGACAGCAGAATTCCCATACATTAATCCCATACAGTAATAGCCAAATCCAGTTCCAGTAACCCCCAATTCCTTGGCACTCGAGATGTTTGGAAACTACAACTCCCAGCATGCTTTGGTTGTTGCGAATTGTAATTTCTAAACATGTGGGGTGGCAAGGTTCAATAAACTTTTAATTAATCTTACTATAATTTACAATTCTCCTGACCGCCATATAGTAAAAGGCACTCTGACCGCCATATAGTAAAAGGCACTCTGACCCCAATAGTTAATAGTGTCACCTGAGAGTTGTAGTTTCAAGCTGTCACTTGCATTGAACTAGCAGCCATTTTGCCCCAAACTGAGAAGAACCATCTGATTTACAGCATCCAGATGAGCAGTGACAGTGCTGAGTGAGTCCAGCACCCTGATTACAGGAAGCAGGAAGGAGTGTAAAGGCAGATCAGCTGCTTTAACTTTCTATGCAGATGAAGGATTTTTTAACACATCGCCACCTACTGGTTACTACTCGTAACTGCAGCATTTGGATCTAAATTCAGACTTGACCCGAGTATAAGCCGAGGTTAGGTTTTCAGGCTAATTTTAAAGCCTGAAAATCTCGACTTATATTCAAGTATATACCGTACTGTGTAAAAAGTACTTGCCTCACTAACCTTCTTAGAATGGTTATGAGCTAACATTTTGGTGCTCGGTTTGCTCCCTAGAGCTGAAGCTGCTATTTCCTAGTTTTCCAGTAACCATATGCACATTTTCTAAACATTGTTATGTATAAATATATTAAATTTAAAAAAAATTAAAAATCGCAGAAAAACCAAAACAGCTTTATTCACCGATATGCACATTCCTAGTATCCCTACTATAATTTTATTGTTGCAGCGTGAAGCTGCAACAATCTCAGCCATCTGCAGCAATATAAATCATACATATTTTTACTACCGTTTAGTTACAGTTTTATTTAATCCAGGTCACTGGGATTCCAGTACTCAAATTACAATCAGCAGCTAATTACAGGGTTGGGTGTTGGCTGCACGCACATAATGAGAATAAAGCAACGGATTATGAATATTCTTTTCATAACTTTAAAGGGTATCTATCCCACTACTTTTTCAGATTTTAAACATAAGCTGTATGATCCGGAGATATCATCATTTGAAATCACAGCATTTACAGGTAAAGACCTGTCACTCCAGGAGCAGAAATTGTAATTTTTACCCTATATCTGACCCTCTTACTAGGATTTTTGGCTGCCTGCCAGCACACTTTTTGCAACAATTAAAGGAACACTAAACCCCCCAAAAATAACTCTGTGCCATTTGTTTCTATTATTCACAGGGAGGTGAGAACGCTTATTCTCACCTCCCTGTGAATAATAGGACGCTCGGGGGACCTGGCACTTACCTTACCGCCGCTCCACTCGCAGCCGCTCCTTCACTGACAGCCACTCTGTCCCGACCGCGCGTCCTATCTTAGGCGCATGCGCGCCAATACAAAAGGTAGGGCGCGCGATCCGGAGAGAACCCGTATTACCAAGTATTAGTTGGAAAATTATTTTAAAAAAAACATAAGAAATCTACTTACAGTCCCTTTGTTCCTGCGGCGCTCTGATCCAGCCGTCTGTTTGCTGGAACTTGCAAACGGGCTGGCCCGGCAACCACATCTGTGATTGGCTGAGAGGCAGTCAATCAGACGCAGCTGCCAGCGATGGAGCTTGTATTTTGTTTGCTGTATACACTTTTAGAAACAAAACAGTACAGAGCTGCATTTGATTGGGTAATAAAAGAAAATCTGATCTTAGCAACCTTTTTAATCCTTTCAGTGCCATAGATTATTTACACAAGTTCTGTGGCAAAAGATACTGTGCCACAGATTGGCCGATTGACTGTCCTATTGTCAGAACAAAAAACACATAGAACGGGTGAAATTCAAATAAAGAGTCATCTTTTAAAAAAAAAGATCCAGGAGTGCTTCATGCGTGAACCCTTATTTTATTTATATATTGCAGTGGCGTAGGGATCACCATAGCGGTTGCTATGGGGCCCGGCTACCCCAGTTTAACTACTAATTACTTCAGACTGTCTGACACAGCGAAAGTAAACTGGCTGTAGCCAGGTGGTGCGATCCAAATTCTGCTGCTCTGGCCTGTCTGTTCCCCTATTGGTTACTTACCTACAAGGACTTGCCTTTCTGTGACTCTGTACGTACGCCACACGCGTGCGCATGGATGTGGTCTGGATGAAGTCAGACTCAGGAGTTAAGCAGTAGTTATGGGACTTGTGCGTGGTGCGAACTGGCAGTGGCAGCGCAAGTAGCAGACATACATTCCTCACCTGTCACCTCAGCAGACTGCAGTCACTGTCGGCACTCTGCAAGCATCTGGAGGTAAATTTAATCTGTGACTGACTCTGAAGTTGGGTAGGGAGATTATCAACTACTACTGGGTTGGGTGGGGGGGGCAATCTAATCTTGGTATGGGGCCCAGTGATTTCTAACTACACCCCTGATATATTGTATAAGAATATTAATATTTGTATATAGATTGCAGTGGGTTTTTAGGAGCTTGCAGTGAGGTGGGGGGTATGTAATATAACATTATAATATATAGTAAAGTTTTACATGTATGTTTGGAATCACCTTTTATTATGTACATGACAAAACATATAAAATAAAAGTTCTTACAGTTAAAAACGGTGCTAATTTTGCCCCAACAAATCAAATTAGCTTTCAAATGTTAACCCCACTGATAGACTAAAGGAAGACTTTCTGGTGGGGCCAGAACCAGCAAGGGTGTAAACCTGTCTATGCCTGCCCGACCACACTTCCTACCACAGTAACATAAAACTAATATTAACAGTTACCATGGGCAACTTGCATGGACCAGTCACTACTGTGGGCAGCTTGGCTGTAAGTCACTACTGTGGC
Organism: Hymenochirus boettgeri; assembly: GCA_019447015.1. Classification (NCBI taxonomy): domain Eukaryota; kingdom Metazoa; phylum Chordata; class Amphibia; order Anura; family Pipidae; genus Hymenochirus; species Hymenochirus boettgeri. The sequence continues at coordinate 98,018,237 of CM033473.1, read as the reverse complement.
AAAAATGCATATACCATTCACTACTGTGGGCAACCTGCATTTACCAGTCACTACCATGGGTAACTTGGCACACACAAAATTATATTAATAAACACTAACCACTCCATTTATCAAGGGGCGCAGTGGTATTTAAAAGGAGTTTAAATCACGCTAGCAGACATTAATTCCTACATTTCCCCAGCTGCACAAGTATCGCAAAAGAAACATGCGCAGATTGTGCGACTAATTCGATATGTGCTTGGCACATATAACAGCATGACTATTTCAAGCCAGCTAAAGCCCATATTGAATTTTCAAACGGAGATTTACGCAGAGCTATTGCAGCTTTGCATAAATATCCTGTTGGTGTTGTGCAACTGTAATAAAATGCTCAGTCCAGTAATACAGATGCAAACCAAATAATGTCTTCAGTTATATAAAGCAGTGGTGTCCACACGTGGCCTGATAGCAATTAGGAGTGACCCTGGGCACTTTTGCTGCATACTGCAGTTGGGGGCAATCAGGGGGCAGTATTTCAAGTGCCCCCCTAGCCCCCTCGATCTCCATCATTTTGATCAAATTCCAATGGGAGGATTGGGAGATAGCAGCCATAGAAGCTGTGACCGCATAATGGAAGCCAGTCCCACGAAGAGAAGAGGGTTTCCGTGGTAAGGAAGACCCGACGTCACAGAACTTGCTCCTCTTTTCCCCCCTATTCCAAGTTCATTATCACTCCCTAAGATGATCTGATGATAATCTTTGGAAATGATTTAAAAAATATAAGTGAAATATGCATACAAAAAAAGTGATACATACACAGTGTCCCTCAAAAGGTACCCAGGGGCCCCACATGAGGCACTTGAGGTCAAATGGGTTGGGCACCCTTGATATAAATTGTGTACATTATTATTATTGTAGATTTATATAGCACCAACATGTTCTGTAGTGCTTTACAATTAATTGCATGTATACATACACATCAGGCCCTGCCCCGAAGAGCTTACAATATAAGCACATTTATTTGACACTTACAACCTATCAGTATGTCTTTAAAATACAAACATACAAACTCCATGCAGATGTGTCCAAGAGTGGAATTAAACTCAGGACTTCAGCGCTGCAAGGCATGAGTGCTAACCCGAGTGTACAAAGCCCCATACCCCCTTACACAAATCCAAATGTATTGGTGTTTTATAATGTTCCATGCATTACAAAGTGTGCCCAAGCACAATAATAAGGTTTAGTGTTGTGCAACTAACACCGTCCACATTTGTAATAACCCGCCACCCACACTTACAAAGTTCATTACGCATATGTAGAATACAGACATTTGTCCATTTAAAATTACGGGTCAAAAGGGAACTGTGGTCTCCACACAAATTAATTTTAAAGGGCATCCTCTGAGGAAAAAGCATTTTTTTTTTTTGGTTTGTTACAAAGTACACCATCCCCCAACCCTCCTCCTACCTTTTTTTTCTGAATTCCCCTTCGTTTGTTTGCAGCAACATGGGAAAGTTGTGCTAGCTTCTGGAGATGTGTCTTCTCCTGTGCTGGGAGTGCTGTCCCTCAATGTGCAGACTAATCCACTTGGCTGCAGTAAAGAAATCCTTTCCTCCCTAACTCTCTAAGTTCATTTTTACAGATGATCATGAAGAGACACAGGGGAGGAAAAGTTAAAACCCTCTTTCCCTCTTTCCACACTACTGTAACAATGGCAGGGGAAACTTGTGTTGTTTGTGTGTGTGTGTGTTTGCGCGTGCAAACTTGCAACTCAGACCAATACCAAAACCCCCACCCCTACTACAGAAAACCGTGTGAAAAAGGCCGTTTCAGGCAGAGTCAGAATTAGACAGAAAGTAGATGATACAGAATCTGCCTGAAGTGGAAATTTTCATAGTTCTCTTAGGTTGTCTAAGGTGGGAGAGGGACCACAGGGGCCCTGCAAGGGGACATAGGGGGCCCATGAGGGGGAGGGGCAACATGGCCATCGCAAGGGGAAGGAGGCAGAGAGAGTAAGGGGAAGGGGCTGAAAATACTACACCAGCCAATTTAGAAACTGAAAAAATTCTGTGGTTTCAGAGCAAGGAAGTGCAGAGTATCTGGTGATGCTGCTACCACCACACATTACATATCTTTAACTTAGAAATGGTTGATAATAGAGGTTGAAGTACTAACATATGTATAATTTAATAACTATTATCAGTATTGTGATGTATATAGCAGACTAGATTGGTTAGCAGTGTGTGATTAATTTTTTGAGGAAGAGGACGGTTGTCCTTTGAAAGTTTGTACATCATTTATGTGCTAAATAAAGAGTGTTGGACTTCAAAATCCAGTGTGTGGTATTGAAATTATTTGAATATATTGGAAAGAGCAATTCGGAGCTCTCCACAGGCTTTTTCTGTAAAACCTGCATTGACGCATATAAAATGTGTCAATGCATTTTGGCATCCATATTTTCCGTCGTCAGGAAATGAATATATGTCACTTACACAGGATTAAAAAAAGTATGCAGACTATAAACACACTCACCACCCACCCATGTTGAATATTCAAAACTTCTACAAATAGACACTAAAATCCAAGGTATATACAATTAAAAATAGATTGTACCAAAAGCAGCTAGTAGAACACAGAGGATATGTAAGCAAAAGATTCACAGACCCACCTGCTGTTAGAGGGTGGGAAGTTACAGTGTTCCCACTATATGAAGACATTGTATCATAGGCCATATATTCACAAGAAACTTGACAGACACTTGCTTGTACAAGCCCCAGGGGGGACAGTGTCTAACCTCCTGATCCAGCGGGCTTCCCGCTGCAATAACCTATTTTGGTTACATCCCTCTATATTATGAACCATATCAATCGAATAGGAGAATTAATAGAAGAAAACCCTATGATTGTCTGTAATAATTGGCAAAGCTGATGAATATTTGAATAGCTATAATTCTCATTGGAAGAGACCAATCTTGAATGGCTAAAACTTTAGCAGGATCCATCGGGGGGAATGTAGCCAAGAAATGATACTTGAGAACTTTCAAAGAGGCACTTTTCCATTTTGGCATACAAATTGTTTTCTTAGATGTAGTAGCACTTGTCTAACATGAAGGAAATGTAAGGGTAAGTCTTGTGAGACGATTAAAATGTCGTCAAGATATACAACCACTAAGATTCCTAACAGGTCACGGAAAATGTCATTCACCAATTCTTGGAATACTGCTGGGGCGTTACAGAGGCCGAAGGGCATTACAAGATACTCGTAGTGACCATCCCGAGTGTTAAAAGCAGTTTTCCACTCATCACCCTTACGTATACGGATTAGGTTGTATGCCCCTCGAAGATGTAGTTTGGTTAATATCTTAGCCCCTTTGATCTGATCAACAGTTCTGAGATGAGAGGAAGAGGATAACGATTTTTAACAGTGATTTTATTTAGACCCCGGTAGTCGATACAGGGGCGTAGACCTCAGTCTTTTTTTCGACTAAAAAGAAACCAGCTCCTGCTGGAGAGGTGGAAGGTTGAATGAATCCTCTAGACAGGTGTTCTTTAATGTACTCTTTCATGGCTAGAGTTTCAGAGGGGGACAAAGGGTAAGTGTGTCCCCGAGGAGGCATAGTACTAGGGAGAAGTTTGATGGGGCAATCATAGGATCGCTGTGGTGGTAGTTTCTCAGCTTGTTTTTTACAGAAAACATCAGAAAAGTCAAGATAACATTCAGGAAGACTTCCCACAGGTTTATTTTCACAGTTAAAAGGCAGAGCGTTGAATAGGGGAAGTGGGAAGGTAATTACCAAAACGGAAGGGACTCCAAGATTTAAGTTCATTATTAGACCAGTCTATAACAGGGTTGTATAACCGGAGCCATGGAAGTCCAAGGATCAGTGAGGCAGATGGACTTTGGATCATGAGAAATGATAAACGTTCTTGATGAAATATGCCAACACGGAATAGTACTTCAAAGGTAGACTGGGAGATGAATTCTGAGGCCAGAGGTTTATTGTCTATAGCCAGGACTCGTAGTGGTTGCCGCAGATAAAAAAGGGGAAGACCAAGTTGGGATGCAAAGGTTGAGTCAATGAAATTCCCTGCTGCCCCGGAATCAACAAAGGCCTGAGTGAAAAATGATTGAGAATTAAAGCAAATAGTGACTGGAAGGAAGAGTTTAAGTGGTTCACATCTAGTAGGAGACTTGAGATTACCTAGAAGGAGCTCCTACTTAGCTTCTAGGTCCTGGAGTTTCCCGACTTCAAGGGACAATTTTTGACAAAGTGCCCTTGTCCGGCACAATAATGACAAAGTCCATTCGTACGTCTATGAAGTTTGTCTTAGGAGGAAAGATGGGTGCCGCCAATCTGCATAGGCTTGTCTGCAGAAGGGACTAAGGTTGGGACAGGATGAGTAAAGGTTTTAAAAGTGTTGTAGCAAGCGGTAGATCTCTCTGCCTGTCGTTCATGGAAACGGGTGTCAATGTAGATAGATAGGGTGATCAGCTCTTCCAGAAGGACTGGCAATTCTCTAGAAACTAGGTCATCATTAAGGCGGTCTGAAAGTCCCTGCATAAAAGCTGCAGTAAGTGCTTGGTTATTCCAGGAAGTCTCCGAAGCAAGAGAACGAAATTCAATGGCATAATGTCCCACTGAACGAGAGCCTTGACGGAGTTGCATCAAGCGGGATGAAGAAGCCAAAGATCTTCTTGGAGCATCAAAAACTTTGCGGAACATATCCAAGAAGGCTGTTGATGTTCAAATACGTCCATGCGTTTAGCCAACACCTGGAGGGTTTTACCCAAATCTGCCAAGGTCTCCTCAGGCGTTCCCATGGCCCGATCTTACTGTAATAAATTGGCCGGGATACTTACAGGTACGCTTTCAGGAGGAGACCCACAACTGAAGGTTATATACAGGAGCAGATGAAGCTGATGGGAATTGAATGCTGGAAGTGCTGCAGGGAACTGGATACCAAGATGCTGCTGGAACTGTATGTACGATGGACTGCTGGGAACTGGCAAGGTAAGTGACTCCACAGGAACTGATAAGGTAAGTATTTCAGGAACAGGCAAGGTAAGTCTCTGCTGGAACTGGCAAGGTAAGTATCACAGGAACAGTCAAGGTAAGTCTCTGCTGGACGGAATTTGCTGGATACAGAAGTGAAAATCTGATCCTGGGGTAGCAATGAGCTACGGATCTGGCGCTGGGTCCAGGAGGAGGCCAGCGCAACCGCCTGGCAGAGCGGAGTGGAGCGGCAGGTAAGTTCTTGCGTGAGTTTCCCCCACAATCATAAAGACATACTGATAGGTTGTTTGTGTCAAATAAATGTGCTTAGATTGTAAGGTCTTCGGGGCAGGGCCTGATGTGATACAGATGCATGTAATTGTAAAATCGCTACGGAAGATGTTAGCACTATATAAATCTATAATAATAATAATAATAATAATAATAATAATCACATCAAAGTAGCAAAGGCTACTTTTTGTTACTTTCTTGGAGCCTTTCTTAAGCCAAATGTATTTGGCCTTTGCATTTAGGTTTTATTCTCTTTAAGCATTAATTGCAGCAGTAGCGATATGATTACAGAAATAATATAAATACATTATGAAATAATTGTAATGACATCAATATAGGATTTTAACTAGATTTCTGAAGTTATGAGTATCCCTAAAAAAGTATATATTGACCTGGCAACAAAAGGGCATGTCCACCCTTAAAACAAAATACTGGCCATATGTCAGTTACCTGCCTCAAAACCAACGGATATATTTAGCACATTATTAGATGCATTACTAAACAGGATAACGGTTGTCCTCATTCTGGCAGAGTAAGCCGACGAATCCTTTCTTGCATTCAATCAAGGCTGTGACTGCTGACATCACAACCAATAATTGACTGCCGATTACCTTGCACGTGCTCAAAAAATTTATGTGAGCCGATAGTGGAGGCAGATGCCTTTTCCATATGGGAAAAAAATGTATGATTAAATATCTGGTTACAAATACATGTAATAAACTGGTAAAAATAGCAGTTGGGGTTGTGGGCAGAAAAGTCACCAGAGTGGACATGCTATTTAATAGTTTGCTTTGTGTAGTCAACTTATTTGTGTACTATTCCTTTGAGAGAGAAAAAAGTAATGAAATGGAATAGAATCAAGGTAATAACCCGGATACTTCAAATATTTTCAGGGAGTTGAGTTGTGCTTCTATTACCATGGAAGAAAATACATCACAGTAATCAACGAATGCTGCAGACATAGAAAGAAAAAGATAGAAAGAAAACAAGGACAAGGAAGAAGCAGCCACTGGATGACAGTTCTTACTCTTAACTTTCTGGGACTTTGAACAGGCACTGCAGGAGCACCATTTAGTATTGTATAGTATAGTATTTGAGGTTGAATAAAGACATACGTCCATCCAGTCCAACCCATCTAGCAATATCCTCATTTCCTGCCTAACTGTTGATCCAGAGGAAGGCAAAAAAACCCCACCAAATTTATGAAGGGGGAAAAAATTCCTTCCTGACTCCAAGTGGCAATCGGAAATTTCCCTGGATCAACTCTACTTTATGTATCAATACCAGTAACTTGCAACATTCCTTGTTTGCAGAAACTCATCCAGCTTTGAAACTGAGGAGTAAGAATTTTTTAACAGTGTACAGTGAGGCCAGTGGAGGGTTGAAATCTACTTTTGGGGGTGTACATGCCCTTCAACAACTTGCTTTGTTCTGCAGTTTTTTCACATAACGTGAATGTTAGAAGGTCTGAAGAGCCAATTATCACTACTATTTACAGTGCCATTCAGTCTCATTGAGATATAAATAATGATATATAATCCAATTACTTAAATGAATATATTAAAATGTAATGGATAATATTCTATGCAAAGTGGTTTATATACATACCAATGTAAACTTCCTAAAGCTTACCTTAGCAATGCAATATTCCTTAGGATTTTCTTTCTCAAGTCCATATTTTTCTAAAGACTCAATAACTGCAAAATCTGTTGTATCAGATGTGGATAACAATATAGTTTTATAAGGTAAATTTGGTTTTAAACTGTCAGCATAAATTCGCAATGTTCCACCTACAAAACAAAAAAAAAAAACAAAAACTGTTTTTACAAAAGAGGGGTATGAAAGATTTTGAACTTTGATCTAAGGAATTAGCACCAGTACTGAATGCAATGAAATGGCAAGATATGCAGAGATAGAGGAGTGCCTAGGTGCGTGGCGGTTATGTACCGGAGCTGCTTGTATTTGGACACAGTGCAGGAGACAAGACATTTAAGTTACTCATTAAGTTACTTCAGTTACACACATCAGTGTAATTCTACACATTGGTTGCACTTGTAGCTGCCTGTGAAACTGCCATCTCCGGTGTTTTGAATTTATTAAGACAGAACTTCTCTTACTAAATTAACCATTCCTTTACGAGGTCAGTAGTACTAAGGAAGAGGGATGAACTGCCAGTTACTAATCACAAACACTGGAGCTCACTCACACAAACAACTCACTGTAATATCATATCTTTCCTCGCTGCAGACATGACAGTGCTGACTGTCCCTCTGTTACTGGTTATGGCAATGTTACCTTGGTGTGAGGGGGTTGGCTGTCCCCCTGTATGAGATCCCTGATGAAGCTGTAAGGATTAAAACAGCGAAACGCATACAAACTACCTCGCAAGCCATTACCAAGTGGATTTTACCTCAACACAAGACCACCACGATTTAAAGGGGCCACACCATAGCAGAGAGGAGCAACTTCAACAACTGCTAATAGACAGTTCCTGCAAGATTTTTTAGTGCTTTTTATTGTTTTTAATTGCTATAATAAAGTTTGTTGGCAACCTTATTCCTTTTTGCAGAAGTTTTTGGGAGCTATACAGACCAAGCAAGCATTGAAACAGCACAGTAAAGCCTGCATTGCCCCTAGTGGTGGATAAGTACAAGTGAGTGTTAAGAATTTTAATAGATGGAAGTGTCATTTTAGGGCACAGCTACACTGCTCCACAAATGCGATCGCAATCGCCTCTGCGTTCGCGCATGCGATTTCTTCATTTGAGATCCGAAATCGCATGTGATTGCTCTTTAAAATGGTGATCGCATGTGATTGCCTATCGCAAATTGAATCGCAATCGCATGCGATTGCAGTTATAAAAAATTGCATGCACAAACGCAATCGCGAAAAAATCGCAACAGTGTGGCCTAGCCCTTAAACTGATTTTTTACAGAGATCTTGATCTTAACCCATTTATTTTAACTTTTTGATTTAACCCTTCCCCTACCCATACCCCCAAGCGTGAGCAAGATACTTAAAAAGATTTTATAAATAATTCAGTGGACAACTTGCAGTGCAGCCACCCTACTCACACCATAGTGCGGAAGTAACCCCATCTACTGTTATTATTATTATTATTGATTTATATAGCGCCAACATCTTCCGTGGTGCTTTACAATTACATAGTCATACATTACATACAGGGTAATACATGTTTTACAAAGTCATACATATTACATACACAGGTAATACAAAATATGAGTAAACAGAGTGATGAGTTTCTTAATAGTTTTCAATACCGTGATACAATAGGAGAATGGACCCTGCCCAAAGAGCTTACAGACTAGAGGATATGGGGGTGAGACATAAGTTTGCAGGAGTTGGTAGGCTGTAAATAGATTGGCAGTGGAGTGTGAAAGGCGGGTTGGATCATTGGGTAGTAAGATGGGCAATTTTTAGGACAGGTTATATGCTTGCCTGAAGAGGTGGGTTTTAAGGTTACGTTTGAAGGTATTAAGGGATGGTGAATGGCGGACAGACGGAGGAAGGGACTTCCAGAGCAGAGGGGCATCACAAGCAAAGTCCTGAATACGGGCATGTGAAGAGGTGACAAAGGTGGATGAGAGGAGTAGATCATTTGCGGAGTGGAGGTTGCATCTGTGACGATATCAGGGGATCAGCTCCGAGATATATGAAGGGGCTGTGTTGGGTAGTGCTTTATAGGATAGGGTAAGCAGCTTGAACCGGATCCTTTGGGCAGCCAGTGGAGTGACTGACAGAGAGGAGAGGCATTAGAGGAGCAAGAAGAGAAATGAATCATCCGGGCAGCAGAGTTGAGGATGGACTGAAGCGGAGCCAGGCGGTTGTTTGGTACCGAGCCTTGCGGTACCACCACAGGGAGGGGGCGAGGGGTGGAGTTCATCTCAGAGTGGTGACCTTTATTCAAAAAGTCATCAGGTTCCAGGGGAACTTCCAGGGCAACCAAATAGGATAAACCTGCAGGTCTTAGAATAAGCCCAGGCAATCTTCCCACAAAGTACAGTTCAGTTTAAACAGCACCATTGGGCAACCTGAGACCCTATACAGAATCCAGATTAAAATACTAGGTTCATACTTATTAGTATTTACCACAGCAAGTGGTAAAATCTCTCCCCTAAAGGAGCTAAAATCTCCCCACAGAGTATAAAATTTTAACAGAAGGTACCTCAGCCTCGTGTTATAATAATTGCATTGCCCTAATAATATAATCTATAAAATATATTTCTCACTCCCAGGGAAATGGGCGTGGACATGCAAAATATTTCATTTATAGCCTGTGGCAAAAGCATTTTTCCAAATGTAATGCAGCCCAATGGTATATAGCAGGGGTGTTTAACTTGTGACCTTTTACATGTTTGAAATCTTTAACTCCCAGGACTCTGTTAGCAGTAAATTTCTTCCTAATGTCCTTAATATCTAAGGCACGTGACCGATGCAACACAGCCTAATGGTATATAGAGCAAGGGTGTTGAACTTGTGATCTTTCACATGTTAGAAAAACCACAACTCCCAGCATTCCCTGGCAACACAGAATCTTGGAAAATTTAGTTTTCATACATCCTGGAATAAAGCCATTTTTCAGACATAAAATACCAACGGTCGTGCTTTAGCCCAGGGGCTCAAACATGCAAGTGATCCATCTGCCCTTCCATCCTTACTTCTTACACTATTGAAACAGAGAAGGATTATGTAGCTCACTTCAGGCAGTAGGATTTATGAACCTTACTAAACTTTCCCTTTCTATCTTATTCTACCTGCTTGCCAGCTAAAATCCAGAGGGTTGAAGTGCAATAACTCGTTATGAAGAAAATTACGTTACGAGGAAAAATTACGAGGAAACCAGAAAGTTTTTTTTTTATACAATTTTACTTTTAAAAGAACATCTTGCAAATAAAGTTTCTTTAGCGTATCCTTTAATGAACTTTTCACATGTTTAAAAACTACAACTCCCAGCATTCCCTGAACTGAATGGCTGAACAGAATGCTGAAAAATTTAGTTTTCATACATCCTGGAATAAAGCCATTTTCCTGACTTACAGACATTAAAAGCCCACATTCGTGCTTTAGCGTTCCTACCCATGGGTTTGAACATGAAAGTGATCCACCTGTCCTTCCCTTACATCCATAGCTATTACACTATTTGGTTAGGGAAGGATTATATGGAATAGTAGATTGGGTTACTTCCGCACTATGGTGTGGTAGGGAATGTCTACTTGAGTAGGGTGGCTGCACTGCAAGTTGTCCACTGAATTTTTTATAAAATCTTTAAAAGTATCTTGCTTGGGGGTATGGGTGGTGGAAGGTTTAAAACAAAAAGTAAAAAATAAATAAGTTAAGACCAAGATCTCTGTAAAAAAATCAGTTTAAAATGACACTTCCACATATTAAAATTCTTAAAACACTAACTTGTGCCTATTCACCACTAGGGGCACTGCTGGGTTTACTCTGTGCTGTTCTGATGCTTGTTTGGTCTGTGTAGCTCCCAAAAACCTCTGCACACAGGAATAAGGTTGCAAACAAACTTTATTATAGCATAAGCACAAAAAAACCTTGCAGAAACAGTCCATTAGCCGTTGTTAAAGTTGCAACTCTCTGCTATGGTGTGGCCCCTTTAACTTGTGGTGGTCTTGTGGTGGTCTTGTGGTGAGGTATTGTGGTGAGGTATAGGAACAACCTCACAAGCCATTACTAAGTGGATTATACCTCACCACAAAGACCACCACGAGTTAAAGGGGTCACACCATAGCAGAGAGTTGCAACTTTAACGGCTAATGGACAGTTTCTGCAGAATTTTTAATTGGCTAAGAATATCACATGTTTTACAAACAGCACAACTGAGTGTAATACAGGAACTTCCTTACACTTCCTGTCTTGTCATGTACAATGCCTAAGAGTTTTTTTTTGTTTTTTATTTGCCAACAGTGTAAGATCAAAACCTCATTGAATGTTCGTGAAATTCCACTAAATATATATATATATTGCGGCCATCTTGCTTACGGCCGTCGTCAGAATCCTGACGACGGCCGTAAGCAAGATGGCCGAAACGCGTTGATTCTCGCTAAATAAAAGTTGAATACCGTGAATTAAGTCCTGTGATGCTCAGATTTTCGTCTTTATATATATATAATTATATATATATATATATATATATATATATAATATATATTATATATATATAATATATAATATATTATATATTTATATATTATTTTTTTTTTTTTTTCAAACAGTGCAAACTATTTATTCAGCACAGAGTGTTACAAATCAACGCGTTTCAGCCATCTTAGGTCAGGCCTCATAATCCTGATGACGGCCTGACCAATATGGCTGAAACGCGTTGATTCTGTAACGCTCTGTGCTGAATAAATAGTTTGCACGGTTTGAAAAGATCCCACGTGTGCGCCGGCATCCTTCTTTGTTTATAGAAATCCTTCGGCAGCACCGGGGCGGCTGAAATACAATGGGGGAGTGCAAAGGACTTTCAACTAATTGTATATACACACACACACACACGCAAATCAGTAAAAGTCCAGTGCACTCACGGGATATAATTTCAAAAATGCCTTTAATTGGCCATAGAACTTTTGATTGCCGGACAAGCAGGGGGCCGGACGGCAGCCGCGTCTGTGATTGGCTGAGAGGCCGCCAATCATGAAGGCGGCGCTGGCTTTGCTGAAGACCGGGGGAACAAAGAAATGTAAGTACAGTTCGATCTTTTTTTTTTGACAATCAAACATGGTGGTTGGGGGTGGGATAGGGGGCCCTACACTACAGAAACATTTTTAAAGCTAGGGCACCATTCAACAAATATAGTTCAAGCAGGAGGGAGGGCTCCTCTGTGCATGTCACAGTCCTTGTTGAGGTTAGAGAAATAGCAGGGACCAGATGACTCACTGACAGCTCCTACACAACCTTTCTGGAACTTTGAACAGGCACTGCAAGAGGACCATTTGGAATAGAGATGTAAGGTAAGGATTTTTAAACACCACATATTGGGGCTACTAGTGGGTTAAATTTTTGTTTTGGGGGGACATGCACTTTAAAGGGCATGTCCAGCCTAAAATGCACTTTTTATATAAGATTCCCCATGGGCTCACAGCCCCAACCGCTATATATTTTTTTTTAAAAAGCCCCCCAACTCTACTTACCTCCCCTCTTTCCTCCGCAGCGCTCCCGACCCTCTGCTTGCGAGAAAATGCAAGCAGAGGGCGGGACGGCAGCCGCGTCTGTGTTGGCGAGCGTCAGCCAATCACGGACGCGGCTGCCGGTCATTCAGTGGCAGGGGAGGAAAGAGGAGAGGTAAGTAAGAGTTTTGGGAGCTTTTTGAAAATAAAAAATATGCGGTTGGGGCTAGGAGACATGGGGGAACAAAATATTACAGGGGTTTTATGCTAGGGGAAGGGATAGTAAAACGGGAGGGGGAGGGAGGGGGGAGAAGGGCTGCAGTACGCATGGCAAATATCTACCTGAGGCAAGGTGGAGGCAGAGCCTGCTAGCTCCTGGTGGGCAGTTGGCACTTTGGGGGGGACTACAGGAGAACCTATGGAGCTGGGATGTGAGGTAAGGATTAAACTCACACATGGTGGGGCCAGTAGTTGGGGGGGATTATAGTTTGGGGGGGGACATGCCCTTTAAAAATTGCAGAGTTATGATGAGACTGTCAGATGAACTGAAATAGTGCAAATCACTGAGCTAAAACTCCCCACCCTCTCCAGGTTAGATTGAAACATTGTTGCACAGAGTGAGCAGGTGGCAGCCTGAGTGAGATTTTCAGACCACACCTCCTTCTCCTTCATTTGCTTTCATTTCGAAATGATTGGGCCAGCAGATTCAGAAACAAGGGTCTGGACAGATGCAGCAAGTCTCTCCCAAAAGTCCTCAAGTCTGCACAGGCAAGTTTAAGGCAGTTCTTCCCGAGAATTTTTTCCAACCAGGTGGCATGAAAAAAGTAGACCGGGAAATTTGGTTGGTGGGAAAATTAAAAGTGCACTAGTTTTACTAGTTAATTATTTATCATTATTTTCAATTACCGTATATACTCGAGTATAAACCGAGGTTTTCGGGCTTTAAAAAAGCCTGAAAATCTTACCCGGTTTATACTCGAGTCAATGTTTCCTTACCTTGTCCGGCGGGCGCAAATCTGCATCCTGCTCCACAGCCTCTGCGCATCCGGATGATGTCACTACCGGCGCCGCAAAGTGGAGGCGCCGGGTAGTGACATCATCCGGATGCGCAGAGGCTGTGGAGCGAGGATGCGAATCGCGCGGCCGCCAAACAAGGTAGGAGAAACATTTACTTTATTTACACAGGGACACACTAGTGGCAAATACATACAAATAGGAGTAAAACCTTCTTATATTGTGGCATACTGTAAGATAGGGGTAAATCCTCCTATATTGTGCATACAGTATGCACAAAAAGAAGGTTTTACTATTATTTGAAGTATTTGCAACTTAAGATGTTTGAAAACTACAACTCCCAGCAATAAAGCATGCTGGGAGTTGTAGTTTCTAAACATCTTTAGTGGCAAATACACCCCTCGGTTTATACTCGAGTCAGTGTGGTTTTCCTACTTTTTTACCTAAAACTAGGTACCGCGGTTTATACTCGGGACGGTTTATACTGAGTATATATGGTACTTAAGGTTTGACATAACCTTTAAACTCATGCAGTATATCTTCATTGACACAAATACAGCCTTCTTATATTCTAATGGGAATACTGAAAAACCTTGATCATGCTTATTATAAGATCAGGGATGTCACTTTCGTCCTACTAGATGTTGGAAAACTATGACTCCCAAGCATTCCTGGTTGCAGAATGCTGGGGGAGGTTGTATCAAAACATCTGAAGGTAACCCAGATGTAACATGGCAGCACAAGCACGTGTCCGAGTGAACGAGTCCGTGAACGAGTGCGTTGCAGGTTTGCTGTGCGACCACCCTTTTGCGGCCTGGGGATCTTGCAAAAGCTAGTTAACTGTGCTAAAATAATTCCGCGTGTAAAAAAAAAAAGGTGTAAAAAAAGAGGTCTTTATAGGCAGTTTGGTGGGAGTTTTTACTGACCTATTGGCACACTTATTAAAACTACATCTAATTCTTTATTAAAATCACTAGTGTTATCTCAAGAAATTTTTTCCAGCTGGATAGCATTAAAAAAGTAGCCGGGTGGGCTGCCTGGCTAAAAGACCCCAGGGAGAACACTGGTTTAGGTTAGCGGGCACATAGTCCTTTTCAGCAGAGCTGTTCATATTGAGAGACACGGTGAAGGCTGAGCTGAAAGGAGACCGGAAACAATACAGCAGCTTTGCCTTGTGTGTATGTAATGAGAGCAGCTTTCTTGGGCTGTAAAAAATATAAAAAAAGCCCTCGTTCCATCGCCGGCCTTCTGCTGTTCTTCCGCAGAAGTAGGGGCCAGACCGGCAGACGCTCAGTGATTGGTCAACTCTCAAGCTCGTGGTGGGGGTTGGATGGATGGTGGGGGGGACTTGCATGGATCAGGGGCAGGGTACACAGGAGACCCAGTCACTGCATGGGGGGGGGGGGGGCATAGTGCAGCCCCCAGCATGGCTCAGGGTGGGCACTACCGGCATAGGTTTTCTACCTCACTTCTTCAATCAAGCATTAAAGGAATAGTTCACTTTTTAGTAACTATTCCTTTATTACTGCACATTTAATATAAACAATTTAACAAAACTTAAAAGCCATTTACCTAACTTTACTCTTCATCTCAAACAGACTGTGCTACCATATAAAATACATATTTAGTTACCAGAATCTGGCCGACCATCAGAGCTACGAAATTCCAGCATTCTTTTCTCTAATTTTTGCTGTCGCCTTCTTCATAACAACCTCTGGGTTGGATATAGTGCGAGTAAAACTGGTTTCTGGCATGTCTTTGTAGATCCACTGCAATCTGTAAGGCATCACTAATTAAAGAGAGATTAGAGTTTATAACATCAAACGAGGCTGGTACACATCATTAAAAAAAATTATAAGAAGAAAGGAGAGCATTTTATTTTGCCATGTTTCAGAGCAATAATTAACAACTCCACCCTCATAAAAACATCTTTTAGATAGAATGGCCTCTTAAAATATGTTGATATATTCTACTTTGTCCAATGAATTTATTACTGTATGCCTGCTATGCTTCTGGGTGCCTAATGGAAACTGAGCAACTTAGAAGCCTGTACCGAGTCTGGGCATGCTCAGAGAGAGCTAGACAGGGGATTAACATTCAGTCATTGGCTGTGATGTCCACTGTCAAATCAACTGACAGTTGCTATTTTGGGGAAACAAACTTACAGTTGTGCCCTAGCTATTGAGAATAAAACCAAGCAAAGAAGCAAACAATGCAATGCCTACATGGGGCAGAAGGAGAACAAAAAAATTATTTATTTTGGCTATATGTGTTTTGGGAAAGTCACATATGCAGGTCCTCAATCGATTTAATACTGTGCCTGCAGCATTATGATGCTATTTTAAAAGGACAATATACTGATGCAGTAACAAGTGCCTCTTGCTCATTCCCCAGTCAGTCACGGACGGTGCTCCTTATTTTTAACTTGGCAATCATGTGTGTGAATAAAGGGGAGAGCAGAGGGGGAGGAGACAGAGATCTGTCAGTTATTGAATGAACAAAGTGCTCATTAACATGCAAGCCCCAAAAAACACAATATTAAATAAAAGGCAATAAAAAATTACACTTTAAACCAACAGCCTCATGTGTCTTACTTGTCATCTTTGATCTGCGGCCTCTCTTCTTCAGTCATTGCTTCATAATATCCCTATCTCCGTCTTTTCTTTTCTTTTTTTTCTTTCTTTGACAAGGTTCTCTTAAAATTTTGGATTACCCCTTCTTTTTTCTGTTTTCTCTGGGCCATATCTCTGGATTCTACGGTGAAAAAAAAATAGAGTTACCTACAAATTTTACCAGGAATACTATTTGTGTGGTTCAAGATGTCATTTTCTTTAAAGGGCATGTCCACCCTTGTAACAAACTTTTTATATATGTACTACTGTTCCTTCCCCCAACACCAACTGCATAACTATTATTCACTGCCACGGCCCCCCTGCTTGCATTTCCGTGCAGCTGCCGGGAGTTCAGAACGGGAAGGAGGAGAGGATGGTAAGTAAAGATCGGGGCACTTTCTGTGAATTATAATTATGCGGTTGGGGCTGGGGAAGGAGCAGTACATAATATAAAAACGGTTTATAGTAGGGAGAGGGAGAAAAAAATCGTGATGGAAAGGGTGGGAGAGAATGGCTGCAGTGCGCATGCCAAACTTCCCGGAGGGGAGACAGGAGGCAGAGTCCTATATGGACTCTATCTCCTGCTGGCCAGTTTTTTTGGGGTTTTTTTTGTGGGGGGGGAACTACAGGAGAAGAACCATATGGAGATGGGATGTGAGGTAACGATTTTTACACACTACATAGTGGGGCCCAGTAGTGGGTTTAAATTATAGTTTGGGGGGTGGACATGCCCTTTAAAATAGGTTTTATAGCAGAATATAATTAGAGTGTGTACAAATAGGTTTACAATCCATGATTAACAAAAAGTATAAAATAACATCAGAGTCTAAATATCTCTAAAGTAATGTGCAGAGTGCCATCTATATGAATTTTGTCCGCAAGAAAAATACATTTGTACCCACTTATTGCTAAATTATTTAATGGTGAAAATACAGACATTTAGTCCTAGCCTTTAGTTCAGAAGGAAGAATTTATATGACATTTCCCCAATCCAATTGGACTTTAAAAGTATGACCGACCACAAAGGTAGTATACAACTTTTAATGTGCACGTGGGTATTATATCCCTCCTCTATCAGCATAAGCGGTTGAGTGCTAGTGAAGTTTTTGACGGCCACAAATAAGCAAGAAAAAGGCTTTTAAAATTTTGAAAAACAGATGGCACAGAACAGGCTTACAGGGAGTACAAAAGCTTGTAATAAAGAGTGCAAGAAAGCAATTAAAATAGCTACTAAATAGAAAATGAAATACGGATTGCCAAACAAAGCAAGCCAACCCCAAAATGTTTTTTGGAATATAAATGGTAAAAAGATGGAGACTGAATGTGGGACCATTAATAATGGAGCTGAGGTGGTTGTAGAGGATGCCGAAAAGGCTAATCTGAAACCGTTTTTTTTACATCAGTTTTTACTGTTGAGAATCCTTGTCCTTACAGTAGGGATTGTAATAATATGCAGGGAAGAAATGAAGAGTATTCACATTGGCTAACAGAGGATATGGTACGGAAACAATTAGACAAAGTAAATATCAATAAAGCGCCAGGACCAGATGGATTGCATCCTCGGATTTTCTCATCTTTTCAGATTCGCTTTGTCTGGGGATGTGCCGGGATTGGAAAAAAGCAAATGTGATACCAATATTCAAAAAGGTACCGTGTATACTCGAGTATAAGCCGAGGTTTTTAGGTTTAAAAATCAACCTAAAAACCTTGCCTCGGCTTATACTCGAGTCAATAGACACTTACCTTCAATCCAGAAGCAGCCCCGAGTTAGGCCGGCAGTTCCCAGTAGTCTTCACGGTTGTGCGATGATGTCATCGCGCACGCTGGCGGGATGCGTCAGCGCGCAGCCGCAAAGCAGAGAGATGAAGACTGAAGACCAGGTACGGTAAGTGAGCTGGGGGGGACTGGGGGGAGGGCTGGGGGGACAGTATGCCATGCAGCAATACCTTTCTACATATAGGTGGTTGGAAACTACAACTCCCAGCAACCAAGCATGCTGGAGTTGTAGTTTCCAAACATCTACAGTGGAAGGTTTAGGGTGGGGGACAGTATGCCATACAGTAACCCCCAATACCTTTCTACTATAGGTGGTTGGAAAATACAACTCCCAGCAACCAAGCATGCTGGGAGTTGTAGTTTCCAAACATCTACAGTGGAAAGGTATTAGGGTTACTGTATACCCTCGGCTATACTCGAGTCAATCGTGTTTTTTCTAATTTTGGAGGCAAAAATGGTACCTCGGCTTATACGGAGTCGGCTTATACTCGAGTATATACGGTAGTCGTTCACAGACTGCAAACTATAGACCTGTAAGCCTAACATCAGTGGTAGGGAGGTGATGGAAACTTTGTTAAGGGATCATATCTTTGACTTTGTCTCCAGAGATCATCTATTAGTAGTGTCAGCATGGTTATGAGATATAGATCATGCCAGACAAATTTAATTGTTTTTTTATGAAGAAGTGAGTCAGAAGTTGGATTCAGGCACAGCAGTGGATATGGTATATTTGGATTTTGCAAAAGCTTTTGATACTGTGCCCACTAGGCGACTAATGTATAAACTGGTGGTTAATGGAGCTACATCTATGTGGGCTAAAGTTCTAAGCGGAGTGCCTCAGGGTTCTGTACTGGGGCCGCTTCTGTTTATCTGTTTTTAAATGACTTAGAAGGGGTCTAAGTGTTTGTGATGACACTAAACTATGCAGAGCTCTGGAAACTTCAAAATGATGTGCAAGTGTTGCAAGCAGACCTAGATAGATTCTCAAAATGGGCGAAGAATGGCAGTTTAGGTTCAATGTCGATAAATGTAAGGTGATGCATTTGGGATTTAATAATCCTGTGCCACTACACCATAAATTACTCTGTGTTAAGTGCATCTGTAATGGAAAAAGATTTGGGGTTCTGGTAGATAACAGACTTAGCTATAGCAACAATGCCAGGTAGCAACGGCTGAGTAAAGATATTGTTTGTATAAAAAGGGGAAAGATTCAAGAGAGAAAAAGATTCTTCTCCCTCTTTACAAGGCATGGTAAGGCCTCATTTGGAATATGCGGTGCAGTTTTGGCATCCCATATACAAAAGGGACCTCTTGGAAATTGAGGCAGTTCAGAGAAGGGCAACTAAATTAAAAAGGGGAATGGAGGGGCTTGAATATGCAGGCAGATTAGACAGTTAAGGTGTTTACATGGAGAAGCGACGTTTGCGTGGGGACATGATAACCTTATACAAAATATTAATGGCCCATACAATGAACTCTCTGGTGCATTGTTTACTAATAGATCATATCAGAGGACTCTGGACATCCTTTAAGGTTGGAAGAAAAGAAGTTTCATCTTCAGGTTAGGAAGGGTTTCTTTACAGTGAGAACGGTGGAGTGAAACTGTGGAAACTGTCTTCCAGCAGATGTGGTAATGGCAACTTCATTGATAGCTTTAAAAAGCGCTGGATAAGTTTCTAAAACTAAAAATATTGAGATTAATGGTATTAATGCATATAGATTGGTTGATCCAGGGATACTTTCCGATGCCGTTTGGAGTCAGGAAGGAATTTTTCCCCCTTTTTAGCTGTTTTTTTTTGCCTTCCTCTGGATCAACTGTTAGGTAGGGTTAAAAAAAAAAAAGGGTGGATAGGTGGACGTATGTCTTTATTCAACCTTAATTACTATTGAGTCAATGAATACAAAACATGCCTTGCATTCGACAAACATGTTCTAGGATATTATATCCCCTTGCGGTGTTCCCTCTTAGCTGTGCCTCCCAAACCAATTGGCAGGCCAACTTACTTAAAAATCTGGCATAATATAATTACTGCAGCATGAGGGGCAGCACGGTGGCTCAGTGGTTAGCACGAGTGCCTTGCAGCGTGAGGTCCTGAGTTCAATTCCACCCTTGGACACATCGCAATGTATGTTCTCCCTGGAGGTTTCCTCCGGGCACTCCGGTTTCCCCACAATCAAAAAGACATACTGATAGGTTGTATATGTACATAAAGTGATTAGATTGTAAGCTTCGGGGCAGGGGCCTGATGTGAATTGAGTAAATAATGTAAATTGCTGCTGATATGTAGGCTTTATAAGAAATAAAATACATACCTACATGGGCACATAAAATCCAGATAAATTTCTGCACACAGTCAGTGGAATATAGAGGGAACACTGCCCTCCAGTGTTATACTAAGAAAGTGTGTTTAGTATCAGTTTGATGGACTTACCCTCCCTTATTACATTAATAGTAAAGGCATATTTTGTTAAAGGGTAAATCAACTTCTCAAAATCTTTTACAGCTTAAAGGGTATCTTCGTCCCAAAAAAAATAAACCTTTAGTAAAGCCCCCAAAACTAGACCTCGCTAGTTTTAAAACCCCAAAATCTATGGCTAAAAAGGTACTTACCAGACCTCATTCCCTCGGCTGCTCTTCGTCACAAGATCAGCAAAAGGGTCTGGACCGGCAGCCACGTCTGTGATTGGCTGAGACGGGCCCCTTTTGCTGATCTGTGCCGAAGAGCAGCAGAGGAAACAGGTCTGGTAAGTACCTTTTTAGCCATAGATTTTGGGATTTTTTTTGAAACGTAGCCCATTTTCATTACGACTCAATAATTTAAAACTTTGAGTTTCCAAAACATTCACTTTATTCTCTTAAATCATCTGGGAAAAATCACTTAGTGTTAAGTATCATTGCATTACGACCAACAGTCTCTTGAGAGTTGGACAGTTGTCTTGACATTTCCTTATCTAGTATAGTTAAAATTATTGTCCATAAATGATGCCCAGCCCAATCCGAACACTTATCACCATAAGCAGGAGTGTCAGTCAAAGAAAGCAAGCAAAAGAACAGCAGAAAAGTACTAATAAAAAGAAAAGGTTGAGGGGGGGAGAAATCTCTTGAAAAGGTAAAAAGTTAACAAGGAAAATAAATAGTTAGGACCAAGCAGAATAAAGCAAACCTTAAAGTGGTTGCCATGTCTACCTCCATACTAGCCCAACTGTGTAGTTTAAAATCTCAAAATATTTTGTTTAGATTGATGCTTACAGTCCCTTCTCTCCCATGGCATCTTCAATGACGTCACGCATCTGTGATTGGCTGCATTCAGGTCCAGCCCCTGCTTGCAACTTCTGCAAGTTGTAATGTAATATCCTATATCCCTCAACTCATTGGTAGCTCCTAAAAACTCAATGCAATCGCAGATGAAGATACACAATATATTTTTAGAATATAAAAGGATATTAAATATAAAAAGTGGTGTACCTTTACATATTAGGATGAGATCCCTGCCCTGAAGAGTACCATCTAAGGGGAGGGACAACATACTGAGGTGGGGTGGGGGACAAACAGTAATTGAGGTTAAATAACGACATACATCCATCAAGTCCAACATTTAATTCTGTCTTTAAACAGTTGATCCAGAGGAAGGAAAAAAAAACCAAAAACAGATAAGGGGGGGGAGAATTCCTTCCTGACTCCAAACGGCATAAGAAAGTGTCAAGCAGAAATACAGCATATGTATTATACCAGAAATTCTTAATATTTAACATGATGTGCTTTGCCCCTCAAGCACCTTACCCCAGTTTCTTTAGAAAGGCAGTGGTCACCTAGAAGTTGTTGTTGGGGTGGTTATGTTGGGCTACTGGCCTGCGTACAATTTCCAAAGCGAGGGGAACATGCTCTCCTTTTTCACAGTACATGTTGGCATTCATGGTTCCCTTAAAGGGCATGTCCTCCCACAAAAATATTTTAACCCACAACTGGCCCACTGTGTGTGTTTAAAAACCTAAAAAGAGTAGGAGCCTGGCTTTATCCCAAAAGGTCTGCCTCTTGCCTCTCTCCAGGAGAATTTTGTGATGCTCATTGAAACCTTCACCCCTCCCTCTCCTCCGTTTTTCTCTCCCTACCCCTAACTCCAAAACAACTTTTCTGTAGTGTAGGGCTCCCTTCTTCCACCCCCCAACCACTTTAGTTATTGTAAAAAAAAAAAAAAAATAACAGTGTTTATTTAGTACAGGTTGCAAATATATTATAAGATTCAGGATACATTGTGGTTTATAGATTATACAATAGTGCTTTACAATATTAGCCATTCACCGTATTGTTTATTTGTTAACATTAAAAAATCAAAACAAAACACACAAAATGAACTAATGGTAGGGAGGGATGGGAAGAGGTAAGTGGGTTCACATCCATGGATTGATCTATAGTATTGATATCGTGTGGACGTCACTTTAAATACAGTTATAGGGTCTTATGGTGTTTAAACCATAAGTTCTTTATTTGCCTGTTGTTGGCAAACTTGTTTGCGTCAACACCCATGTACTCATACCAGGGGGTCCATATCTTAATGAATCTGTTCAAGTGCCTCTGTCTAAATATGAGTAATTAATGCGAGGTCAGCTTTGATCATAGCTTCCCATGTGTACATTGGGTGCTCGTGGGGCATACAGCAGATACAATGGTGCATCTGGCATAGAAGAGGGAAACATTTTAGGGGTACTGCCTCCAGATCCCCCGTCCCCCATCCACTCCCAATACACACAGTCCAGGTTCTGATACTGGTACTTGGAGGATTTGGGATAGTACCTTTACTACTTTATTCCAAAAAGTTGAGACTCTCTGGCATGTTCAAATTAGGTGCAAAAATCAGCTAATAATTCATGGCATTTAGAGCACACCTGAGATTTGTAATGGCGCACTGCTACCACACCAAGAGATTCAGATATTCTGGGGATTAGGGTAAATAGCTATATATAGACGAAAGGAAAAAGAACCCCCTTGTAGTGCAAACAGCATGTAAGTTTAAGTACAACCAGCAAAAATTAGGGGTGATTAAAACTTTGCTTTATAGATAGCATTAAAACCTAATACATTTAAAAACAGTTCATCACAGCAGTCAACAGCATACATATAGATAAATAGGGAATGAGGCAAAGAACCTATTTGTCCCTCAGAGGGACAGTCAGGGACAGGTGTGACAGTCTACGTGGGGAGAGATATACTTGGTGTAGTATATTTTATTGCATCACTCTATATTTAGCTGAGGGGGGTACCTGATTGTGTGATTCGTGATGCCGGTCAGCCAATCGCGGACGTGGTTGCAGGTTCGGTCCCCTACTTGCAGTTTACAGCAAGCAGAGGGCCGGGTTTACAGGGCCGGGGGAATGAAGGAATGTAAGTATTGTTGGGAAAGTTTTTTTGGCAAATAACATAGTGTTTGGGGGTTGGATAGGGAGTACTCTCACATATGCAAAATGTTTGAGGGTGGACATGCCCTTTAATTAACTATAATTCCCAGTGCAAACAGTACTCATGCAGCTACAAAAGACTCCCACCACCATGCTCAACTGCAGGCAAGGCACACATGTCTTTGTACTTCTCACCTGACGCTTGACACCATCTGAACCAAATAAATTTATCTTGGTCTTATTAGACCTGGACAAAATCCCGGTCGCCAGGGCGACTGAAAAAAGCGACATGGAGAGTAACAAAATTACTATAGGGTGACAAGTAATTTTATATAGGCACATCAAGGGCACCAGTCCGTGAGTTAAGTAGTGTGTTTTTTCCCGCACCTCTACTTTCTTTCCCTTTGGTGAATGCTGCGCAACGCTTCTTCTCTATTCTTGGACCTGTTAGTCCATCTGAGCTCTAGGTCAAGGGGATCCTGATGCTTATTTCAATGGGGGTTGTGGTCCTATTGCATGCAGGGCCTGATTTATACTTTTTTCTCCCTAGGCCAGCAAACTTGTACTGCGTGTGTCGCCGCCTCCCCCCACACACCCCACCCCTTGTATCATCAAGAAATGATGTGCATGTGCTTTGAGGAAGGGAGCACAATTAGAATAACTGCACTAGCAAGCTAATATAGCAAAATTAAACCAGCTAGAATGGGTACCTTTTCCTTTAACTACTTGAAAGATCGAACAGAACAGAGGCTGCCACAGAAGACTGACACAGACACCACTTGCAGATTTCCTTGCTGTTTGCTTCATCTTGCAAGGTTCTGCTAGTGCCAACAATGTGTGTTGTGTGAATTTATATAGGGATGCATGCTGCCTACTAATTTTTTTTTCTTTCTGCCGCCCCAGGCCACAGCCTGGGTGGTCTTGTGGGAAATCCAGCCCAGATGCATGCATGCGGTCTAGTGCGCAAACTGTAGAGGTGCGAAATCAGTCTGTATGCATTCAGGAAGAAGTCCATGCTGTACAAGTGACACGGAACACACAGCAAGACAATCTGGTGCCCTAGGAATAGAGCAGCATTTGGGGATAAGTCTCTTGGGCATAGAGTGAGGAATGCACAGGATGGTAATAGACCAGGAAGGAGCTGCTGGGGATTGGCATTTAGCAGAGTGGATCTGTGGCATGTGGCTGAATAAAAATTTATTTTTCTGGAATACAGTTACCTAAACATTTCTATCTGGTTGCCTCACTCCCCCAACAACCACAATACTGCAGTGGCTGCATGGGTGTTTTTTGAAAAACCCATGCAGCTGTGGAATTCTCTTTTTAAAGGGACACTATAGTGAAAAATTACTTAAGCTCGTCTTAATCTGTAAATGAATATGTGCAAGTAGCACATGCCTTCAATCCAGCACATGTTAGCTTTGAGAGCAGTATCCCCCCTCCTTTAACCACTCCCACTTCTGTCTGACCTGACTTTTTTCCACAAACCAACTGTCAAAAATACACACAGCATTAGCATACAACGGTCAATCAAATCTGTCACCATTCCAGCTACAGCAAAAATGCTCACAGAAGAATAGTTAGGAGAGCAAGGAACTTGATTGACAGCTGAAAGTAAGATGTTTTAGATTGGATTCTAAAGAAATAGGGCAAAGATCAAACAAAAAGTAAGGTGGTGGTTGGGAAGAGTTATCGCTTCCAGGAAGGGTAATTTAAAATTCTTTTTTTCAGTATAGATGCCCTTAAGTCACACTGTCCCTTTGTAAATAGGTCAATGTGATTAAGATAGGAAATATCAGCGCTGTAGCTCCCTGTAAATTCTCGTGTAACTTTTTTGTGTAGGGTAGCAAGTTGGTGTATGTGTTGAGACAATTGGTTATAAGACTGTGTTAAAGTGTAGCTTTGTAAGACTGTTAAAATGTAGCTTTGTGTGAGATACAAGTATATGTGTGCTACAATAGTGCATAAATTATAGTGTATGTGAGTATATGTTGAAGAGAATGTGAGAGAAAATGTTGACACTGATAGCAAGTGCATGTATGACAGAGGATATGTGTTTGTAAGAAAATGTGTAGTAAAGAATGTGTGAGTGGGAGTATGTTGTGTGTATAATTTATTTATAAAGCGCACTTGGGTAGGCTCACTGTACATTATAAAATACAGAGTATACAAACAAGGGGATAAGTGCAAGCAATTATACAGATACATTTAATACAATTTCATACATCGGTTAGGAACTTAATACACAAATTTGGATAAATTAAATAAAAAGTGCAGCATGCCGTGACACATTAGAATGAGATTCCTGCCCAGAAGCGCGTACAATCTAATAGTATAACTATGGGTGAGGCCAGTAAGAGTGTGTGCATCCCATAGGATAAGGCCAATGAAATTTATGTAATTCTTTCTAAGGTATGTCCACCTTAAAAATTTTTTAATATAGTATTTCCCTGTCCCCCAGCCCCAACGCTATGTTTTTTTAGAAGTGCCCCAAACTCTACTTACCTCCCCTCTTCTCCCCCGAGCTGCCGGCCCTTGCTTGCGAGAAAATGCAGACAGAGGGGCGGGACCGGCAGTCGCGTCTGTGATTCAGTGCAGCGGAGGAAAGAGGGGAGTTAAGTAATGTTCGGGGCACTTTCAAAAATATAAAAATGTAGCGGTTGGGGCTGGGGGAAAGGGGGAATACTATATCTAAAGGGATTTATGCTAGGAGGGAGGGAATCTGAGAGGGAAGGAGAGGGAGGGAAAGTGAGGGGGAGAGGCTGCAGTACGCGCCAAACGTCTCCCGGAGGCCAGGTGTGGATGAGGCAGAGTCCTATATGGACTCTGCTATCTCCTGGTGGGCAGTTTTGGGGACTTTGGGGGGGGGGGGGGACTACAGGAGAACCATATGGAGCTGGAATGTGGAGGTAAGGATAAACTACACTAAATGATGGGGCCAGTAGTTGAGGGGATTTAGTTTTGGGGGTGGACATGCCCTTTAATTATTGTTAGCGTCTCCATTTATTCAAAAATATTGGAATATTTGCAGTCCGCATTAGACCACAGTACAGTAATCCGTGCCTTAAGCAAACGGTTTGCAAGCTTTCTTTGTCACCTTAGGAAGAAGCTCCTACCGAGACAACAGCCATGCAGACCAATTTGATGCAGTGTGTGGTGTATAGTCAGAGCACCGACAAGCTACCTCCCACCCTTTAACCTCGCAGTCTCATAGTTCATTGCAAAGACAACCTCGGGCCCTCTGGAGCATGTACATTCAATTTTTTTGGCACCCGGGGCAGTCCTGTCCTCATAAATCGTTGTATGTTCTGGGCCACCATTCTGCAGCTTCAGTTTCAGTGTGTTGGAAATATTATTTGGTATGTAGACAACAATTCTTTTTTTCAGATCTCAGATCCAGACCAAATTAGGATAACGTTTAGTATTAAAAGCTAAAAGGATATAACCTGGCAAAGTAAAGGAGGGGAGAAAGTTCCAAAGTAGGGAGCAGTGAGAAGGTAAGATGGGAGGAAGCAGTGTTCGTAGGGGGTTTGTAGAAAAGTTTGCCTTGCGTCCAGCCCAAGGCACGTCCAGGAGCACAACAGACCAAGAGGGAGGTGCAGAAGAGTGAAGGGATATAAAAGGTTACAGATGGGTATTGAATATGTTGTTTTGCTTGACGGGAAGCCACGTATGGAAGCAGTATGGGGGTTGACCGTATGGACTGCAGTATGGGGGTGTTCAGGTTCTCTTTTGGAGGAGAGATGATCCGAGCTATGTCCATCAAAAAGTCAGTTGGTTTCTATCTGATTAATGAAGAACAGGAGGTAAATGCACTCTTACCTCTCCGTTGTTCAGTAAATCTACAGAAGAGGAGGAGGAGACACTTACCCGCGGACCTGCTCCGCGCCGAATTTCCTGATGCATCTCCAGTCCTTCGCACACAGTGCGAAGAAGCGAGGATGCGTCGGAGACTGTCAGTGAAGTCGGCTGGAGAGGGTCCGTGGTAGTAGTGTCTCTCCTCTCCTGTAAGATTTACTGAAGAACGGTGGAAGAGATGGTGCCTCCTTTTCTTCTGGAAACAGATAGAAACCAACTTACTTGGTCCTCAGACCGATTACAGTGAATCAATGTTACAAACGGGTTGTAAGGAGGATTTTTGGGATTTTACTCAAGTTCGTAATAAAGGTGACAGAGACCCCCCACTAGTACTGCTTCTCTCGCCTTAAACCCCTCTCTGCATCAAGAAACCTCAATAGCAGGTTTAAATATAAACCTTACATACTACCTATCTGGTAACCAGCACAGTATTAATTTATTGCACTGCATTGTCCACTCCAGCGTTTGCTGTTCATTGTATCTGTAGGTTCCCACCCTAATAGATGTAAGCTTAAGGGGCAGGGACCTCCTTACCTCTTTTGGCAAAGCTCTAGCACTTCTATTTATAATTTATGACATGAATGTATTGTATTTTTTACTGACAGTGCTGGCGTCCCAATGGCGCTTATACTAAACTATACATACATACATGTACAATGCTGTTTGATGCCTTACCAGTTTTGACCTCTTAGCCACAATGCAAGTCAACAAAATTGCTGTTATATGCCGATGGGACACATTCCAGGTATTTTCATCAATATATTTTATACAAGTCATTCAAGAATGAGGAAAGCAGTCAGATAACTAGTAAAAAAAAAACAAATCTTCAAGAACAGAACTTTAAGTCAGTTGATCTGACTGAATTCCACAGAAAGGTTTATAAATGTAAGTTGATGCATTGGGGTTTAAAGGAATAGGTCACTGAAAGACCGGGAGGTCGATTGATGTAGAATGGAAGGTAAGGCATAGCTTCCTTTACCCTCCGGATCTCAATCAATGCATAAAAGAATAGTTAACTTTACAGTGAATATTCCTTTAACAGTATGTGCCACCTATGCCATAAA
The DNA here is from genome assembly GCA_019447015.1 of Hymenochirus boettgeri. Taxonomy (NCBI): domain Eukaryota; kingdom Metazoa; phylum Chordata; class Amphibia; order Anura; family Pipidae; genus Hymenochirus; species Hymenochirus boettgeri. Next base: position 97,990,111 of record CM033473.1, on the reverse strand, counting down.
TGGCTCTGTGCCAAGTAAATCTCTGAAGGAAAAAGATTTGGGGTTCTAGTATATAACCATAACAAGTGTAGCAAACAGTACCAGACAGCAACAGCTAGAATGAGATTTTCTACATAAATGTGGTATAAATTCAAGGAAGAAGTATTATTCTCCCTCTTGACAAAGCACTGGTAAGCCTGATTGAATATGTCATGCAATTTTGGAATTCAAAGTATAAAGAACTTTCTTTGAAAGAAAAAAGTTTGAGTAGAGCAACTAAATTAATAAGGGCATGACTAAACTGGAGAGCATCAATTGCGTGGGGGATATAAATCACTTTATACAAAAAATGGGCCATATAATAAACTTTCTGGTACATGTTCACCAACAGGTCACTTCAGAGGACTCATGGTCATCCTTTAAGGCTATGTCCACCCCTAACATACAGAAATTTTAATAGATGCCCCCATGTCCCCCAGCACGCAACCGCAGGTGTTTTTTTTTCAAAACCCCCCAAACTCTTACTTACCTCCCCTCGATCCTCCGCCGCACTGCCGGCCTCTGCTTGCGAGAATGCAAGCAGAGGGGCCGGACCGGCAGTCGCGTCTGTGATTGGGCTGAGCGGCAGCCAATCACGGACGCGGCGGCTGCGGTCATTCAGTGCAGCGGAGGAAAGGAAGAGGTAGTAAGAGTTTGGGGAGCTTTTTTTTAAAAAAAAAAACATGCGGTGGGGCTGGGGACATGGGGGAGAATAATATAAGGGGGTTTAATGCTAGGGGAGGTGATAGTAGAACGGGGAGGGAGGGGGAGGGAGAAGGGCTGCAGCACGCATGGCAGGAATTCCGGGAGGCCAGGTAGCAGGCAGTGTCCGATATGGACCTGCTAGCTCTGCGTGGGCAGTTTTTGGAAACTTTGGGGGGGACTACAGGAGAACAGATGGAGTTGGGATGTGAAGGTAAGGATAAACATACACTACATGGTGGGGCCAGAGATAGTTTGGGGGGATGTAGTTTGGGGTGGACATGCCTTTAAATATAAGAAGAGCAAGAAGTTTATCTTACGTTTAGGAAAGGAGGACGCGGCTGCCAGTCCCGCCCCTCTGCTTGCATTTTCTCGCAAGCAGAGGGTCGGGAGCGCTGCGGAGGAAAGAGGGGAGGTAAGTAGAGTTTGGGGGGCTTTTTAAAAAAAAATATATAGCGGTTGGGGCTGTGAGCCCATGGGGAATCTTATATTAAAAAGTGCATTTTAGGCTGGACATGCCCTTTAAAGTGCATGTCCACCCCCAAAACAAAAATTTAACCCACTAGTAGCCCCAATATGTGGTGTTTAAAAATCCTTACCTTACATCTCTATTCCAAATGGTCCTCTTGCAGTGCCTGTTCAAAGTTCCAGAAAGTGTTGTGTAGGAGCTGTCAGTGAGTCATCTGGTCCCTGCTATTTCTCTAACCTCAACAAGGACTGTGACATGCACAGAGGAGCCCTCCCTCCTGCTTGAACTATATTTGTTGAATGGTGCCCTAGCTTTAAAAATGTTTCTGTAGTGTAGGGCCCCCTATCCCCCCCCAACCACCATGTTTGATTGTCAAAAAAAAAAAGATCGAACTGTACTTACATTTCTTTGTTCCCCCGGTCTTCAGCAAAGCCAGCAGCCGCCTTCATGATTGGCGGCCTCTCAGCCAATCACAGACGCGGCTGCCGGTCCGGCCCCCTGCTTGTCCGGCAATCAAAAGTTCTATGGCCAATTAAAGGCATTTTTGAAATTATATCCCGTGAGTGCACTGGACTTTTACTGATTTGCGTGTGTGTGTGTGTGTATATACAATTAGTTGGAAAGTCCTTTGCACTCCCCCATTGTATTTCAGCCGCCCCGGTGCTGCCGAAGGATTTCTATAAACAAAGAAGGATGCCGGCGCACACGTGGGATCTTTTCAAACCGTGCAAACTATTTATTCAGCACAGAGCGTTACAGAATCAACGCGTTTCAGCCATCACTAAGGTTTTTTTTTGTTTTTTATTTGCCAACAGTGTAAGATCAAAACCTCATTGAATGTTCGTGAAATTCCACTAAATATATATATATATTGCGGCCATCTTGCTTACGGCCGTCGTCAGAATCCTGACGACGGCCGTAAGCAAGATGGCGAAACGCGTTGATTCTCGCTAAATAAAAGTTGATACCGTGAATTAAGTCTGTGAGTGCTCAGATTTGTCTTTATAATATATATATATATATATATATATAATATATATATATATTATATATATATATATATATATATAATATATTATATAATATTTTTATTTTTTTTTTTTTTTCAAACAGTGCAACTATTTATTCAGCACAGAGTGTTACAGAATCAACGCGTTTCAGCCATCTTAGGTCAGGCGTCATAATCTGATGACGGCCTGACTAATATGGTGAAACGCGTTGATTCTGTAACGCTCTGTGCTGAATAAATAGTTTGCACGGTTTGAAAAGATCCCACGTGTGCGCCGGCATCCTTCTTTGTTTATAGAAATCCTTCGGCAGCACCGGGGCGGCTGAAATACAATGGGGGAGTGCAAAGGACTTTCCAACTAATTGTATATACACACACACACACACGCAAATCAGTAAAAGTCCAGTGCACTCACGGGATATAATTTCAAAAATGCCTTTAATTGGCATAGAACTTTTGATTGCCGGACAAGCAGGGGGGGACGGCAGCCGCGTCTGTGATTGGCTGAGAGGCGCCACATCATGAAGGCGGCTGCTGGCTTTGCTGAAGACCGGGGGAACAAAAGAAATGTAAGTACAGTTCGATTTTTTTTTTTTGACAATCAAACATGGTGGTTGGGGGTGGGATAGGGGGCCCTACACTACAGAAACATTTTTAAAGCTAGGGCACCATTCAACAAATATAGTTCAAGCAGGAGGGAGGGCTCCTGTGCATGTCACAGTCCTTGTTGAGGTTAGAGAAATAGCAGGGACCAGATGACTCACTGACAGCTCCTACACAACACTTTCTGGAACTTTGAACAGGCACTGCAAGAGGACCATTTGGAATAGAGATGTAAGGTAAGGATTTTTAAACACCAATATTGGGGCTACTAGTGGGTTAAATTTTTGTTTTGGGGGTGGACATGCACTTTAAAGGGCATGTCCAGCCTAAAATGCACTTTTTAATATAAGATTCCCCATGGGCCACAGCCCCAACCGCTATATATTTTTTTTAAAAAGCCCCCAAACTCTACTTACCTCCCCTCTTTCCTCCGCAGCGCTCCCGACCCTCTGCTTGCGAGAAAATGCAAGCAGAGGGGCGGGACTGGCAGCCGCGTCTGTGATTGGCTGAGCGGCAGCCAATCACGGACGCGGCTGCCGGTCATTCAGTGCAGCGGAGGAAAGAGGAGAGGTAAGTAAGAGTTTGGGAGCTTTTTGAAAATAAAAAATATGCGGTTGGGGCTAGGAGACATGGGGAACAACATATTACAGGGGTTTTATGCTAGGGGAAGGGATAGTAAAACGGGAGGGGGAGGGAGGGGGGAGAAGGGCTGCAGTACGCATGGCAAAATATCACCGAGGCAAGGTAGGAGGCAGAGCCCTGCAGCCTCCTGGTGGGCAGTTTTTGGCACTTTGGGGGGGACTACAGGAGAACCCTATGGAGCTGGGATGTGAGGTAAGATAAAAATACTACATGGTGGGGCCAGTGTTGGGGGGGATTATAGTTTTGGGGTGGACATGCCCTTTAAAAATTGCAGAGTTATGATGAGACTGTCAGATGAACTGAAATAGTTGCAAATCACTGAGCTAAAACTCCCCACCCTCTCCAGGTTAGATTGAAACATTGTGCACAGAGTGAGCAGGTGGCAGCCCTGAGTGAGATTTTAGACCCACCCTCCTTCTCCTCATTTGCTTTCATTTCGAAATGATTGGGCCAGCAGATTCAGAACCAAGGGTCTGGAAGATGCAGCAAGTCTCTCCCAAAAGTTCCCTCAAGTCTGCACAGGCAAGTTTAAGGCAGGTTTCTCCCGAGAATTTTTTTCCAACCAGGTGGCATGAAAAAAGTAGACCGGAAATTTGGTGGTGGGGAAAATTAAATGTGCACTAGTTTTACTAGTTAATTATTATTATTATTTTCAATTACCGTATATACTCGAGTATAAACCGAGGTTTTCGGGCTTTAAAAAAAGCCTGAAAATCTACCTCGGTTTATACTCGAGTCAATGTTTCCCTTACCTTGTCCGGCGGCCGCGCAATCTGCATCCTCGCTCCACAGCCTCTGCGCATCCGGATGAGTCACTACCGGCGCCGCAAAGTGAGAGGCGGTAGTGACATCATCCGGATGCGCAGAGGTGTGGAGCGAGGATGCGAATCGCGCGGCCGCCAAACAAGGTAGGAGAAACATTTACTTTATTTACACAGGGACACACTTAAGTGGCAAATACATACAAATAGGAGTAAAACCTTCTTTATTTGTGCCTACTGTAAGATAGGGGTAAATCCTCCTTATTGTGCATACAGTATGCACAAAAAAGAAGGTTTTACTATTATTGTAAGTATTTGCAACTTAAGATGTTTGAAAACTACAACTCCCAGCAATAAAGCATGCTGGGAGTTGTAGTTTCTAAACATCTTTAGTGGCAAATACTACCCCTCGGTTTTTATCGAGTCAGTGTGGTTTTCCTACTTTTTTACCTAAAACTGGTACCGCGGTTTATACTCGGGACGGTTATACTCGAGTATATATGGTACTTAAGTTTGACATAACTTTAACTCATGCAGTATATCTTCATTGACACAAATACAGCCTCTTCATATTCTAATGGGATACTGAAAAACCTTGCATCAGCTCATATATAGATCAGGGATGTCACTTTCGTCTACTAGATGTTGGAAAACTATGACTCCCAAGCATCTTTTGCAGAATGCTGGGAGTGTAGTTTAAAACATCTGAAGACCAGATGTAAATGGCAGCACAAGACGTGTCCGAGTGAACGAGTCGTGAACGAGTGCGTTGCAGTTTGCTGTGCGACACTTTTGCGGCCTGGGATCTTGCAAAGCTAGTTAACTCGTGCTAAATAATTCCCGTGTAAAAAAAAGTGTAAAAAAGAGTCTTATTAGCAGTTTTGGTGGGAGTTTTTACTGACCTATTGGCCACTTATTAAACTACATCTAATTCTTTATTAAACTAGTCTGGACAGGTGTACGTTGGGCGCCTTTCGTTATTATCTATCTTTTTTCTCAAGAAATTTTTTCCAGCTGGATAGCATTAAAAAAGTAGCCGGGTGGGCTGCCTGGCTAAAAGACCCCAGGGAGAACAACTGGTTTAAGGTTAGCGGGCACATAGTCCTTTCAGCGAGCTGCTTCATATTGAGAGACAGGTGAAGGCTGAGCTGAAAAGGAGACCGGAAACAATACAGCAGCTTTGCCTGGTGGGTATGTACTGAGAGCAGTTTTGGGCTGTAAAAAATATAAAAAAAGCCCTCGTGTCCATCGCCGGCCTTCTGCTGTTTCTTCCGCAGAAGTAGGGGCCAGACCGGCACGCTCAGTGATTGGTCAACTCTCAAGCTCTCGGGTGGGGCTTGGATGGATGGTGGGGGGGACTTGCATGGATCAGGGGCAGGGCTACACAGGAGACCCAGTCACTGCATGGGGGGGGGGGGCGGATAGTGCAGCCCCCAGCATGGCTCAGGGTGGGCACTACCGGCATAGGTTTTCTACCTCATTCTTCAATAATGCATTAAAGGAATAGTTATTTTTAGTAACTATTCTTTATTACCTGCACATTTAATATAAACAATTTAACAAAACTTAAAAGCCATTACCTAACTTACTCTTCATCTCAAACAGACGTGCTACACTATAAAATACATATTTAGTTACCAGAATCTGGCCGACCATCAGAGCTACGAAATTCCAGCATTCTTTTCTCTAATTTTTGCTGTCGCCTTCTTTTCATAACAACCTCTGGTTGGATATAGTGCGAGTAAAACTGGTTTCTGGCATGTCTTTGTAGACGTCCACTGCAATCTGTAAGGCATCACTAATTAAGAGAGATTAGAGTTATAACATCAAACGAGGCTGGTACACATCTCAAATTAAAAAAAAATTATGAAGAAGGAGAGCATTTTATTGCCATGTTTCAGAGCAATAATTAACAACTCCACCCTATAAAAACATCTTTTAGATAGAATGGCCTCTTTAAAATATGTTGATATATTCTACTTGTCCAGAATTTATTACTGTATGCCTGCTATGCTTCTGGGTGCCTAATGGAAACTGAGCAACTTAGAAGCCTGTACCGAGTCTGGGCATGCTCAGAAGAGCTAGACAGGGGATTAACATTCAGTCATTGGCTGTGATGTCCACTGTCAAATCCATAACTGACATGCTATTTTGGGGAAACAAACTTTACAGTTGTGCCTAGCTATTGATGAATAAAACAAGCAAAGAAGCAACAATGCAATGCCTACATGGGGCAGAAGGAGAACAAAAAAAATTATTTATTGTGGCTATATGTGTTTTGGGAAAGTCACAATATGCAGGTCCTCAATCGATTTAATACTGTGCCTGCAGCATTATGATGCTATTTTAAAAGGACAATATACTGATGCAGTAACAAGTGCCCTCTTGCTCATTCCCCAGTCAGTCACGGACGGTGCTCCTAATTTTTAACTTTGGGCATCATGTGTGTGAATAAAGGGGAGAGCAGACTGGGGGAGGAGACAGAGATCTGTCAGTTATTGAATGAACAAAGTGCTCATTAACATGCAAGCCCCAAAAAACACAATATTAAATAAAAGGCAATAAAAAATTACACTTTAAACCAACAGCCTCATGTGTTCTTACTTGTCATCTTTGATCTGCGGCCTCTCTTCTTCAGTCATCTGCTTCATAATATCCCTATCCCGTCTTTTCTTTTCTTTTTTTCTTTCTTTGACAAGGTTCTCTTAAAATTTTGGATTACCCCTTCTTTTTTGTTTCTTTGGCCATTACTTGGGATTCTACGGTGAAAAAAAAATGAGTTACCTACAAATTTTACCAGGAATACTATTTGTGCTGGTTCAAGATGTCATTTTCTTTAAAGGGCATGTCCACCCTTGTAACTAAACTTTTTATATTATGTACTACTGTTCCTTCCCCCAACACCAACTGTAAATATATTCACTGCCACGGCCCCCCTGCTTGCATTTCCGTGCAGCTGCCGGGAGTTCAGACCGGCGAAGGAGAGAGGCATGGTAAGTAAAGATCGGGGCACTTTCTGTGAATTATAATTATGCGGTTGGGTGGGGGAGGAGCAGTACATAATATAAAAACGGTTTTATAGTAGGGAGAGGGAGAAAAAAATCGTGAGGGAAAGAGGTGGGAGAGAATGGCTGCAGTGCGCATGCCAAACTTCTCCCGGAGGGGAGACAGGAGGCAGAGTCCTATAGGACTCTATCCTCCTGCTGGCCAGTTTTTTTGGGGTTTTTTTTGGGGGGGGGACGACTACAGGAGAAGAACCATATGGAGATGGGATGTGAGGTAACGATTTTTACACACTACATAGTGGGGCCCAGTAGTGGGTTAAATTATAGTTGGGGGGTGGACATGCCCTTTAAAAATGGTTTTATAGCAGAATATAATTAGAGTTGACAAATAGGTTTAACAATCCATGATTAACAAAAAGTATAAAATAACATCAGAGTCTAAATATCTCTCAAAGTAATGTGCAGAGTGCCATCTTATGAATTTTGTCCGCAAGAAAAATACATTTGTACCACTTATTGCTATAATTATTTAATGGTGAAAATACAGACATTTAGTCCTAGCCTTTAGTCTCAGAAGGAAGAATTTATATGACATTTCCCCAATCCAATTGGACTTTAAAAGTATGACCGACCACAAAGGTAGTATACAACTTTTAATGTGCACGTGGGTATATCATTCCTCCTCCTATCAGCATAAGCGGTTGAGTGCTAGTGAGAGTTTTGAATGGCCACAAAATAAGCAAGAAAAAGGCTTTTAAAATTTTGAAAACAGATGGCACAGAACAGGCTTACAGGGAGTACAAAAGCTGTGAATAAAGAGTGCAAGAAAGCAATTTAAACTAGCTAAAATAGAAAATGAAATACGGATTGCCAAACAAAGCAAGTCCAACCCAAAATGTTTTTTGGAATATAAATGGTAAAAAGATGAGGACTGAATGTGGGACATTAAATAATGGAGCTGAGGTGGTTGTAGAGGATGCCGAAAAGGCTAATCTGCTAAACCGTTTTTTTACATCAGTTTTTACTGTTGAGAATCCTTGTCCTTACAGTAGGGATTGTAATAATATGCAGGGAAGAAATGAAGAGTATTCACATTGGCTAACAGAGGATATGGTACGGAAACAATTAGACAAAGTAAATATCAATAAAGGCGCCAGGACCAGATGGATTGCATCCTCGGATTTTCTCATCTTTTCAGATTCGCTTTGTCTGGGGATGTGCCGCTGGATTGGAAAAAAGCAAATGTGATACCAATATTCAAAAAGGTACCGTGTATACTCGAGTATAAGCCGAGGTTTTTAGGTTTAAAAATCAACCTAAAAACCTTGCCTCGGCTTATACTCGAGTCAATAGACACTTACCTTCAATCAGAAGCAGCCCCGAGTTAGGCCGGCAGTTCCCAGTAGTTCTTCACGGTTGTGCGATGATGTCATCGCGCACGCTGGGGGATGCCGTCAGCGCGCAGCCGCAAAGCAGAGAGATGAAGACTGAAGACAGGTACGGTAAGTGAGCTGGGGGGGACGGGGGGAGGGCTGGGGGGACAGTATGCCATGCAGCAATACTTTCTACTATAGGTGGTTGGAAACTACAACTCCCAGCAACCAAGCATGCTGGGAGTTGTAGTTTCCAAACATCTACAGTGGAAAGGTATTAGGGTGGGGGACAGTATGCCATACAGTAACCCCCAATACCTTTCTACTATAGGTGGTTGGAAAAATACAACTCCAGCAACCAAGCATGCTGGGAGTTGTAGTTTCCAAACATCTACAGTGGAAAGGTATTAGGGTTACTGTATACCCTCGGCTTATACTCGAGTCAATCTGTTTTTTCTAATTTTTGGAGGCAAAAATGGGTACCTCGGCTTATACAGCGAGTCGGCCTACTCGAGTATATACGGTAGTCGTTCACAGACTGCAAACTATAGACCTGTAAGCCTAACATCAGTGGTAGGGAAGGTGATGGAAACTTTGTTAAGGGATCATATCTTTGACTTGTCTCCAGAGATCATCTATTAGTAGTAGTCAGCATGGATTTATGAGATATAGATCATGCCAGACAAATTTAATTGTTTTTTTTATGAAGAAAGTGAGTCAGAAGTTAGGATTCAGGCACAGCAGTGGATATGGTATATTTGGATTTTGCAAAAGCTTTGATACTGTGCCACATAGGGACTAATGTATAAAACTGGTGGTTAATGGAGCTACATCTATGTGGGCTAAAGTTCTAAGCGGAGTGCCTCAGGGTCTGTACTGGGGCCGCTTCTGTTATCTGTTTTTAAATGACTTAGAAGGGTCTAAGTGTTGTGCTGTGACACTAAACTATGCAGAGCTCTGGAAACTTCAAAATGATGTGCAAGTGTTGCAAGCAGACCTAGATAGATTCTCAAAATGGGCAGAAGAATGGCAGTTAAGGTTCAATGTCGATAAATGTAAGGTGATGCATTTGGGATTTAATAAACCTGTGCCACCTACCATAAATTAATCTGTGTTAAGTGCATCTGTAATGGAAAAAGATTTAGGGGTTCTGGTAGATAACAGATTAGCTATAGCAAACAATGCCAGGTAGCAACGGCTAGAGCTAGCAAGATATTGTCTTGTATAAAAAGGGGAAAGATCAAGAGAGAAAAAGATTCTTCTCCCTCTTTACAAGGCACTGGTAAGGCCTCATTTGGAATATGCGGTGCAGTTTTGGCATCCCATATACAAAAGGGACATCTTGGAAATTGAGGCAGTTCAGAGAAGGGCAACTAAATAAAAAGGGAATGGAGGGGCTTGAATATGCAGGCAGATTAGACAAGTTAAGGCTGTTTACATTGGAGAAGCGACGTTTGCGTGGGGACATGATAACCTATACAAATATATTAATGGCCCATACAATGAACTCTTGGTGCATTGTTTACTAATAGATCATCAGAGGCTCTGTGGACATCTTTAAGGTTGGAAGAAAAGAAGTTTCATCTTCAGGTTAGGAAGGGTTTCTTTACAGTGCGAACGTGAGAGAAAGATGTGGAAACTGTGGACTGTTCCAGCAGATGTGGTAATGGCAACTTCATTGAATAGCTTTAAAAAAGGCCTGGATAGTTTCTAAAACTAAAAAATATTGAGAATTACTGGTATTAATGCATATAGATCTGGTTGATCAGGGATACTTTCCGATTGCCGTTTGGAGTCAGGAAGGAATTTTCCCCCCTTTTAGCTGTTTTTTTTTTTGCCTTCCTCTGGATCAACTGTTAGGTAGGGTTAAAAAAAAAAAGGGTGGATAGGTTGGACGTATGTCTTTATTCAACCTTAATTACTACTATGAGTCAATGAATACAAAACATGCCTTGGCATTCGAAAACATGTTCTAGGATATTCATATCCCCTTGCAGGTGTTCCCTCTTAGCTGTGCTCTCCCAAACCAATTGGCAGGCAACTTACTTAAAAATCTGGCATAATATATTACTGCAGCATGAGGGGCAGACGGTGGCTCAGTGGTTAGCACGGATGCCTTGCAGGCTGAGGTCCTGAGTTCAATTCCCCCCTTGGACACTCGCAATGTATGTTCTCCCTGAGGTTTCCTCCGGGCAATCCGGTTTCCCCACAATCAAAAAGACATACTGATAGGTTGTATATGTACATAAAGTGATAGATTGTAGCTCTTCGGGGCAGGGGCCTGATGTGAATTGAGTAAATAATTGTAAATTGCTGCTGACTAATGTAGCGCTTTATAAGAAATAAAATACATACATACATGGGCCCATAAAATCCAGATAAATTTCTGCACACAGTCAGTGGAATAATAGAGGGAACACTGCCCTCACAGTTGTATTACTAAGAAGTGTGTTTAGTATCAGTTTGATGGACTTACCCTCCCCTTATTACATTAATAGTAAAGGCATATTTGTTAAAGGGTAAATCCAACTTCTCAAAATCTTTTTACAGCTTAAAGGGTATCTTCGTCCAAAAAAAATAAATCCTTTAGTAAAGCCCCCAAAACTAGACCTGCTAGTTTTAAAACCCCAAAATCTATGGCTAAAAAGGTAATTACCAGACCTCATTCCCTCGGCTGCTCTTCGTCAAGATCAGCAAAAGGGTCTGGCGACGGCAGCACGTCTGTGATTGGCTGAGACGGGCCCCTTTTGCTGATCTGTGCCGAAGAGCAGCAGAGGAAACAGGTCTGGTAAGTACCTTTTTAGCCATAGATTTTGGGATTTTTTTTGAAACGTAGCCCATTTTCATTACGACTCAATAATTTAAAACTTTGAGTTTTCAAAACATTCACTTTATCCTCTTAAAATCATCTTGGATAAAAATCACTTGAGTGTTAAGTATCATTGCATTACGACCAACAGTCTCTTGAGAGTTGGACAGTTGTCTTGACATTTTCCTTATCTAGTATAGTCAAAATTATTGTTCCATAAATGATGCCCAAGGCCAATCAGAACACTTATCACCATAAGCAGGAGTGTCAGTCCAAAGAAAGCAAGCAAAAGAACAGCAGAAAAGTACTAATAAAAAGAAAAGTTTGAGGGGGGGGGAAGAAATCTCTTGAAAAGGTAAAGTTAACAAGGGAAATAAATAGTTAGGACCAGCAGAATAAAGCAACTTAAAGTGGTTGCCATGTCTACCTCCATACTAGCCAACTGTGTAGTTTAAAATCTCAAAATATTCTTGTTTAGATTGATGCTTACAGTCCTTCTCTCCCATGGCATCTTCAATGACGTCAGCCGCATCTGTGATTGGCTGCATCTCAGGTCCAGCCCCTGCTTGCAACTTCTGCAAGTTGTAATGTAATATCCTATATCCCCAACTCATTGGTAGCTCCTAAAAACTCAATGCAATCGCAGATGAAGATACAAATATATTTTTAGAATATAAAAGGATATTAAATATAAAGTGGTGTACCTTTACATATTAAGAATGAGATCCCTGCCCTGAAGAGTTACAATTAAGTGGGAGGGACAACATATGAGGTGGGGTGGGGGACAAACAGTAATTGAGGTTAAATAACGACATACATCCATCAAGTCCAACATTTTAATTCTGCTTTTAAACAGTTGATCCAGAGGAAGGCAAAAAAAAAAACCAAAAAAAAAGATAAGGGGGGGGAGAATTCCTTCCTGACTCCAAACGGCAATCAGAAAGTGTCAAGCAGAAATACAGATATGTATTATACCAGAAAATTCTTATATTTCATGATGGCTTTGCCCCTCAAGCACCTTTACCCACAGTTTCTTTAGAAAGGCAGTGGTCACCTAGAAGTTGTTGGGGTGGTTGATGTGGACTACTGGCCTGGTACCAATTCCAAAGCGAGGGGAACATGCTCTCCTTTTTCACAGTGACATGTTGGCATTCATGGTTCCCTTAAAGGGCATGTCCTCCACAAAAACTATATTTAACCCACACACTGGCCCCAATGTGTAGTGTTTTAAAAACCTAAAAGAGTAGGAGCCTGGCTGTATCCCAAAAGGTCTGCCTCTTGCCTCTCTCCAGGAGAATTTTGTGATGCTCTTGAAACCCTTCACCCCTCCCTCTCCTCCCGTTTTTCTTCTCCCTACCCTAACTCCAAAACCCTTTTCTGTAGTGTAGGGCTCCCTTCTTCCACCCCCAACCACTTTAGTTATTTGTAAAAAAAAAAAAATTAAACATGTTTTATTAGTACAGGTTGCAAATATATTATAAGATTCAGGATACATTGTGGTTTATAGATTTATACAATAGTGCTTTTACAATATTAGCCATTCACCTGTATGGTTATTTTTTAACATTAAAATAATCAAAACAAACACACAAAATGAAATATATGGTAGGGAGGGATGGGAAGAGGTAAGTGGGTTCACATCCCTGGATTGATCTATAGTATTGGTATCGTGTGGACGTCACTTTAAATACAGTTAATAGGGTCTTATGGTGTTTAAACCATAAGTTCTTTATTTGCCTGTTGTTGCAAATTGTTTGCGTCAACACCCATGTACTCATACCAGGGGGTCCTCTTAATGAATCTGTTCAATGTGCCTCTGTCTAATATATGGTAATTAATGCGAGGTCAGCTTTGATCATAGCTTCCCATGTGCTACATTTGGTGCTCGTTGGACATACAGCAGGTACAATGGTGCATTGGCATAGAAGAGGGAAACATTTTAGGGGTACTGCCTCCAGATCCCCCGTCCCCCATCACTCCAATACACACAGTCCAGGTTCTGATACTGGTACTTGGAGGATTTGGGGGATAGTACCTTTACTACTTTATTCCAAAAAGTTGAGACTCTCTGGCATGTCCAAATTAGGTGCCAAAAATCAGCTAATAATTCATGGCATTTAGAGCACACCTGAGATTTGTTAATGGCGCACTTACCACACAAGAGATTACGTTATTTCTGGGGATTAGGGTACATAGCTATATATAGACGAAAGGAAAAAGAACCCCTGTAGTGCAAACAGCATGTAAGTTAAGTAAACCAGCAAAAATTAGGGGTGATTAAAACTTTGCTTTTAATAGATATGAATAAAAACCTTATAACTATTAAAACAGTTCATCACAGCAGTCAACAGCATACATATAGATAATAGGGAATGAGGCAAAGAACCTATTTTGTCCCTCAGAGGGACAGTCAGGGACAGGTGTGTGACAGTCTACGTGGGGAGAGATATACTTGGTGTAGTATTTTTTTGCATCACTCTATATTTAGCTGAGTGGGGGTACCTGATTTGGTGATTCCGTGATGGCGGTCAGCCAATCGCGGACGTGGTTGCAGGTTCGGTCCCTACTTGCAGTTAAGCAAGCAGAGGGCGGGTTTACAGGGCGGGGGAATGAAGGAATGTAAGATTGTTGGGAACGTTTTTTGGCAAATAACATAGTTTGGGGGTTGGATAGGGAGTACTCTCACATATGCAAAATGTTTGAGGGTGGACATGCCCTTTAATTAACTAAATTCCCCAGTGCAAACAGTACTCATGCAGCTACAAAAGACTCCCACCACCATGCTCAACTGCAGGCAAGGCACACATGTCTTGTACTTCTCACCTGACGCTTGACACCATCTGAACCAAATAAATTTATCTTGGTCTTATTAGACCTGGACAAAATCCCGGTCGCCAGGCGACTGAAAAAAGCGACATGGAGAGTAACAAAATTACTATAGGGTGACAAGTATTATTATGGCACATCAAGGGCACAGTCCGTGAGTAGTTAAGTAGTGTTTTTTTTTCCCGCACCTCTACTTTCTTTCCCTTTGGTGAATGCTGCGCAAAGCTTCTTTCTATTCGGACCTGTTAGCTCCATCTTGAGCTCATAGGTCACGGGGATCCTGATGCTTATTTCAATGGGGAAGTTTGGTGCCTATTGCATGCAGGGCCTGATTTATACTTTTTTCTCCCCTAGGCCAGCAAACTTGACTGCGTGTGTCGCCGCCTTCCCCCCACACACCCCACCCTTGTTCATCAAGAAATGTGTGCATGTGCTTTGAGGAAGGGAGCACAAGAATTAACTGCACTAGCAAGCTAAATAGCAAAATATAAACCAGCTAGATGGGTCTTTTCCTTACTACTGAAAGATCGAACAGACAGAGGGGGCACAGAAGACTGACACAGACACCACTTGCAGATTCCTTGCTGTTTGCTTCCATCTTGCAAGGTTCTGCATGTGCCAACTAATGGGTGTGTGTGAAAATTAGGGTGCATGCTGCCTAACTAATTTTTTTCTTCTTCTGCCGCCAGGCCACAGCCTGGGTGGTCTTGTGGAAATCCAGCCCAGATGCATGCAATGAGGTCTAGTGCGCAAACTGTGAGGTGCGGATCAGTCTTATGCATTCAGTGAAGAAGTCCATGCTGTACAAGTGACACGGAACCCCACGCAAGACAACTGGTTGGCCTCCGAATAGAGCAGCATGGGATAAGTCTCTGGGGAATCTCTTCTTCCTCCCTTCCCGTCTTTGTCTCCCCAACACTGGTTTAAGGTTAGCGGGCACATAGTCCTTTTCAGCAGAGCTGCTTCATATTGAGAGACACGGTGAAGGCTGAGCTGAAAAGGAGACCGGAAACAATACAGCAGCTTTGCCTTGTGTGTATGTACTGAGAGCAGCTTTCTTGGGCTGTAAAAAATATAAAAAAAGCCCTCGTTCCATCGCCGGCCTTCTGCTGTTTCTTCCGCAGAAGTAGGGGCCAGACCGGCAGACGCTCAGTGATTGGTCAACTCTCAAGCTCTCGGGTGGGGCTTGGATGGATGGTGGGGGGGACTTGCATGGATCAGGGGCAGGGCTACACGGGAGACCCGGCCACTGGGGGGGGGGGGGGGGGCACTAGTGCAGCCCCCAGCATGGCTCAGGGTGGGCACTACCGGCATAGGTTTTCTACCTCCCATTCTTCAATCAATGCATTAAAGGAATAGTTCACTTTTTAGTAACTATTCCTTTTATTACCTGCACATTTAATATAAACAATTTAACAAAACTTAAAAGCCATTTACCTAACTTTACTCTTCATCTCAAACAGACTGTGCTACACTATAAAATACATATTTAGTTACCAGAATCTGGCCGACCATCAGAGCTACGAAATTCCAGCATTCTTTTCTCTAATTTTTGCTGTCGCCTTCTTTTCATAACAACCTCTGGGTTGGATATAGTGCGAGTAAAACTGGTTTCTGGCATGTCTTTGTAGACGTCCACTGCAATCTGTAAGGCATCACTAATTAAAGAGAGATTAGAGTTTATAACATCAAACGAGGCTGGTACACATCTCAAATTAAAAAAAAATTATGAAGAAAGGAGAGCATTTTATTTTGCCATGTTTCAGAGCAATAATTAACAACTCCACCCTCATAAAAACATCTTTTAGATAGAATGGCCTCTTTAAAATATGTTGATATATTCTACTTTGTCCAATGAATTTATTACTGTATGCCTGCTATGCTTCTGGGTGCCTAATGGAAACTGAGCAACTTAGAAGCCTGTACCGAGTCTGGGCATGCTCAGAAGAGCTAGACAGGGGATTAACATTCAGTCATTGGCTGTGATGTCCACTGTCAAATCCATAACTGACAGTTGCTATTTTGGGGAAACAAACTTTACAGTTGTGCCCTAGCTATTGATGAATAAAACCAAGCAAAGAAGCAAACAATGCAATGCCTACATGGGGCAGAAGGAGAACAAAAAAATTATTTATTGTGGCTATATGTGTTTTGGGAAAGTCACATATGCAGGTCCTCAATCGATTTAATACTGTGCCTGCAGCATTATGATGCTATTTTAAAAGGACAATATACTGATGCAGTAACAAGTGCCCTCTTGCTCATTCCCCAGTCAGTCACGGACGGTGCTCCTAATTTTTAACTTTGGCAATCATGTGTGAATAAAGGGGAGAGCAGACTGGGGGAGGAGACAGAGATCTGTCAGTTATTGAATGAACAAAGTGCTCATTAACATGCAAGCCCCAAAAAACACAATATTAAATAAAAGGCAATAAAAAATTACACTTTAAACCAACAGCCTCATGTGTTCTTACTTGTCATCTTTGATCTGCGGCCTCTCTTCTTCAGTCATCTGCTTCATAATATCCCTATCCCGTCTTTTCTTTTCTTTTTTTTCTTTCTTTGACAAGGTTCTCTTAAAATTTTGGATTACCCCTTCTTTTTCTGTTTTCTCTGGGCCATTACTCTGGGATTTCTACGGTGAAAAAAAAATAGAGTTACCTACAAATTTTACCAGGAATACTATTTGTGCTGGTTCAAGATGTCATTTTCTTTAAAGGGCATGTCCACCCTTGTAACTAAACTTTTTATATTATGTACTACTGTTCCTTCCCCCAACACCAACTGCATAACTATTATTCACTGCCACGGCCCCCCTGCTTGCATTTCCGTGCAGCTGCCGGGAGTTCAGACCGGCGAAGGAGAGAGGCATGGTAAGTAAAGATCGGGGCACTTTCTGTGAATTATAATTATGCGGTTGGGGCTGGGGGAAGGAGCAGTACATAATATAAAAACGGTTTTATAGTAGGGAGAGGGAGAAAAAAATCGTGATGGAAAGGGTGGGAGAGAATGGCTGCAGTGCGCATGCCAAACTTCTCCCGGAGGGGAGACAGGAGGCAGAGTCCTATATGGACTCTATCCTCCTGCTGGCCAGTTTTTTTGGGGGTTTTTTTTTGGGGGGGGGACGACTACAGGAGAAGAACCATATGGAGATGGGATGTGAGGTAACGATTTTTACACACTACATAGTGGGGCCCAGTAGTGGGTTAAATTATAGTTTGGGGGGTGGACATGCCCTTTAAAATAGGTTTTATAGCAGAATATAATTAGAGTTGTACAAATAGGTTTAACAATCCATGATTAACAAAAAGTATAAAATAACATCAGAGTCTAAATATCTCTCAAAGTAATGTGCAGAGTGCCATCTATATGAATTTTGTCCGCAAGAAAAATACATTTGTACCCACTTATTGCTATAATTTATTTAATGGTGAAAATACAGACATTTAGTCCTAGCCTTTAGTCTCAGAAGGAAGAATTTATATGACATTTCCCCAATCCAATTGGACTTTAAAAGTATGACCGACCACAAAGGTAGTATACAACTTTTAATGTGCACGTGGGTATATCATTCCTCCTCCTATCAGCATAAGCGGTTGAGTGCTAGTGAAGTTTTTGACTGGCCACAAAATAAGCAAGAAAAAGGCTTTTAAAATTTTGAAAACAGATGGCACAGAACAGGCTTACAGGGAGTACAAAAGCTGTAATAAAGAGTGCAAGAAAGCAATTAAACTAGCTAAAATAGAAAATGAAATACGGATTGCCAAACAAAGCAAGTCCAACCCCAAAATGTTTTTTGAGAATATAAATGGTAAAAAGATGAGGACTGAATGTGGGACCATTAAATAATGGAGCTGAGGTGGTTGTAGAGGATGCCGAAAAGGCTAATCTGCTAAACCGTTTTTTTACATCAGTTTTTACTGTTGAGAATCCTTGTCCTTACAGTAGGGATTGTAATAATATGCAGGGAAGAAATGAAGAGTATTCACATTGGCTAACAGAGGATATGGTACGGAAACAATTAGACAAAGTAAATATCAATAAAGCGCCAGGACCAGATGGATTGCATCCTCGGATTTTCTCATCTTTTCAGATTCGCTTTTGTCTGGGGATGTGCCGCTGGATTGGAAAAAAGCAAATGTGATACCAATATTCAAAAAAGGTACCGTGTATACTCGAGTATAAGCCGAGGTTTTTAGGTTTAAAAATCAACCTAAAAACCTTGCCTCGGCTTATACTCGAGTCAATAGACACTTACCTTCAATCCAGAAGCAGCCCCGAGTTAGGCCGGCAGTTCCCAGTAGTTCTTCACGGTTGTGCGATGATGTCATCGCGCACGCTGGCGGGATGCCGTCAGCGCGCAGCCGCAAAGCAGAGAGATGAAGACTGAAGACCAGGTACGGTAAGTGAGCTGGGGGGGACTGGGGGGAGGGCTGGGGGGACAGTATGCCATGCAGCAATACCTTTCTACTATAGGTGGTTGGAAACTACAACTCCCAGCAACCAAGCATGCTGGGAGTTGTAGTTTCCAAACATCTACAGTGGAAAGGTATTAGGGTTACTGTATACCCTCGGCTTATACTCGAGTCAATCGTGTTTTTTCTAATTTTTGGAGGCAAAAATGGGTACCTCGGCTTATACGCGAGTCGGCTTATACTCGAGTATATACGGTAGTCGTTCACAGACTGCAAACTATAGACCTGTAAGCCTAACATCAGTGGTAGGGAAGGTGATGGAAACTTTGTTAAGGGATCATATCTTTGACTTTGTCTCCAGAGATCATCTTATTAGTAGTAGTCAGCATGGATTTATGAGATATAGATCATGCCAGACAAATTTAATTGTTTTTTTTATGAAGAAGTGAGTCAGAAGTTAGGATTCAGGCACAGCAGTGGATATGGTATATTTGGATTTTGCAAAAGCTTTTGATACTGTGCCACATAGGCGACTAATGTATAAACTGGTGGTTAATGGAGCTACATCTATGTGGGCTAAAGTTCTAAGCGGAGTGCCTCAGGGTTCTGTACTGGGGCCGCTTCTGTTTAATCTGTTTATAAATGACTTAGAAGGGGTCTAAGTGTTTGCTGATGACACTAAACTATGCAGAGCTCTGGAAACTTCAAAATGATGTGCAAGTGTTGCAAGCAGACCTAGATAGATTCTCAAAATGGGCAGAAGAATGGCAGTTAAGGTTCAATGTCGATAAATGTAAGGTGATGCATTTGGGATTTAATAATCCCTGTGCCACCTACCATAAATTACTCTGTGTTAAGTGCATCTGTAATGGAAAAAGATTTAGGGGTTCTGGTAGATAACAGACTTAGCTATAGCAAACAATGCCAGGTAGCAACGGCTAGAGCTAGCAAGATATTGTCTTGTATAAAAAGGGGAAAAGATCAAGAGAGAAAAAGATTCTTCTCCCTCTTTACAAGGCACTGGTAAGGCCTCATTTGGAATATGCGGTGCAGTTTTGGCATCCCATATACAAAAGGGACATCTTGGAAATTGAGGCAGTTCAGAGAAGGGCAACTAAATTAAAAAGGGGAATGGAGGGGCTTGAATATGCAGGCAGATTAGACAAGTTAAGGCTGTTTACATTGGAGAAGCGACGTTTGCGTGGGGACATGATAACCTATACAAATATATTAAGGCCCATACAATGAACTCTTGGTGCATTGTTTACTAATAGATCATCAGAGGCTCGTGGACATCTTTAAGGTTGGAAGAAAAGAAGTTTCATCTTCAGGTTAGGAAGGGTTTCTTTACAGTGGAACGTGGAGGAAAGTGGAAACTGTGGAACTGTTCCAGCAGATGTGGTAATGGCAACTTCATTGAATAGCTTTAAAAAAGGCCTGGATAGTTTCTAAAACTAAAAAATATTGAGAATTACTGGTATTAATGCATATAGATCTGGTTGATCAGGGATACTTTCCGATTGCGTTTGGAGTCAGGAAGGAATTTTTCCCCCCTTTTAGCTGTTTTTTTTTTTGCCTTCCTCTGGATCAACTGTTAGGTAGGGTTAAAAAAAAAAAGGGTGGATAGGTTGGACGTATGTCTTTATTCAACCTTAATTACTACTATTGAGTCAATGAATACAAAACATGCCTTGGCATTCGACAAACATGTTCTAGGATATTCATATCCCCTTGCACGGTGTTCCCTCTTAGCTGTGCTCTCCCAAACCAATTGGCAGGCCAACTTACTTAAAAATCTGGCATAATATAATTACTGCAGCATGAGGGGCAGCACGGTGGCTCAGTGGTTAGCACGGATGCCTTGCAGCGCTGAGGTCCTGAGTTCAATTCCACCCTTGGACACATCTGCAATGTATGTTCTCCCTGAGGGTTTCCTCCGGGCACTCCGGTTTCCCCCACAATCAAAAAGACATACTGATAGGTTGTATATGTACATAAAGTGATTAGATTGTAAGCTCTTCGGGGCAGGGGCCTGATGTGAATTGAGTAAATAATTGTAAATTGCTGCTGAATATGTAGCGCTTTATAAGAAATAAAATACATACATACATGGGCACATAAAATCCAGATAAATTTCTGCACACAGTCAGTGGAATAATAGAGGGAACACTGCCCTCACAGTTGTTATACTAAGAAAGTGTGTTTAGTATCAGTTTGATGGACTTACCCTCCCCTTATTACATTAATAGTAAAGGCATATTTTGTTAAAGGGTAAATCCAACTTCTCAAAATCTTTTTACAGCTTAAAGGGTATCTTCGTCCCAAAAAAATAAATCCTTTAGTAAAGCCCCCAAAACTAGACCTCGCTAGTTTTAAAACCCCAAAATCTATGGCTAAAAAGGTACTTACCAGACCTCATTCCCTCGGCTGCTCTTCGTCACAGATCAGCAAAAGGGTCTGGACCGGCAGCCACGTCTGTGATTGGCTGAGACGGGCCCCTTTTGCTGATCTGTGCCGAAGAGCAGCAGAGGAAACAGGTCTGGTAAGTACCTTTTTAGCCATAGATTTTGGGATTTTTTTTGAAACGTAGCCCATTTTTCATTACGACTCAATAATTTAAAACTTTGAGTTTCCAAAACATTCACTTTATTCCTCTTAAATCATTCTTGGATAAAAATCACTTGAGTGTTAAGTATCATTGCATTACGACCAACAGTCTCTTGAGAGTTGGACAGTTGTCTTGACATTTTCCTTATCTAGTATAGTTCAAAATTTATTGTTCCATAAATGATGCCCAAGCCCAATCCAGAACACTTATCACCATAAGCAGGAGTGTCAGTCCAAAGAAAGCAAGCAAAAGAACAGCAGAAAAGTACTAATAAAAAGAAAAGTTTGAGGGGGGGGGAAGAAATCTCTTGAAAAGGTAAAAAGTTAACAAGGGAAAATAAATAGTTAGGACCAAGCAGAATAAAGCAAACCTTAAAGTGGTTGCCATGTCTACCTCCATACTAGCCCAACTGTGTAGTTTAAAATCTCAAAATATTTCTTGTTTAGATTGATGCTTACAGTCCCTTCTCTCCCATGGCATCTTCAATGACGTCAGCCGCATCTGTGATTGGCTGCATCTCAGGTCCAGCCCCTGCTTGCAACTTCTGCAAGTTGTAATGTAATATCCTATATCCCCAACTCATTGGTAGCTCCTAAAAACTCAATGCAATCGCAGATGAAGATACAAATATATTTTTAGAATATAAAAGGATATTAAATATAAAAAGTGGTGTACCTTTACATATTAGGAATTGAGATCCCTGCCCTGAAGAGCTTACAATCTAAGTGGGAGGGACAACATACTGAGGTGGGGTGGGGGACAAACAGTAATTGAGGTTAAATAACGACATACATCCATCAAGTCCAACATTTTAATTCTGCTTTTAAACAGTTGATCCAGAGGAAGGCAAAAAAAAACCAAAAACAGATAAGGGGGGGGAGAATTCCTTCCTGACTCCAAACGGCAATCAGAAAGTGTCAAGCAGAAATACAGCATATGTATTATACCAGAAATTCTTAATATTTAACATGATGTGCTTTGCCCCTCAAGCACCTTTACCCACAGTTTCTTTAGAAAGGCAGTGGTCACCTAGAAGTTGTTTGGGGTGGTTATGTTGGACTACTGGCCTGCGTACCAATTTCCAAAGCGAGGGGAACATGCTCTCCTTTTTTCACAGTACATGTTGGCATTCATGGTTCCCTTAAAGGGCATGTCCTCCCACAAAACTATATTTTAACCCACAACTGGCCCCACTGTGTAGTGTTTAAAAAACCTAAAAAGAGTAGGAGCCTGGCTGTATCCCAAAAGGTCTGCCTCTTGCCTCTCCTCCAGGAGAATTTTGTGATGCTCATTGAAACCCTTCACCCCTCCCTCTCCCTCCCGTTTTTCTCTCCCTACCCCTAACTCCAAAACCCTTTTCTGTAGTGTAGGGCTCCCTTCTTCCACCCCCAACCACTTTAGTTATTTGTAAAAAAAAAAAAAAAAAATTAAACATGTTTTATTAGTACAGGTTGCAAATATATTATAAGATTCAGGATACATTGTGGTTTATAGATTTATACAATAGTGCTTTTACAATATTAGCCATTCACCTGTATGTTTTATTTGTTAACATTAAAATAATCAAAACAAACACACAAAATGAACTAATGGTAGGGAGGGATGGGAAGAGGTAAGTGGGTTCACATCCATGGATTGATCTATAGTATTGATATCGTGTGGACGTCACTTTAAATACAGTTAATAGGGTCTTATGGTGTTTAAACCATAAGTTCTTTATTTGCCTGTTGTTGCAAACTTGTTTGCGTCAACACCCATGTACTCATACCAGGGGGTCCATATCTTAATGAATCTGTTCAATGTGCCTCTGTCTAAATATATGAGTAATTAATGCGAGGTCAGCTTTGATCATAGCTTCCCATGTGCTACATTTGGGTGCTCGTTGGGACATACAGCAGAGTACAATGGTGCATCTGGCATAGAAGAGGGAAACATTTTAGGGGTACTGCCTCCAGATCCCCCGTCCCCCATCCACTCCCAATACACACAGTCCAGGTTCTGATACTGGTACTTGGAGGATTTGGGATAGTACCTTTACTACTTTATTCCAAAAAGTTGAGACTCTCTGGCATGTCCAAATTAGGTGCCAAAAATCAGCTAATAATTCATGGCATTTAGAGCACACCTGAGATTTGTTAATGGCGCACTGCTACCACACCAAGAGATTCAGTTATATTCTGGGGATTAGGGTACATAGCTATATATAGACGAAAGGAAAAAGAACCCCCTTGTAGTGCAAACAGCATGTAAGTTTAAGTACAACCAGCAAAAATTAGGGGTGATTAAAACTTTGCTTTTAATAGATATGCATTAAAACCTTATATACATATTAAAACAGTTCATCACAGCAGTCAACAGCATACATATAGATAAATAGGGAATGAGGCAAAGAACCTATTTTGTCCCTCAGAGGGACAGTCAGGGACAGGTGTGACAGTCTACGTGGGGAGAGATATACTTGGTGTAGTATATTTTATTGCATCACTCTATATTTAGCTGAGGGGGGTACCTGATTGTGTGATTCCGTGATGCCGGTCAGCCAATCGCGGACGTGGTTGCAGGTTCGGTCCCCTACTTGCAGTTCCAGCAAGCAGAGGGCCGGGTTTACAGGGCCGGGGGAATGAAGGAATGTAAGTATTGTTGGGAACGTTTTTTTGGCAAATAACTATAGTGTTTGGGGGTTGGATAGGGAGTACTCTCACATATGCAAAAATGTTTGAGGGTGGACATGCCCTTTAATTAACTATAATTCCCCAGTGCAAACAGTACTCATGCAGCTACAAAAGACTCCCACCACCATGCTCAACTGCAGGCAAGGCACACATGTCTTTGTACTTCTCACCTGACGCTTGACACCATCTGAACCAAATAAATTTATCTTGGTCTTATTAGACCTGGACAAATCCCGGTCGCCAGGGCGACTGAAAAAAGCGACATGGAGAGTAACAAAATTTACTATAGGGTGACAAGTAATTTTATTATAGGCACATCAAGGGCACCAGTCCGTGAGTTAAGTAGTGTTTTTTTTCCCCCGCACCTCTACTTTCTTTCCCTTTGGTGAATGCTGCGCAACGCTTCTTCTCTATTCTGGACCTGTTAGCTCCATCTTGAGCTCATAGGTCACGGGGATCCTGATGCTTATTTCAATGGGGAAGTTTGTGTCCTATTGCATGCAGGGCCTGATTTATACTTTTTTCTCCCCTAGGCCAGCAAACTTGTACTGCGTGTGTCGCCGCCTCCCCCCACACACCCCACCCCTTGTATCATCAAGAAATGATGTGCATGTGCTTTGAGGAAGGGAGCACATTAGAATTAACTGCACTAGCAAGCTAATATAGCAAATATTAAACCAGCCTAGAATGGGTACCTTTTCCTTTAACTACTTGAAAGATCGAACAGAACAGAGGCTGCCACAGAAGACTGACACAGACACCACTTGCAGATTTCCTTGCTGTTTGCTTCATCTTGCAAGGTTCTGCTATGTGCCAACTAATGTGTGTTGTGTGAATTTAATATAGGGATGCAATGCTGCCTAACTTAATTTTTTTTCTTCTTTCTGCCGCCCCAGGCCACAGCCTGGGTGGTCTTGTGGGAAATCCAGCCCAGATTGCATGCAATGCAGGTCTAGTGCGCAAACTGTAGAGGTGCGAAATCAGTCTTGTATGCATTCAGTGAAGAAGTCCATGCTGTAACAAGTGACACGGAACACACAGCAAGACAATCTGGTGCCCTAGGAATAGAGCAGCATTGGTGGGATAAGTCTCTTGGGCATAGAGTGAGGAATGCACAGGAGGTAATAGACCAGGAAGGAGCTGCTGGGGATTGGCATTTAGCAGAGTGGATCTGTGGCACTGTGGCTGAATAAAAATTTATTTTTCTGTGAATACAGTTACCTAAACATTTCTTATTCTGTTTGCCTCACTCCCCCATACATACCACAATACTGCAGTGGCTGCATGGGTGTTTTTTGAAAAACCCATGCAGCTGTGGCAATTCTCTTTTTAAAGGGACACTATAGTGAAAAAATTACTTAAGCTCGTCTTAATCTGTAAATGAATATGTGCAAGTAGCACATGCCTTCAATCCAGCACATGTTTAGCTTTGGAGCAGTATCCCCCCTCCTTTTAACCACTCCCACTTCTGTCTGACCTGACTTTTTTCCCACAAACCAACTGTCAAACTACACACAGCATTTAGCATTCCAACGGTCAAATCTCTGTCACCATTCCAGCTACAGCAAAACTGCTCACAGAAGAATAGTTTAGGAGAGCAAGGAACTTGATTGACAGCTGAAATGTAAGATGTTTTAGATTGGATTCTAAAGAAATAGGGCAAAGATCAACAAAAAATGGTAAGGTGGTGGTTGGGAAGAGTTATCGCTTCCAGGAATGGGTAATTTAAAATATCTTTTTTTCAGTATAGATGCCCTTTAAGTCACACTGTCCCTTTGTAAATAGGTCAATGTGACTTAAGATAGAAAATATCAGCGCTGTAGCTCCCTGTAAATTCTCGTGTAACTTTTTTGTGTAGGGTAGCAAGTTGGTGTATGTGTTGAGACAATTGGTTATAAGACTGTGTTAAAGTGTAGCTTTGTAAGACTGTTAAAATGTAGCTTTGTGTGTGAGATACAAGTATATGTGTGCATACAATAGTGCATAAATTATAGTGTATGTGAGTATATGTATGAGAGAATGTGAGAGAAAAGTGTACACTGATAGCAAGTGCATGTATGACAGAGGATATGTGTTTGTAAGAAAATGTGTATGTAAAGAATGTGTGAGTGGGAGTATGTATGTGTGTATAATTTTATTTATAAAGCGCCACTTGGGTAGGCTCACTGTACATTATAAAATACAGAGTATACAAACAAGGGGATAAGTGCAAGCAATTATACAGATACATTTAAATACAATTTCATACATCGGTTAGGAACTTATATACACAAATTATGGATAAATTAAATAAAAAGTGCAGCATGCCGTGACACATTAGGAATGAGATCCCTGCCCAGAAGCGCTTACAATCTAATAGTATAACTATGGGTGAGGCAGTAAGAGTGTGTGCATCCCATAGGATAAGGCCAATGAAATTTATGTAATTCTTCTTAAAGGGTATGTCCACCCTTAAAAAATTTTTTAATATAGTATTTCCCCTGTCCCCCCAGCCCCAACCGCTATGTTTTTATTCTTAGAAAGTGCCCCAAACTCTACTTACCTCCCCTCTTTCCCCGCCGAGCTGCCGGCCCTCTGCTTGCGAGAAAATGCAAGCAGAGGGGCGGGACCGGCAGTCGCGTCTGTGATTCAGTGCAGCGGAGGAAAGAGGGGAGTTAAGTAATGTTCGGGGCACTTTCTAAAAATAAAAATGTAGCGGTTGGGGCTGGGGGGACAGGGGGAATACTATATCTAAAGGGATTTATGCTAGGGGGAGGGAATCCTGAGAGGGAAGGAGAGGGAGGGAAAGTGAGGGGGAGAAGGGCTGCAGTACGCATGCCAAACGTCTCCCGGAGGCCAGGTGGTAGGAGGCAGAGTCCTATATGGACTCTGCTATCCTCCTGGTGGGCAGTTTTGGGGACTGGGGGGGGGGGGGGACTACAGGAGAACCATATGGAGCTGGAATGTGAGGTAAGGATTAAACTACACTAAATGATGGGGCCAGTAGTTGAGGGGATTATAGTTTTGGGGGTGGACATGCCCTTTAACTTATTGTTAGCGTCTCCATTTATTCAAAAATATTTGGAATATTTGCAGTCCTGCATTAGACCACAGTACAGTAATCCGTGCCCTTAAGCAAACGGTTTGCAAGCTTTCTTTTGCATCACCTTAGGAAGAAGCTTCCTACCGAGACAACAGCCATGCAGACCAATTTGATGCAGTGTGTGGTGTATAGTCAGAGCACCGACAGGCTACCCTCCCACCCCTTTAACCTCTGCAGATCTCATATGTCTAATTGCAAAAGACAACCTCGGGCCCTCTGGAGCATGTACATTCAATTTTTTTGGCACCCGTGGCAAGTCCTGTCCTCATAAATCGTTGTATGTTCTGGGCCACCATTCTGCAGCTTCAGTTTCAGTGTGTTGGAAATCTTTATGTAGAGCAACAATTCTTTTTTTCAGATCCTCAGATCCAGACCAAATTTAGGATAACCGTTTAGATTTAAAAAGCTAAAAGGATATCACCTGGCAAAGTAAAGGAGGGAGAAAGTTCCAAAAGTAGGGAGCAGTGAGAATGGTTTAAGATGGGAGGAAGCAGTGTTCGTAGGGGGTTTGTAGAAAAGTTTGCCTTGCGTCCAGCCCAAGGCACGTCCAGGAGCACAACAGACCAAGAGGGAGGTGCAGAAGAGTGAAGGGATATAAAAGGTTACAAGATGGGTATTGAATATGTTGTTTTGCTTGACGGGAAGCCACCGTATGGACTGCAGTATGGGGGTTGACCGTATGGACTGCAGTATGGGGGTTGCAGGTTCTCTTTTGGAGGAGAGATGATCCGAGCTATGTCCATCAAAAAAGTCAGTTGGTTTCTATCTGATTTAATGAAGAACAGGAGGTAAATGCACTCTTACCTCCCGTTGTTCAGTAAATCTTACAGAAGAGGAGGAGGAGACACTTACCCGCGGACCTGCTCCCGCGCCGAATTTCCTGATGCATCTCCAGTCCTTCGCACACAGTGCGAAGAAGCGAGGATGCGTCGGAGACTGTCAGTGAAGTCGGCTGGAGAGGGTCCGTGGGTAAGTGTCTCCTCCTCTCCTGTAAGATTTACTGAAGAACGGCTGGTAAGAGATGGTGCCTCCTTTTCTTCTGTAAATCAGATAGAAACCAACTTACTTGGTCCTCAGACCGATTACAGTGAATCAATGTTACAAAACGGGGTTGTAAAGGAGGATTTTTAGGGATTTTACTCAATGTTCGTAATAAAGGTGACAGGAGACCCCCCACTAGTACTGCTTCCTCTCGCCTTAAACCCCTCTCTCTGCATCAAGAAACCTCAATTAGCAGGTTTAAATCTAACCTTACATACTACCTATCTGGTAACCAGCACAGTATATAATTTATTTGCACTGCATTTGTCTCACTCCAGCAGTTATGCCTGTTCCATTGTATCTGTAGGTTACCCACCTAACTAGATTGTAAGCTCTAAGGGGCAGGGACCTCCTTACCTCTTTTGGCAAAGCTCTAGCACTTCTATTTATATATTTATGCACTGAATGTATTGTATTTTGTTACTGTACAGTGCTGTGTCCCCAAATGGCGCTTTATAACTAAACTATACATACATACATGTACAATGCTGTTTTGATGCCTTACCAGTTTTGACCTCTTAGCCACAATGCAATCAACAACTTGCTGTTATATGCCGATTGGGACACATTCCACGGTATTTTTCATCAATATATTTTTATACAAGTCATTCAAGAATTGAGAAAGCCAGTCAGATAACTAGTAAAAAAAAAACATCTTCAAGAACAGAACTTTAAGTCAAGTTGATCTAGCTGAATTCCACAGAATGTTTATAAATGTAAGTTGATGCATTTGGGGTTTAAAGGAATAGTTCACTGAAAGACCGGGAGGTCGATTGATGTAGAATGGAAGGTAAGGCATAGCTCCTTTACCTCCCGGTCTTCAATCAATGCATTAAAAGAATAGTTAACTTTACCAGTGAATTATTCCTTTAACAGTCCATGTGCCACCTATGCCATAAATGGCTCTGTGCCAAGTAAATCTCTGAAGGAAAAAGATTTGGGGGTTCTAGTATATAACATACAAGCTGTAGCAAACAGTACCAGACAGCAACAGCTAGAATGAGATTTTCTACATAAATGTGGTATAAATTCAAGGAAGAAAAGTATTATTCTCCCTCTTGACAAAGCACTGGTAAAGCCTGATTTGAAATATGTCATGCAATTTTGGAATTCCAAGTATAAAGAACTTTCTTTGAAAAGAAAAAAAGTTTAGAGTAGAGCAACTAAATTAATAAAGGGGCATGACTAAACTGGAGAAGCATCAATTGCGTGGGGATATAATCACTTTATACAAATAAATGGGCCATATAATAAACTTTCTGGTACATTGTTCACCAACAGGTCACTTCAGAGGACTCATGGTCATCCTTTAAAGGCTATGTCCACCCCTAACATAGAATTTTAATATTATGCTCCCCCATGTCCCCCAGCCGCAACCGCATGATTTGTTTTTTCAAAAAGCCCCCCAAACTCTTACTTACCTCCCCTCGATCCTCCGCCGCACTGCCGGCCCTCTGCTTGCGAGAATGCAAGCAGAGGGGCCGGACCGGCAGTCGCGTCTGTGATTGGCTGAGCGGCAGCCAATCACGGACGCGGCTGCCGGTCATTCAGTGCAGCGGAGGAAAGCGGAGAGGTAAGTAAGAGTTTGGGGAGCTTTTTTTAAAAAAAAAACATGCGGTTGGGGCTGGGGGACATGGGGGAGCATAATATTAAGGGGGTTTAATGCTAGGGGGAGGGATAGTAGAACGGGAGGGAGAGGGAGGGAGAGGGAGGGGGAGGGAGAAGGGCTGCAGCACGCATGGCAGGAATCTCCGGGAGGCCAGGTAGCAGGCAGTGTCCTATATGGACCTGCTAGCCTCCTGGTGGGCAGTTTTTGGAACTTTGGGGGGGGACTACAGGAGAACCAGATGGAGTTGGGATGTGAGGTAAGGATTAAACTACACTACATGGTGGGGCCAGTAGTTGGGGGGATTGTAGTTTTGGGGGTGGACATGCCCTTTAATATAAGAAGAATAGACGTTTCATCTTCAGTTTAGGAAAGGATTTCTTTAAAGTGAGAACCGCAAAACTTTGGAAGTCTCTCAGCAGATGTGGCAATTCAGTAAATAGCTTTAAGAATGGGCAAAGTTTCTTAAAGGGGAACTGTGGTCTCCAAATAAGATTTTGTGAAAGGCCAGGTTCATACCTTTAAAATGAGCCATAAACCACCTCTCTACGTTCTGCACAGCCCAAAATATGAAGAAATCACTGATCAGAAAGTTAGGGGGTGGGAGGTTCTAAATCTGCGGTCAGAAATACTATTTCCTCCTAAATCTGCGGTTAGCACATGCTCAGTGCATGACTAAAGGGTAGGAGGGGGGTGGGGAGAACAGCACATCCCTGATTTTTTTTTTTTTTTTAATGCCTCCCACTTACTGGCCCTTCCCAATCGTGGGCCCTTTGTCCCCACCCCTTGCAGCCCCCTGTGGCCCCTCCCACTCACTCTGTGGCTCCGCACACTCGCGGGTCCTGAGGAAGGGGCTCCGCAAGTGGGAGGGGCCCCAGAGCACATGAGTGGGAGGGGCCACGGAAGGCTGCAAGGGAAAGGCCCATGGGGCTGCAAGGGGAGGGGCCATGGGGCCCATGAGGAGGAGGAAACACGGAAGAGGGACTGTCAACACGGTTTCAGCGCAGGAAGCGCAGGGGATCTGGTGATGCTGCAACCATATCACATATAAATGAAAAATATATAAATATAAAATAAATAATGAAAGTAAATTGCAAATATCCTCAGGAAAGCAATTCCTGTCAATTTACCTGAAGTCATTTTTGGACCACAGTTACCCTTTAAATTCAAAAATATGTAAAATAACTAATCCTACTTGTCCACCTGATGTTGTGAACTCCAGCAACCTTATATTCATTTGTCCTGAAGGGGCATTTCGAACATGAGACTGGGGTGAGAAGAATCTAAACACAGGGGCAGTCACGAAGTTCACAGCCAATGACTGGCATGTTTCAGAAACAGAGATCTTCCCTTCTTCTGGGTTACATGACCGGACCTTTACCTGTTCTCTAAATATGGAGATTGTCCATTACAAAATCCATCCGTGGGGACAATAAGGCTGAGGCACCTTATTGTCGCTAGGCTCCCTAGCCCACTAGTGTGGCCACATCGACTGGGCCACACTAGTGTCCACTTTAAAATCACAATTGGATCACGCTTTTAGCCCTATATGTTCACACAAAAAAGGTTCCTAGAGACACTAATTCAGTTACCAATGTACAAGGAATTAAAGACAAAAGAGTAACAAAGCATTCATTCTCCAGATATCACCCTCATATATACTAATAGATTAAAAAGTATAATTTTGTTGGTACACAAATTAGGCTGCATAATTTTACAAGAGCATATTAAATGGCAACTTTGTGTTAAGACCCCAGGTACAAGTGTCTTGAGTTAAAAAAAAATTCACCAGGAATCCCTCTGAAGGATTTTTTATCCCAATTGCCTCTCCTATTGGTTCTCTGGTATACTGCTTTGTTCATCCCCTTTCTTAAATGGCATGTCCACCCCCAAATCTAAACTTTGCCACAGTGCTGGCCACACGGTGTAGTTTTAAAAAATCCTTACCTTACATCCCTGCTCCTTATGGTTCTCCTGCAGTCCATGTCCAAAGTCCAGGAATCTCCAGAGTATAAGAGCTGTCTTCCTGTCCAAAGGTCTCTGCCTCCTGTCTTGCCTCCAGGAGGGATGCAGATATGCGCAGGGGAACCCTCTCCCCCTACCCCCCCCCCTTACATCCCTCCAGATCTCATCTGGCTGCCCTTCTACCTAGCATAAAACCCTTTTAATATAAATGTTCCTCTGGTTTGCTCACCCCCAACCGCCGTGTTAATACTAAAAAAAAAAAAGTTTCAGATTCATACTTACAGCCCTTCGCTCCCGCACCTATCTTCACAGCCGGCAGCCGCATCTGTAATTGGCTGCCCAGCAGCCAATTGCAGACATGGCTGCCAGTCCGGCCCCTCTCTGCTGTTTCCGGTTAGCAGAGAGAGGGAGAAGATAGCTGCGGGTGCAAAGAGACTAAGTATGAATCGCAAAGGTTTTTTTAAAGTATTAACATGGCGGTTGGGGGTTGGCAAGCCAGAGCAACATATCCTCCCTCCCTGGTGTCTTTTGCCAGGCAGCCCACCCGGCTACTTTTTAATGCTATCCAGCTGGAAAATTTCTTGAGATAACACTAGTGATTTTAATAAAGAATTTAGATGTAGGTTTAATAAGTGTGCCAATAGGTCAGTAAAAACTCCCACCAAAACTGCCTAATAAAGACCTCTTTTTTACACCTTTTTTTTTTTACACGCGGAATTATTTTAGCACGAGTTAACTAGCTTTTGCAAGATCCCCAGCCCGCAAAAGGGTGGTCGCACAGCAAACCTGCAACGCACTCGTTCACGGACTCGTTCACCGGACACGTGCTTGTGCTGCCATGTTACATCTGGGTTACCTTCAGATGTTTTGAACTACAACTCCCAGCATCTGCAACCAAGGAATGCTTGGGAGTCATAGTTTTCCAACATCTAGTAGGACGAAGTGACATCCCTGATCTATATAATGAGCATGATGCAAGGTTTTTCAGTATTCCCATTAGAATATGAAGAGGCTGTATTTGTGTCAATGAAATATACTGCATGAGTTTAAAGGTTATGTCAAACCTTAAGTACCATATATACTCGAGTATAAAACCGTCCCGAGTATAAACCGCGGTACCTAGTTTTAGGTAAAAAAGTGAAAACCCCACTGACTCGAGTATAAACCGAGGGGTAGTATTTGCCACTAAAGATGTTTAGAAACTACAACTCCCAGCATGCTTTATTGCTGGGAGTTGTAGTTTTCAAACATCTTAAGTTGCAAATACTTACAAATAATATAAAACCTTCTTTATTTGTGCATACTGTATGCACAAATATAGGGGATTTACCCCTATCTTACAGTATGCACAATAAAGAAGGTTTTACTCCTATTGTATGTATTTGCCACTTAAGTGTGTCCCTGTGTAAATAAAGTAAATGTTTCTCCTACCTTGTTTGGCGGCCGCGCGATTCGCATCCTCGCTCCACAGCCTCTGCGCATCCGGATGATGTCACTACCCGGCGCCTCTCACTTTGCGGCGCCGGGTAGTGACATCATCCGGATGCGCGAGGCTGTGGACGAGGATGCAGATTGCGCGGCCGCGGGACAAGGTAAGGGAAACATTGACTCGAGTATAAACCGAGGTAATTTTTCAGGCTTTTTTTAAAGCCCGAAAACCTCGGTTTATACTCGAGTATATACGGTAATTGAAAATAATGAATAATAATTAACTAGTAAAACTAGTGCACATTTAATTTTCCCCACCACCAAATTTCCCGTTCTACTTTTTTCATGCCACCTGGTTGGAAAAAAATTCTCGGGAGAACACTGCCTTAAACTTGCCTGTGCAGACTTGAGGGAACTTTTGGGAGAGACTTGCTGCATCTGTCCAGACCCTTGGTTCTGAATCTGCTGGCCCAATCATTTCGAAATGAAAGCAAATGAAGGAGAAGGAGGGTGGGTCTGAAAATCTCACTCAGGGCTGCCACCTGCTCACTCTGTGCAACAATGTTTCAATCTAACCTGGAAGGGTGGGGAGTTTTAGCTCAGTGATTTGCAACTATTTCAGTTCGTAAGTTCTGGGGGATCTTTGAAATCTGTAAAGCTAGCGAAAGTGGGTTTGTGGAGGTAATAATCATTTTAAAGCTGTGTTTTTTTTAGGCTGGACATTCCCTTTAAAGCTCTTTCAAATTATTCCATACGGTTCTTTAGACAAGTCCCCAACCTGGGCATTTTACATTCAAAATAAAGGGATGATGGTACAAAAATTTAGTGGATAACACAAAAACATAAAAAGGGTATGAGCTCTTATAAAAAGACAATTGTATGGAGACCAAAGCTACCCTTTAATAACACAAATATGTTATGGAGCATCTTTCTCAGTGTTCTCCCTAGGGTCTTTTAGCCGGGCGAGTAGCCCACCCAGCTACTTTTTCATGACATTCGGCTGGAAAAAGTTACTTGAGAGAACAATGTTGTGATTAAATAAAGAATTTAGATGTAGGTTTAATAAGTGTGCCAATAGGTCAGTAAAAACTCCCACCAAAACTGCCTAATAAAGACCTCTTTTTTTACACCTTTTTTTTTTTTACACGCGGAATTATTTTAGCACGAGTTAACTAGCTTTTGCAAGATCCCCAAGGCCGCAAAAGGGTGGTCGCACAGCAAACCTGCAACGCACTCGTTCACGGACTCGTTCACTCGGACACGTGCTTGTGCTGCCATGTTACATCTGGGTTACCTTCAGATGTTTTGAAACTACAACTCCCAGCATTCTGCAACCAAGGAATGCTTGGGAGTCATAGTTTTCCAACATCTAGTAGGACGAAAGTGACATCCCTGATCTATATAATGAGCATGATGCAAGGTTTTTCAGTATTCCCATTAGAATATGAAGAAGGCTGTATTTGTGTCAATGAAGATATACTGCATGAGTTTAAAGGTTATGTCAAACCTTAAGTACCATATATACTCGAGTATAAACCGTCCCGAGTATAAACCGCGGTACCTAGTTTTAGGTAAAAAAGTAGGAAAACCACACTGACTCGAGTATAAACCGAGGGGTAGTATTTGCCACTAAAGATGTTTAGAAACTACAACTCCCAGCATGCTTTATTGCTGGGAGTTGTAGTTTTCAAACATCTTAAGTTGCAAATACTTACAAATAATAGTAAAACCTTCTTTATTTGTGCATACTGTATGCACAAATATAGGAGGATTTACCCCTATCTTACAGTATGCACAAATAAAGAAGGTTTTACTCCTATTTGTATGTATTTGCCACTTAAGTGTGTCCCTGTGTAAATAAAGTAAATGTTTCTCCTACCTTGTTTGGCGGCCGCGCGATTCGCATCCTCGCTCCACAGCCTCTGCGCATCCGGATGATGTCCCCCGAAAACTAACCCCGGCGCCTCTCACTTTGCGGCGCCGGGTAGTGACATCATCCGGATGCGCGAGGCTGTGGACGAGGATGCAGATTGCGCGGCCGCGGGACAAGGTAAGGGAAACATTGACTCGAGTATAAACCGAGGTAATTTTTCAGGCTTTTTTTAAAGCCCGAAAACCTCGGTTTATACTCGAGTATATACGGTAATTGAAAATAATGAATAATAATTAACTAGTAAAACTAGTGCACATTTAATTTTCCCCACCACCAAATTTCCCGGTCTACTTTTTTCATGCCACCTGGTTGGAAAAAAATTCTCGGGAGAACACTGCCTTAAACTTGCCTGTGCAGACTTGAGGGAACTTTTGGGAGAGACTTGCTGCATCTGTCCAGACCCTTGGTTCTGAATCTGCTGGCCCAATCATTTCGAAATGAAAGCAAATGAAGGAGAAGGAGGGTGGGTCTGAAAATCTCACTCAGGGCTGCCACCTGCTCACTCTGTGCAACAATGTTTCAATCTAACCTGGAGAGGGTGGGGAGTTTTAGCTCAGTGATTTGCAACTATTTCAGTTCATCTGACAGTCTCATCATAACTCTGCAATTTTTAAAGGGCATGTCCACCCCCAAAACTATAATCCCCCCCAACTGACAACCCAGGGAAGGGAGAACCGAACGCCGGAGCCACGTCGGTGCATTTGGTTCAGTGGCCCGCTGCAGCATAACCTATTTGGTTACATCCCTCTATATTAGAACCATATCAATCGAATAGGAGATTAATAGAAGAAAAACCCTATGATTGTCTGTAATAATTGGCAAAGCTGATGAATATTTGAATAGCTATATCTCATTGGAAGAGACCAATCTTGAATGGCTAAAACTTTAGCGGATCCATCGGGGGGAATGTAGCCAAGAAATGATACTTGAGAAACTTTCAAAGAGGCACTTTTCCATTTTGGCATACAAATTGTTTTCTTAGATGTAGTAGCACTTGTAACATGAAGGAAATGTAAGGGTAAGTCTTGTGAGACGATTAAAATGTCGTCAAGATATACAACCACTAAGATTCCTAACAGGTCACGGAAAATGTCATTCACCAATTCTTGGAATACTGCTGGGGCGTTACAGAGGCCGAAGGGCATTACAAGATACTCGGTGTGACCATCCCGAGTGTTAAAAGCAGTTTTCCACTCATCCCTTACGTATACGGATTAGGTTGTATGCCCCTCGAAGATGTAGTTTGGTTAATATCTTAGCCCCTTTGATCTGATCAACAGTTCTGAGATGAGAGGAAGAGGATAACGATTTTTAACAGTGATTTTATTTAGACCCCGTAGTCGATACAGGGGCGTAGACCTCAGTCTTTTTTCGACTAAAAAGAACCGCTCCTAGCAGTAGGTGGAGGAGGTGAAGGTTGAATGAATCCCTAGAACAGGTGTTCTTTAATGTACTCTTTCATGGCTAGAGTTTCAGAGGGGGACAAAGGGTAATGTGTCCCCGAGGAGGCATAGTACTAGGGAGAAGTTTTGATGGGGCAATCATAGGATCGCTGGTGGTGGTAGTTTCTCAGCTTGTTTTTTACAGAAACATCAGAAAGTCAAGAATAACATCAGGAAGACTTCCCAGGTTTATTCACAGTTAAAAGGCAGAGCGTTGAATAGGGAGAAGTGGGAAGGTAATTACCAAAACGGAAGGGACTCCAAGATTTAAGTTCATTATTAGACCAGTCTATAACAGGGTTGTATAACCGGCCATGAAGTCCAAGGATCAGTGAGGCAGATGGACTTTGGATCATGAGAAATGATAACGTTCTGATGAAATATGCCAACACGGAATAGTACTTCAAAGGTAGACTGGGAGATGAATTCTGAGGCCAGAGGTTTATTGTCTATAGCCAGGACTCGTAGTGGTTGCCGCAGATAAAAAAGGGGAAGACCAAGTTGGGATGCAAAGGTTGAGTCAATGAAATTCCCTGCTGCCCCGGAATCAACAAAGGCTGAGTGAAAAATGATGAGAAATTAAGCAAATAGTGGACGGAAGGAAGAGTTTAAGTGGTTCACATCTAGTAGGAGACTTGAGATTACCTAGAAGGAGCTCCTACTTAGCTTCTAGGTCCGAGTTTCCCGACTTCAAGGACAATTTTTGACAAAGTGCCTTGTCGGCACAAAATGACAAAGTCCATTCGTACGTCTATGAAGTTTGTCTAGGAGGAAAGATGGGTGCCCCAATCTGCATAGGCTTGTCTGCAGAAGGGACTAAGGTTGGGACAGGATAGTAAAGGTTTTAAAAGTGTTGTAGCAAGCGTAGATCTCTCTGCTGTCTCTGTATGGAAACGGGTGTCAATGTAGATAGATAGGGTGACAGCTCTTCCAGAAGGACTGGCAATTCTCTAAAAACTAGGTCATCATTAAGGCGGTCTGAAAGTCCCTGCATAAAAGCTGCAGTAAGTGCTTGGTTATTCCAGGAAGTCTCCGCAGCAAGAGAAACGAAATTCAATGGCATAATGTCCCACTGAACGAGAGCCTTGACGGAGTTGCATCAAGCGGATGAAGCACAAAGATCTTCTTGGAGCATCAAAAACTTTGCGGAACATATCAAGAAGGCTGTTGATGTTCAAATACGTCCATGCGTTTAGCCAACACACTGGAGGGTTTTACCCAAATCTGCCAAGGTCTCCTCAGGCGTTCCCTGGCCCGATCTACTGTAATAAATTGGCCGGGATACTTACAGGTACGCTTTCAGGAGGAGACCCACACAACTGAGTTATAATCAGGAGCAGATGAAGCTGATGGGAATTGAATGCTGGAAGTGCTGCAGGGAACTGGATACCAAATGCTGATGAACTGTATGTACGATGACTGCTGGGAACTGGCAAGGTAAGTGACTCCACAGGAACTGATAAGGTAAGTATTCAGGAACAGGCAAGGTAAGTCTCTGCTGGAACTGGCAAGGTAGTATACAGAAACAGTCAAGGTAAGTCTCTGCTGGACGGAATTTGCTGGATACAGAAGTAGAATCTGATCCTGGGGTAGCAATGAGCTACGGATCTGGCGCTGGTCCAGGAGGAGGCCAGCGCAACCGCCTGGCAGAGCGGAGTGGAGCGGCAGGTAAGTTCTTGCGTGAGTTTCCCCCACAATCATAAGACAACTGATAGGTTGTTTGTGTCAAATAAATGTGCTTAGATTGTAAGGTCTTCGGGCAGGCCTATGTGATACAGATGCATGTATTGTAAAATCGCTACGGAAGATGTTAGCACTATATAAATCTATATATAATAATAATAATAATAATAATAATCACTCAAAGTAGCAAAGGCTACTTTTTGTACTTTCTGGAGCCTTTCTTAAGCCAAATGTATTTGGCCTTGCATTTAGGTTTTATTCTCTTTAAGCATAATGCAGCAGTAGCGATATGATTACAGAAATAATATAAATACATTATGAAATAATTGTAATGACATCAATATGGATTTTAACTAGATTTCTGAAGTTAGTAGTATCCCAAAAGTATATATTGACCTGGCAACAAAGGGCTGTCCACCCTTAAAACAAAATACTGGCCATATGTCGTTACCTGCCTCAAAACCAACGGATATTTAGCACATTATTAGATGCATTACTAAACAGGATAACGGTTGTCCTCATTCTGGCAGAGTAAGCCGACGAATCCTTTCTGCATTCAATCAAGGCTGTGACTGCTGACATCACAACCAATAATTGACTGCCGATTACCTGCACGTGCTCAAAAATTTAGTGAGCCGATTGTGGAGGCAGATGCCTTTCCATATGGGAAAAAAAATGTATGATTAAATATCTGGCATACAATACATGTAATAAACTGGTAAAAATAGCAGTTGGGGTTGTGGGCAGAAAAGTCCCCAGAGTGGACATGCATTTAATAGTTTGCTTTGTGTAGTCAACTTATGTGTACTATTCCTTTTGAGGGAGAAAAAAGTAATGAAATGGAATAGAATCAAGGTAACACCGGATTTTCAAATATTTCAGGGGAGTTGAGTTGTGCTTCTATTACCTGGAGAAAATACATCACAGTAATCAACGAATGCTGCAGACATAGAAAGAAAAGATAGAAAGAAAACAAGGACAAGGAAGAAGCAGCCACTGGATGACAGTTCTTACTCTTAACTTTCTGGGACTTTGAACAGGCACTGCAGAGCACCATTTAGTATGTATAGTATAGTATTGAGGTTGAATAAAGACAAACGTCCATCCAGTCCAACCCATCTAGCAATATCCTCATTTCCTGCCTAACTGTTGATCCAGAGGAAGGCAAAAAAACCCCACCAAATTTATGAAGGGGGAAAAAATTCCTTCCTGACTCCAAGTGGGGCAATCGGAAATTTCCCTGGATCAACTCTACTTTATGTATCAATACCAGTAACTTGCAACATTCCTTGTTTGCAGAACCATCCAGCTTGAAACTGAGGGAGTAAGAATTTTTTAACAGTGTACAGTGAGGCCAGTGGAGGGTTGAAATCTACTTTGGGGGTGTACATGCCCTTCAACAACTTCTTTGTGTTCGGCAGTTTTTTCACATAACGTGAATGTTAGAAGGTCTGAAGAGCCAATTATCACTACTATTACAGTGCCATTCAGTCTCATGAGATATAAATATGATATATAATCCAATTACTTAAATGAATATATTAAAATGTAATGGATAATATCTATGCAAAGTGGTTTATATACATACCAATGTAAACTTCCTAAGCTTACCTTAGCAATGCAATATTCCTTAGGATTTTCTTCTCAAGTCATTTTTTCTAAAGACTCAATAACTGCAAAATCTGTTGTATCAGATGTGTAACAATAAGTTTATAAGGTAAATTTGGTTTTAAACTGTCAGCATAATTCGCAATGTTCCACCTACAAACAAAAAAAAAAAACAAAAACTGTTTTTACAAAAGAGGGTATGAAAGATTTTGAACTTTGATCTAAGGAATTAGCACCAGTACTGAATGCAATGAAATGGCAAGATATGCAGAGATAGAGGAGTGCCTAGTGCGTGGCGGTTATGTACCGGAGCTGCTTGTATTTGGACACAGTGCAGGAGACAAGACATTTAAGTTACTCATTAAGTTACTTCAGTAACACATCAGTGTAATTCTACACATTGGTTGCACTTGTAGCTGCCTGTGAAACTGCCATCTCCGGTGTTTTGAATTTATTAAGACAGAACTTCTCTTACTAAATTAACCATTCCTTTACGAGGTCAGTAGTACTAAGGAAGAGGGATGAACTGCCAGTTACTAATCACAAACACTGGAGCTCACTCACACAAACAACTCACTGTATCATATCTTTCCTCGCTGCAGACATGACAGTGCTGACTGTCCCCTGTTACTGGTTATGGCAATGTTACCTTGGTGTGAGGGGGTTGGCTGTCCCCCTGTATGAGATCCCTGATGAAGCTGTAAGGATTAACAGCGAAACGCATACAAACTACCTCGCAAGCCATTACCAAGTGGATTTTACCTCAACACAAGACCACCACGATTTAAAGGGGCCACACCATAGCAGAGAGGAGCAACTTCAACAACTGCAATAGACAGTTCCTCCTGCAAGATTTTTTAGTGCTTTTTATTGTTTTTAATTGCTATAATAAAGTTTGTTGGCAACCTTATTCCTTTTTGCAGAAGTTTTTGGGAGCTAATCAGACCAAGCAAGCATTGAAACACGCACAGTAAAGCCTGCATTGCCCCTAGTGGTGGATAAGTACAAGTGAGTGTTAAGAATTTTAATAGATGGAAGTGTCATTAGGGCACAGCTACACTGCTCCACAAATGCGATCGCAATCGCCTCTGCGTTCGCGCATGCGATTTTCATTTGGATCCGAAATCCGCATGTGATTGCTCTTTAAAAGGGGATCGCAGTGAGCCATCGCAAATTGAATCGCAATCGCATGCTTCGCAGTTATAAAAAATGCATGCACAACGCAACGCGAAAAAATCGCAAACGTGTGGCCTAGCCCTAAACTGATTTTTACAGAGACTGACAACCCATATTTAACTTTGATTTAACCCTCCCCTACCCATACCCCCAAGCGTGAGCAAGATACTTTAAAAGATTTTATAAATAATTCAGTGGACAACTTGCAGTGCAGCCACCCTACTCACACATAGTGCGGAAGTAACCCACCCATCACTGTTATTATTATTATTATTGATTTAATAGCGCCAACTTCCGTGGTGCTTTACAATACATAGTCATACATACAACAGTAATACATGTTTTACAAAGTCATACATATTACATACACAGGTAATACAAAATATGAGTAAACAGAGTGATGAGTTCTTAATAGTTTTCAATACCGTGATACAATGAGAATGGACCCTGCCCAAAGAGCTTACAGACTAGAGGATATGGGGTGAGACATAAGTTTGCAGGAGTTGGTAGGCTGTAAATAGATTGGCAGTGGAGTGTGAAAGGCGGGTTGGATCATTGGGTAGTAAGATGGGCAATTTTTAGCAGGTTATTGCTTGCCTGAAGAGTGGGTTTTAAGGTTACGTTTGAAGGTATTAGGGATGGTGAATGGCGGACAGACGGAGGAAGGGACTTCCGAGCAGAGGGGGGCATCACAAGCAAAGTCCTGAATACGGGCATGTGAAGAGGTGACAAAGGTGGTGAGAGGAGTAGATCATTTGCGGAGTGGAGGTTGCATCTGTGACGATATCAGGGGATCAGCTCCGAGATATATGAAGGGGCTGTGTTGGGTAGTGCTTTATAGGATAGGGTAAGCAGCTTGAACGGATCCTTTGGGCAGCCAGTGGAGTGACTGACAGAGAGGAGACATTAGAGGAGCAAGAAGAGAAATGAATCATCCGGGCAGCAGAGTTGAGGATGGACTGAAGCGGAGCCAGGCGGTTGTTTGGTACCGAGCCGGCGGTACCACCACAGGGAGGGGGCGAGGGGTGGAGTTCATCTCAGAGTGGTGACCTTATTCAAAAAGTCATCAGGTTCCAGGGGAACTTCCAGGGCAACCAAATAGGATACACTGCAGGTCTTAGAATAAGCCCAGGCAATCTTCCCACAAAGTACAGTTCAGTTTACAGCACCATTGGGCAACCTGAGACCCTATACAGAACCAGATTAAAATACTAGGTTCATACTTATTAGTATTTACCACAGCAAGTGGTAAAATCTCTCCCCTAAAGGAGCTAAAATCTCCCCACAGAGTATAAAATTTAAAACAGAGGTACCTCAGCCCTCGTGTTATAATAATTGCATTGCCCTAATAATATAATCTATAATATATTTCTCACTCCCAGGGAAATGGGCGTGGACATGCAAAATATTTCATTTATAGCCTGTGGCAAAAGCATTTTTCCAAATGTAATGCAGCCCAATGGTATATAGCAGGGGTGTTTAACTTGTGACCTTTTACATGTTTGAAATCTTTAACTCCCAGGACTCTGTTAGCAGTAAATTTCTTCCTAATGTCCTTAATATCTAAGGCACGTGACCGATGCAACACAGCCTAATGGTATATAGAGCAAGGGTGTTGAACTTGTGATCTTTCACATGTTAGAAAACACAACTCCCAGCATTCCCTGGCAACACAGAATCTTGAAAATTTAGTTTCATACATCCTGGAATAAAGCCATTTTTCAGACATAAAATACCAACGGTCGTGCTTTAGCCCAGGGGCCAAACATGCAAGTGATCCATCTGCCCTTCCATCCTTACTTCTTACACCTATTGAAACAAGAAGGATATGTAGCTCACTTCAGGCAGTAGGATTTATGAACCTTACTAACTTTCCCTTTCTATCTTATTCTACCTGCTTGCCAGCTAAAATCCAGAGGGTTGAGGTGCAATAACTCGTTATGAAGAAAATTACGTTACGAGGAAAAATTACGAGGAAACCAGAAAGTTTTTTTTTTATACAATTTTACTTTTAAAAGAACATCTTGCAAATAAAGTTTCTTTAGCGTATCCTTTAATGAACTTTTCACATGTTTAAAAACTACAACTCCCAGCATTCCCTGAACGAATGGCTGAACAGAATGTCGAAAAATTTAGTTTTCATACATCCTGGAAAAGCCTTTTCCTGACTTACAGACATTAAGCCCACATTCGTGCTTTAGCGTTCCTACCCATGGGTTTGAACATGAAAGTGATCCACCTGTCCTTCCCTTACATCCATAGCTATTACACTATTTGGTTAGGGAAGGATTATATGGAATAGTAGATTGGGTTACTTCCGCACTATGGTGTGGTAGGGAATGTCTACTTGAGTAGGGTGGCTGCACTGCAATTGTCCACTGAATTTTTTATAAAACTTTAAAAGTATCTTGCTTGGGGGTATGGGTGGTGGAAGGTTTAAAACAAAAAGTAAAAATAAATAAGTTAAGACCAAGATCTCTGTAAAAAAATCAGTTTAAATGACACTTCCCACATATTAAAATTCTTAAACACTAACTTGTGCCTATTCACCACTAGGGGCACTGCTGGGTTACTCTGTGCTGTTCTGATGCTTGTTTGGTCTGTGTAGCTCCCAAAAACCTCTGCACACAGGAATAAGGTTGCAAACAAACTTATTATAGCATAAGCACAAAAAAACCTTGCGAAACAGTCCTTAGCCGTTGTTAAAGTTGCAACTCTCTGCTATGGTGTGGCCCCTTTAACTTGTGGTGGTCTTGTGGTGGTCGTTGGTGAGGTGTGTGTGAGGTATAGGAACAACCTCACAAGCCATTACTAAGTGGATTATACCTCACCACAAGACCACCACGAGTTAAAGGGGTCACACCATAGCAGAGAGTTGCAACTTTAACGGCTAATGGACAGTTTCTGCAGAATTTTTATTGGCTAAGAATATCACATGTTTTACAAACAGCACAACTGAGTGTAATACAGGAACTTCCTTACACTTCCTGTCTTGTCATGTACAATGCCTAAGAGTTTTTTTTTTTGTTTTTTATTGCCAACAGTGTAAGATC
Source organism: Hymenochirus boettgeri (assembly GCA_019447015.1). Classification (NCBI taxonomy): domain Eukaryota; kingdom Metazoa; phylum Chordata; class Amphibia; order Anura; family Pipidae; genus Hymenochirus; species Hymenochirus boettgeri. The sequence goes on along the minus strand of CM033473.1, from coordinate 97,946,182 downwards.
AAAACCTCATTGAATGTTCGTGAAATTCCACTAAATATATATATATATTGCGGCCATCTTGCTTACGGCCGTCGTCAGAATCCTGACGACGGCCGTAAGCAAGATGGCCGAAACGCTTTGATTCTCGCTAAATAAAAGTTGAATACCGTGAATTAAGTCCTGTGAGTGCTCAGATTTTCGTCTTTATATATATATATATATAATATATATATATATATATATATATATATATATATATATATATATATATATATATATATATATATTATATATATATATATATATTTTTTTTTTTTTTTTCAAACAGTGCAACTATTTATTCAGCACAGAGTGTTACAGAATCAACGCGTTTCAGCCATCTTAGGTCAGGCCGTCATAATCCTGATGACGGCCTGACCTATATGGCTGAAACGCGTTGATTCTGTAACGCTCTGTGCTGAATAAATAGTTTGCACGGTTTGAAAGATCCCACGTGTGCGCCGGCATCCTTCTTTGTTTATAGAAATCCTTCGGCAGCACCGGGGCGGCTGAAATACAATGGGGGAGTGCAAAGGACTTTCCAACTAATTGTATATACACACACACACACACGCAAATCAGTAAAAGTCCAGTGCACTCACGGGATATAATTTCAAAAATGCCTTTAATTGGCCATAGAACTTTTGATTGCCGGACAAGCAGGGGGCCGGACCGGCAGCCGCGTCTTTGATTGGCTGAGAGGCCGCCAATCATGAAGGCGGCTGCTGGCTTTGCTGAAGACCGGGGGAACAAAGAAATGTAAGTACAGTTCGATCTTTTTTTTTTGACAATCAACATGGTGGTTGGGGGTGGGATAGGGGGCCCTACACTACAGAAACATTTTTAAAGCTAGGGCACCATTCAACATATAGTTCAAGCAGGAGGGAGGGCTCCTCTGTGCATGTCACAGTCCTTGTTGAGGTTAGAGAAATAGCAGGGACCAGATGACTCACTGACAGCTCCTACACACACTTTCTGGAACTTTGAACAGGCACTGCAAGAGGACCATTTGGAATAGAGATGTAAGGTAAGGATTTTTAAACACCACATATTGGGGCTACTAGTGGGTTAAATTTTTGTTTTGGGGGTGGACATGCACTTTAAAGGGCATGTCCAGCCTAAAATGCACTTTTTAATATAAGACCATGGGCTCACAGCCCCAACCGCTATATATTTTTTTTAAAAAGCCCCCAAACCTACTTACCTCCCCTCTTTCCTCCGCAGCGCTCCCGACCCTCTGCTTGCGGAAAATGCAAGCAGAGGGGCGGGACTGGCAGCCGCGTCTGTGATTGGCTGAGCGGCAGCCAATCACGGACGCGGCTGCCGGTCATTCATGCAGCGGAGGAAGAGGAGAGGTAAGTAAGAGTTTGGGGAGCTTTTTGAAAATAAAAAATATGCGGTTGGGGCTAGGAGACAGGGGGAACAACTATTAACAGGGGTTTTTATGCTAGGGGAAGGGATAGTAAACGGGAGGGAGGGAGGGGGGAGAAGGCTGCAGTACGCATGGCAAAATATCTACCTGAGGCAGGTGGAGGCAGAGCCCTGCTAGCCTCCTGGTGGGCAGTTTTTGGCACTTTGGGGGGGACTACAGGAGAACCCTATGGAGCTGGGATGTGAGGTAAGGTTAAACTACATCTACAGGTGAGGCCAGTACTCTGGCTTGGCAACCCCCAACCGCCATGTTAATACTTTAAAAAACCTTTGCGATTCATACTTAGTCTCTTCTTTTGCACCCGCAGCTATCTCTCTCTCTCTCTGCTACCAGAAACATGCAGGAGGGGCCCGGACTGGCAGCCATGGTCTGCAATTTGCTGCTGGGCAGCCCATTACAATCGGCCTGCCGGCTGTGAAGATAGGTGGCGGAGCGAAGGCTGTAAGTATGAATCTGAAACTTTCTTTTTTTTTTAGTTTAACACGGCGTTTGGGGGTGAGCACAACCAGAGAAACATTTATATTAAAAGTGGTTTATATGCTAGTAGAAGGGACAGCCAGATGAATCTGGAGGGATGTAAGGGGGGGGGGTAGGGGGGAGGTGTCCCCTGCGCATAGCTGCATCCCTCCTGGGAGCAAGACAGGAGCAGAACTTTGGACAGGAATACAGCTCTTATACTCTGGAGATTCCTGGACTTTGGACATGGACTGCAAAAGGACGAACGCATAAAGGAGCATGGGTGTAAGGTAAGGATTTTTTTAAAACTACAAACCGTGTGGCCAGCACTGTGCAAAGTTTAGATTTGGGGGTGTACATAGCCATTTAAAGAAAGGGATAACAATAGCATATACAGAGAACCAATAGGAGAGGCATGATTGGCATAAAAAAATCCTTCAGAGGGATTCCGGTGAATTTTTTTTTTTAACTCAAGACACTTGTACCTGGGGTCTTAACAACAATTGGCCATTAATATTCTCTTGTAAAATTATTCACCTAATTTGTACCAACAAAATTATAGCTTTTTAATCTATAGTTACTATGAGGGTGATACTGGAGAATGAATGCTTTGTTACTCTTTTGTCTTTATTCCTTGTACATTGGTAACTAATTAGTGTCTCTAGGAACCAGAAAAATTTTTTTGTGTGAACACATGAGGCTAAAAACGTGATCCATTGTGGATTTTAAAGTGGACACCTAGTGTGGGTGGCCCCGTCGATGTGGCCAACACTAGTGGCTAGGGACTAGGCGACAATAAGGTGTCCTCAGCCTTATTGTCCCCCCCCCCACGGATGGATTTTGTAATGGACAATCTCCATATTTAAGAGAACAGTAAAGGCCTGGTCTGTAACCCAGAAGAAGGGAATATCTCTGTTCGGAACAACATGCCAGTCATTGGCTGTTTGAACTTCGTGACTGCCCCTGTGTTTAGATTCTTCTCACCCCACGTCCTCTGTTCGAATGCCCCTTCCAGGGACAAATGAATATCAGGTTGCTGGAGTCCACACATCAGGTGGGACAGTAGGATTAGTTATTTTACATATTTTTGAATTAAGTGGTAACTGTGGTCCAAAAATGCCTTCAGGGTAAATGACAGGATTGCTTTCCTGAGTGATTAGAGTTTGCGCATTTACTATTCATATTTATTTTATATTTATATATTTTTCTCTTATAAGTGATATGGTTGCAGCATCACCAGATCCCCTGCGCTTCCTGCGCTGAAACCGTGTTGACATCTCCCTCTTGCCTTCCGTGTTTCTCCTCCTCATGGGCCCCCATGGCCCCCCCTCCCCTTGCAAGCCCCATTGGCCTTTCCCTTGCAGCCTTTCCGTGGCCCCTCCCACTCATTGTGCTCTGGGGCCCCTCCCCTTGCGGAGCAACCATAAATCCTCAGGACCACGCTGAAGTGTCCGGAGTCCACAGAGTGAGTGGGGAAAGGGGCCACATGGGCTGCAAGGGGTGGGACAATGCCCTGCACGATTGGGAAGGGCCATAACGTGGGAGTGCATTAAAAAACAAAAAAAAAAGCGGATGTGCTGTTCTCCCCACCCCCCTCCTACCCGTTAGTCATGCACTGAGCTGTGCTAACCGGACAGATTTAGGAGAAAATAGTATTTTCTGACCGCGATTTAGACCTCCCCCCCATAACTTTCTGATCGTGATTTCTTCATATTTTGGGCTTGTGCGATCGTAGAGAGTTGTTAGTTATGGCTCATTTTAAAGGTATGAACCGGTGGCCTTTCACAAAAATCTTTTTGGAGCCACAGTTCCCCCTTTAAGATAAACTGTTGGCCCCATTCTTAAAGCTATTTACTTCTGAATTGCCACTCTGGCTGAGAGTACTTCCAAACGTTTTGCGGTTCTCACTTTAAAGAAATCCTTTCCTAAACTGAGATGAAACGTCTATTCTTCTTATATTAGGGCAGTCACCCCCCCAAAACTTACAATCTCCCCCCAACTACCTGGCCCCACCCATGTAGTGTAGTTTAATCTTACCTCACAACTCCCAACTCCATCTGGTTCTGCCTGTAGTTCCCCCCACCAAAGTTCCAAAAACTGACCCCTGCGGGCCCCCCCCAAACCCACAGGGGCAGGCTAAGCAGGTCATATAGGACACTGCCTGCTACCTGGCCTGCCCGGGAGATTCCTCCATGCGTGCTGCAGCCCTTCTCCCTCCCCCTCCCTCCCGTTCTACTATCCCTCTCCCCTATTAAAACCAAACCCCTCCTAATATTATGCCCCCCATGTCCCCCAGCCCCCCAACCGCATGTTTTTTTTTAAAACAAAGCTCCCCAAACTCTTACTACCTCTCGCGCTTTCTCCCCGTCTGCACTGAATGACCGGCAGCCCGCGTCCGTGATTGGCTGCCGCTCAGCCCAATCACAGACGCGACGCCGGTCCGGGCCCCCTCTGCTTGCATCTCGCAATGCAGAGGGCCGGCAGTGCGGCGGAGGATCGAGGGGAGGTAGTAAGAGTTTGGGGGGCTTTTTTGAAAAAACAAATCATGCTGTTGGCGGCTGGGGGACAGGGGGGGCATAATATGAAAATCTCTAATGTTAGGGGTGGACATAGCCTTAAGAGACCTGAGTCCTCTGAAGTGACCTGTTGGTGACATGTACCAGAAAGTTATTATATGGCCCATTTTATTTGTATAAAGTGATTATACATCCCCACGCCGCAATTGATGCTTCCCAGTTTAGAGTCATGCCCCTTTTTATTAATTTAGGTTGCTCTACTCCTAAAACTTTTTTTTTCTTTTCAAGAAAGTTCCTTTATACTGAAAGAATTTCCAAATTGTCATGACATATTTCAAATCAAAATCAGGCTTACCAGTGCTTTGTCAGAGGGAGAATAATACTTTTCTTCCTTGAATTATATCCCACATTTATGTAAAATATCATTCTAGCTGTTCTTTGTCCTGGTACTGTTTGCTACAGGCCCTTTTTTTTGTATGTTATATAACCAGAATACAACCCCAAATCTTTTTCTTCAGAGAATTTACTTGGCAGCGGAGCCATTTATGGCATATGTGGCACATGGACTGTAAAGAATGAATTCCTGGTAAAGTTACTGCTATTCTTTTAATGCATTGATTGAAGACGCGGGAGGTAAAGGAGCTATGCTTACCTCCATTCTCAATGCAATCGACCTACCCGGTCCTTGTCAGTGGAACTATTCCGTTACAAACCCCAAATGCTCAACTTACATTTATAAACATTCTGTGGAATTCATCTAGATCAACTTGAACTTAAGTCGTTTCTTAGATGTTTTTTTTTTTTACTAGCTATCTGACTGGCTTTTCTCAATTCTTGAATGACTTTTTATAAAATATATTGATGAAAAATAATCCGTGGAATTGTCCCAATCGCATATAACCAAGCAAGTTGTTGATTGCATGGTGGCTAAGAGGAGAGTCAAAACTGGTAAGGCATCAAACGCATTGTACCTGTATGTATGTATATTTGTTATAAAGCGCCATTTGGGGACACGCACTGACACTAACAAATAACATACATTCAGTGCATAAATAATAAATAGAAGTGCTGAGCTTTGGCCAAAAGAGGTAAGAGAGGTCCCTCCCCTCCTTAGAGCTTTACAATCTAGTTTAGGTGGGTAACCTACAGAACAATGGAACAGGCATAACTGCTGCGGAGTGAGACAAATGCAGTAAAACATATCGGTTGTATTCAATTAGATCAACTGGACTTGAAATGTAGTTCTTGAAGACGTTTCGCTAGTCATCCGACTGGCTTTCTCAAATCAGAATGACTTGTACAAGAATCTGTGGCAATTATGTACCCTGGAAAATCCCAATTAGCATATCACAGCCAGGGTTAAGGTGTGATTAGATAGTGGCTAAGAGGTGTTATAGGAACGCCCAGAGGAAGGTGTTAAAACAGCATTGTACGACAACAACTGTCTGCCATGTACAATGCTGTTTTAACACCTTACTCTGGGCGTTCCTATAACACCTCTTAGCCACTATCTAATCACACCCTTAACACCTGGCTGTGATATGCTAATTGGGATTTTCCGGGTACATAATTGCCACAGATTTTGTACAAGTCATTCTGAATTGAGAAAGCCAGTCGGGATGACTAGCGAAACGTCTTCAAGAACTACATTTCAAGTCCAGTTGATCTAATTGAATACAACAGAAATACCATGACCTGGATGAATGAGAACCTTCACAAGCAAGCCAGAGCAACATTATATTAAAAGTTATATTTTTGGGTGGACATGCCCTTTAATGTTCCTAATGCGCTCTTTATAACTATTAGCTAATTTCTTCTTAGATTTACCCACATAGTTTCAAACAGGGGCATTGGTGCACATAATCCACCTCTTCAGTTTTGCAATTGTTAGATAGATGCTTTTGCAATTCTCACCGGATTTAGTCCGAAAAGAGGATCTTCTAGCAATATGGGGTCACACACTGCATGATCTACATGTAATGTTACCATTTGGTAATTTGTCAGCCAAGTAGTTTTTGGTTTAGTAAGTAAATGGCTATGTACCACTTGTTGACCTAAAAGGTGCTCTAAATGGGATGTGGATAGGTTGTTTGGTAGGCAAATAGAATTTTAGGTATGATAAGTAAAGGACAACAATTTCAATAAAAAACATCACCCCCATTACATGTCCACACTTCCTGCAGCTGAAATCACTTACTCACATTTACAACCATGCTGCCTCCCTTAGATATCACACAGCAAAGATAAGTGCTAAAAGCCCGCCTCCTAGACGGCCCAGGGCCATGAGTAACATTTCACTTGTCATGGATGGTGGGAACGTCTGTTACAATCTCTCACCTCCTCCTCCTCTGCCAGTTAAACAAACTTGGAATGTCCAGTTGCTAGGATACAGCCTACATAATCAAGCAGATCAAGGGTGGGTGGAGGAGTGTTTCTCGCATGCTAGCTTTGAGTGAGAAGCAGACCAAATCGTTACACCCCCTTCACAGCATGGTTAATTGAAGAGAGAGAGAGGCTCGAAATCAGCGAAAAAATGTATGGGGAGGGCTCACTACCTTTACTCTTTGTTAAGCAATTATTTAAAAAATGCATTAGGCAATACAGTTATCCTTTAAAATGTTCCTTTTCCCACTTCTTCAAAATTTTATAATTATAATATGGTACCATCCAAGGTGTAGGCTTGTGATAAATGAGGTTAGTTTTAGCATTAAGCAGAAAGTGGGAAGATCAATTGGGAAAATTAGTTTATCGGTATCGGGGTGAAACATGCCACCCTACTTGTGTGTGGTCCATTGGTCATACTTTTTACTAGAGTCGCTTTAAGGGTAAGCTTGGTGGACTTGAATGGGCAGTCCTAGAGACAGGTCCCATTGGGAGGTCATGCATCTTTCTTGTTGCTACAAAGAAATTTAAAGGTCTCTGCACCACCCCAAGTTATAGAAGGGCAATGGTCTTGTTATTGCCTCACTACAGTGCTCCCGGGTAACCAAACATGCTCAAAACCAAAATATGTTCAGAAAGCCTGAACGCAGACCCTAAAAGAGCACACCAACCTTATACAGACGCCATTATTTAAAACCGTTAATTTATGTCACTATTTTTACTGCTTTACCATAGGATTTTACTGTGACTAGAAAAACACACGCCCCTTATTTTACACACACCATGATGAATAAAAAATACAAACACAATCTAAACCAACACAAACGGGGGGGGGGAAGTGAGCAAATGAAAGCTAGTCCGTTATCATGTAAATGTTTTACATGTGATAGCAATTAGTTGTTAATAACAAGTTCATGGCTGTCTTTGGATATCTGGCCGAGAGGAGACTAGATCACTAAGGCCTCGCCTGGATAGTGTACGAGCACCAACAGATATTCCATATTCATCCCATCTGGAACAGAGTCTCCGTTTATGGATCCATTCTAACTTTTTGTAGAAGTCTTTTTAGAATGTTACCACCTCTTGTCCCAAATTAACCTTAGCTGCCCATAGAAATGTAATCCACCCATACTTCCTCCATGGTTTCTATGATATGCTGAGCTACAGCCACTCCTTTTCGCAACTTTTTTATAACAGGCTTAACATGCTCCTGTATCCTATCAGATAGATGTGGTGTTGTTATACCTACATATTTCTTACCACATTTACATTCATGGAATCAAATACTAGCGAGGTCTTACATGTAATAATTCTTTAATTATCCACTTTTTGCCATCTTTTAAGACGCTTCTGTCTATTCATTCATTCATTTACCAGTTATGCAATTCCCACATTTATTATTCACATTGAGGATTCTCTGTTTATTCCTAACCATGGTCTTGATACTTTGGGGGTCTCATAGTGACTTTTACATAATATGTCCTTCAAATTTCTTGCTTTTCATGCTACCAATTTGGGATACACCCCTACTTTTGGACCTAAAATCCTGTAATTGCACAAGAGGTGCCAATGTCTCTGAAAGATGTTTTTTTATACCTCCCATTCCTCATTATAACCAGTTATTAGTCTGATGCTTTCATCGCTCCTTACGCGATTTTTTTTTTCCTCCTAGAGCATTCAAAATGACATCAACATCTCTACTTGTTCTTTTAGCCCTTTCAAAACCCTTTTTGCTATACACTTGTTGATGGATACCCTCGCTCTTTAAAATTTAATTAAATACTTGGGTTGATGTAGAAAATGACTTTCATCAGTATTTCTTTTTAATCTTAAAAATTGCCCTATAGGGATACTTTGTATTAATTTTTTTAATGACATTTTTGGGGTGATGGCTTTCAAATCTCAATAAAAGCATTTACTGCTGTTTGCTTTTTATACCATTGTCACAGTTCTCCCATCTTCTACCAATATTAACAGGTCCAAACAGCTGATCTTCTCTTACTCCATTCAAGGGTTAATGAGATGTTTTGAATCGTCTGATTTAATTGGTTCATGAATTCAATTAAATTAATCACTAGACCCCTTCCATATTATTAAGACGTCATTGACGTATCTTATCCAGAGGAGGAGGGACTCAGTCCACCCCCCATTTTTCAAAACATAATTTAAATAAAAATATAAAATTAAACTGTTGCCATCTCCCAGGTGGAGGCATGCATAAGTACGGGCACAGTGGCCCCAGTCGCAGTGCCCTACCTAGAGATAGAACTTGTTATTGAACAAAGAAGTTGTTGTTAAGAGAAGAAACTGCAATGGTTGCATAGTGAATTCAGTCCGTTTATTAAATCTCCCACCCTGGATGTGAGAAAAGATCTGCATGCCTCCATACCCAAATGATGGGGAATGGAGGAGTACAGGCCCTCCACATCCATGGTGGCAAGAATTACATCATTATTCACTGTAAGTCAATCCAACTTTTGCAAGACACCTTTTGTATCTTGGAATTATGAAGGAAGTGTATACAAAAATGGACGTAAAGTGTAATCAATTTATTTACTTAATCTCTCATTGGGTCCATTAATCCCCAAGACTATTGGTCGTCCTGGGGGGGGTATGTCTATTTTTTTAACTTTTGGAATGATGTAAAATGTGGATATGACTGGATTTTCAATACACAAAAATGTCCTCTCATGTTTATTATCCCTTTTTCAGAAGCGGTCTGAACCATCTAATTAATTTCTTTCTGAATCTCATGGGATTCATGGATTACGGTCTAGTTTTTTTATATTGTTCTTTTATCTTACAAAAATCTTCATTGCCTCTTCATACAGTGTCTTATTCATTATAACTACTTCCCTCCCTTATTGGCATTACAGATGTAATTACACATTACATTATACATTTTTCAACCAACTTATAGCTTGTTCCTTTTTTTTTTTTTTTAGATTCCAGTTATGAACCTTCAATGTATTTTTCGACTTCTTTTACGAATAACTACAATTGGGACGTGCCGATAAGGGAGGGAACCATTAGATTTATCTTGGAGGCCTGAATACCCAATATGGTCATCTTTTAATTCTCCATCACCCTCCATTAACTCATTTAATACATCCAAGTTATTCTTATCATGAAAAGTTAAATTCAACACCGGTTTCGCTTGACACAGCTTAGTCTAAACACATTTTTAATAAATTAAGGTCTTTAAAATCAGTTCAAATTTATTAATGGGAGTGACAGGGGAGAAATTTAAACCATTTTGTAACACAATCAAATATCCTTGTCTAGGTCCTTCCCTGTTAAATTAATCACTTCATATTTGTTCTACTAAATAACTTCTCTTCCCCTGCTGATAACTCCATCACTGCCTGTCCCTAGCTTCACCGGTGATCTTCCTCCTCTTTCTTTCTTCCCCTCCCTTTCTTTTTTCCTTCTAAAGGGCCCATATGTCTATATCTATATTCGGTCTATTTCCTGTTTAGAAAATTTGTATACTGTACCCTTTCTATAATCCTCGCAATCTCTTAGAAATGTGTTTTAGTTTTAATTTCCCCTTGTATTTTATCCAAGTCAGACTTTAACCTATTATTTAGATCTTTAAGCTCTCTATCACCCCATTCTTCTAGTTTTTGGAAAGATCGTTGACTTTAAATTATCATATTTTAGCAAGAACATATTTCTTCTTATTAGTAATTGCATAATATTGATCGAGCTTTCTGTTAACAGTTGTTGCCATTCTTTCTGAAAACTGCCACCATTACCTTTAATAACAATGTAACCTGGAATCATATGTATTCTCGGACACTGTTTGGGGCTTACTGCGGTGTGGACACTGTTTTGGGGGTTACTGCGTGTGGACACTGTTTTGGGGCTTACTGCGTGTGGACAGTTTGGGCTTACTGGTGTGGACACGTTTGGGGCTACTGCGTGTGGACACTGTTTTGGGGCTTACTGCGTGTGGACACTGTTTTGGGGCTTACTGCGTGTGGACACTGTTTTGGGCTTACTGCTGTGGACACTGTTTTGTCCACACGCAGTAGAAAACAGGACACATTTTAGAAACCGTTGTGCACCACTACATGGTTTTTATAGACATGCTATTTTACAGAAACTTTTTAATGGTTTCTCATCTTATATCATACCCTTTATTTTTTATTGCAATTACTCCAAAGAATAACAATTACAGGGATATATATGTCACGAACGCCAGTTCGCTGGGCACGTGATCTGACTAATCGGTATTCGCTGCCACCACTTTAAGTTACGGCCTTAAAGACGCCCCAAAAACACTCGACTCTCACTGACTATGCACACCCCTGTCCTGGCAGCTAAATGGGTAACACTACACCATTCACTCCAGCAACTAACTGGTTAATTAGCATCAGTCCTTCACAAGCAGAGTTAATTAGCATTTACACTGCACACTCCATTCAAACACATATAAACTTATCAGAGGCTAACTGAGTTCTTTAGAGCATCAAAGACAAAACTTATTAAATTTTAGATTATATATTCAAAAGGTGGACAGTGCATATAATACAAAAATAAAATAAAACGGTGTTTGTTATAATAAATGACATACAATCGGTACAACAGTTATATAAATAAAAAAGGATAAAAATATTCACAGACCCTACTCACTAGAAGAAGTCCTGTGTCCTGGGGGCAGGATGAAACATTGGGTCCATACACACGTTCTTAGCATGTCCCCAAGTATGAACAACATATTTGGCTACCAGGCTTTTTAAACTATTTGATGAAACACCCCCTCCTCCTGGTTATTGCATGAGGTGGGAGTGTAGCAATGTCCAGATTTATGACTCATTCCCCCTCAGTTAGACAGATTCCATATAAATGTAGATATGTACATTGTATTGAGATATTGACCACATATTCCTTTCCAGTATTAATTATCAATTCCTCCAATACCAAATATGACCTGTGTATAATCCATATTTCCCCAGATATTAATAACTCGCCTTGGCAAGGGAATAAGGGCTCCATGGTGGGTATCATATTGAAGGGCCTCTGTTCCATTCCTAAATGTAATATTGGTTTCTACTTACACATTCCAATACACGAAATACATTTATTACATGTATGGCTGTCCTTAAGATGACCTCTTAGTACCAACCAGACCCCTAGCTTTAGAGAATTCAGATGCACGGTTCGGCTCCACATTTGCTAGAAAAGGAGACCTGGTTCCATGCTTCACTAATCGTAATATAAACAATAGGACTGTTCCAGGGTGAATGGAATTTTATTGGTCCTAAGAACTAATACCATTAGTTAACCCATTCTTACCAAGTCACTACACATTTTCCTGACATATATAGATAGACTACAGATATTAAAGGGTATGTCCACCTCCCAAACAAACTTTCTCCTGCTGCCTAAAGACCACCAAACCTCAACCTCATGAGGTTTACAGATTTGAAATGTGCCTCCAAATGTACTTACCAATCATAGTTACCTTGCCTTCGCACCTCGGTGAATTACAGGTGCCGCTGCTTGTCTGACTATGGCCACTTCTGCATCTTCTGCGCACATAAAAGGCATGGAAGCAAGGCTGAAGACAGCCGAGGGAATGAGGGCTGGCAAGTACAGTTCGGAGATATTTCAAACATACTTTAAATTCTAAATCCTTGGGCCTTTAAAATACACCTCTTCCATGTTATATTAGTTCTAGCATAATTCTGTGGCTATAAAACCTCTAAGATAATCTTGAATTTATAAACCCACATGGACATGGGGGTTTAAATTGGATATTGTGTGTGCATATACAGGCATGAGTAAATTCACCTATACAACAAAATATCAATCAAAAAAGAGGAAAAAATTCAGTAAAAGTAATAAATATACATATTAGAGTTACCTTGTGGGAAAGACGTCATTTCATTCTTTAGGACAAACCTTCTTCCCGATCATCCTTATTCCAATTCAGCTGAACCACTAAAGGCTTCTCTTCAACATCAAGTCTTCTTTCTTCTTAAAAAAAGAGAATAACATTTTTAACCTTTTTATCTCAGGGAACACCTGAAACAATTTGTGTTTCGGGAACTCTAACATATTTTTCTTTTATCTTTTTCTTTCCCAGGCATCAAAATACATTTTCATACAGGAACCCATAGCCATCTCTCAGGGAACCAAAGGCCCCAGACACCTTTGTTGAAAAAATTATTTAAGTACAGTGATAGGAGAAGCAAGCTGAAGGGGCCAGACCGGCAGGTGCGACGGCGATTGGCAAGAGAAATTGCATGTCAGCCAATCACTTTCGTGGCTGCCATGGTTTTCAGACACGTCAATTGTGTGTTCATCCGATTCAGACAGCAGTCTGTCCGGCCGACGAAGAAACCAGTGTGTCAGCCCGACCGACACACTGAAATGTCGGTTGGGCCGAATTAATGGATGGTGTGTACCTAGCATTAAATTGCTCTGAGCCCAACAACCAGATGCCTTAGGCAGCTTTTTGTACTTAAATTATTTTAGGAAGCAAAAAAAATTGAGAAGGAACTCAAACAGTGCTGATATACATAAAATAATTATGCTTCATCGCTTTTAAAATCTCAGCTGCAAACTACATAACTAAATTGACAAAAGGTCTACACAAATCAAGTCACAAAAGGTGCATTTATGTGCGACTATGTACTACCCGAATCATCTAATAATCCAATAAGGGTCATTGGTGCACACTTATAAAATGCAATAGCTTTTTATAATAGCTTTATAGCTTTAAAAAGAGTAAAGCTATGCAACCTCCCCATTAATTTTTTTCCTGATTTCGAGGGTCTCTCTGCCTTCAGTTAGCCATGCTGTCAATGGGGCGTAACAATTCTTTCTGCCTCTGTCACTCAAAGCTAGCATGCAAGAAAAACACTCCACCCATCCTTGATCAGCTATGTTGGCTGTTCCTAGCAACAGGTTTGTTTGACTGGCAGAAGAGAGGAGGAGGAGAGAGGTTGTAACATTCCCACCAGCAATGACAAGTGATAGATATATAGTGTCATTTATTACAACCCTCCTGTGAAAGGCTTTGTTAACATTTACAAGTGACATCCTTATTAAAACCATTCAATTTAAAAAAAAATGTATAAACTAATGTGTATATTCACATGCACACCTTTAAAGGACAACCTCCACCCTCATAAGAAACATATTTAGAAAGAATGGCCTCCTTAAAATATGTTGATATATCATACTTTGTCCTATGAATTCATTACTGTAGCCTGATACGCTTGGAGGCCTTATGGAAACTGAGCAATTTAGAAACCTGTACTGAGCCTGGGCATGCCTGAAGAGGCAGACATGGGTTGACATTCAGTCATTAGCTGTGATGTCAACTGTCAAATTCATAACTGACAGTTACTAACTGGAAGAACCAGGAGCGAAGAGAAACAGATTTCAGATTGCACTTATATATTTCAGATTTCAAAACCATTACCGTTTAGGTTTTTGGGGGGTGATTACCCTTATGTAAGTTTTCATTTGGGGCTGGACTTGCCCTTTAAAAACAAAATCTAAATTCCAAAATATACGTAATTATAGCGTACATATGTGCCAAATAAAAATATTATAAACTGTATAAAAAACATTTATTGCAGTTCAAACAATATAAATATAGTGCAAACTGGTCCAACAGTCAGATACAAACAGGGCTATGTATTTCTCTCTTAAAGCCGAGTTAACCAATTTGCCAATGCAGCTTTAAGAGAAACATACTGTAACAGCGCTTTCAGCAGTGCGTCAACCAATTTACAGAGCCAATAGCATAAATTAAAAAGGTAAAAAAAACAAACTAAAAAACCTGCAGCACCCTACTTAATAGTGTATAAAAGTAAAAATCCATTTATTAATACACATAGCTTGTTATGGGGATGATGAAGAGAGAGTGAGCATTAGTATATACAGCCTAGCCAAACCATACACTACATGCAAGAGCAAAATACATGGGTAAACCTAGCATCCTGGGTATTACATATACAAAGTCAAATATGAATGTATAATGTATGCTCATCTGTCCTAGGTACCGTTCAGCATCAATAAAACGTAACCATGGAGGAAAGCCTTTGGTACCACATATGTTAAAGCGAAGCAGCTCAGGTATCGATCTAAACAGCTGGTTCTCAGACGCTTTTGCCAAAGGTCGAACTCAGATCGCCTTTCTTTTTGATTTATAGTATAAATATGATTATCTGTACAGCAACTCCCCTATCTATTTAGGGTTATCTAGTGCCACACTATCATTTTTATATTATCAACAGAGACAATAGTGGCTTTGAAAAGTGAACAATCTTTTAATGTATTGATTGAAGCCCGGGAGGTTAAGTAGCCTTACTTCTGTCTTCAATCAATTGAGAGGAGCCATGGACGAAGGGTAGTATATTTACCTTTCGCGTGATCACAAACTGAAGAGATGTAATCTCCAACTGCTTCCTGGTTCTAATCCTCTATATCGCACATTCTTGTAACTGATAAACGGGAGGGTAAATAGCTAGGTCTTACCTCCCGTTCTTGAGACGGGGAGAAGACCGCACGTGTGTGTATAATTTTATTTAGAAAGTGCCACTTGGGTACGCAGCGCTTGTACATAAAAAAAAATTTATATACATACATACATACTACTAATAAGGGGATAAGTGCAAGCCATTATACAGATAGATTAAAAATTAAATACAATTTCATACATCGATTAAGAAAGCATATATATAAATGATGTTATAAACTGATATAAGTGCAACAGGCCTCAACAAATTAGGAACGAGATCCCTGCCCCGAAGAGCTTACAATCTAAGTGGGAAGGACAACATACAGATACAAATGGGGGGTGGGTAAAAAGTGCTTAAAAGGGCTAACAATCATTTGTTCTCCTGATGCTCATAAAGGTAGGATAACAGTCCAGATTTGAAAGTATAATGGTGTCACCAGGCGAAAAGAGAGAGAGTTATAAAGGTAGGGAGCAGCAAAAGAGAACGGTTTAAGGGAAGGTAGCAGTGTTAGTTGGGGGTCTGTGGAGATTTCCTTGCGAGGAACGGAGGGCACGGCCTGGAACATAAGGGACCAAGAGAGAAGATAGTAGGAGAGGGAGAGAGATAGAGCAAAGGGATTTAAAGGTTAAAAGCAGGGTATTGAATATGATTCTTTGTTTGATGGGAAGCCACCTATGGACTGAAGTATTGGGGTTGCGGTTTCTCTTTTGTAGGAGAGCGAGATGATCCGAGTGCCAAATTTAAAATAGACTGGAGAGGAGAGAGATGAGGAGGCCGGGAGTCCAAGTAGTAGAATGTTACAGAGTCAAGACGGGAGATTATAGGGCATGTATGAGCATTTTTGTAGTGGAGAGAGAGAAAAGGGCTGATCTTGGCAATATTGCAAAGCCGGTGCGCCATCCAGGAGAGAGAGAGATAGAGCGCAGACATTTAGAGATTTGGGATTGAACTTCAGGGGTTAGTGTGGGGGTGGACAAGTACATTTGGGTATCATCAGCATATTGTGATACTTAAAACCAAAAGAACTGATTATTTTTCCAGAGAGATAGTGTAGAATAGCAAGGGTCCTAAAACGAGCCCTGAGGGACCCCCGCACTAAGCAGAACAGGAGAGGAAGTCTTATTAGCAAAAAGACAGAGAAAAGAAGAAGAAGGAGGACAACCACGCCGCAGCTTGATTTCGGGTGCCCAGAGAAAATATAGCATCTGCATAAGAAGAGGGGGTCCACAGTAGGTAGGTCATTGAGACTTTGCAGAGGGTCATTTCAGTTGAATGACCCGGTCGGAATCCTGATTACAACGTGTCCAATAAGTTATAGCATAGAGGTATTTAGTAATGCATATACTAAATGCAGGCAAGGAGTTTGATGCAAAGTAAAAAGGGAGACAGGGCGTTTAGTAGAGAGTTTGAGAGACAGATAGGGTCCGAGAGAGGGTTTTTAAGAGAGGTTTGATACACACGTTTTTAAAGTCAGCAGGAAAAATTCCAGAGGTCAGGGAGGAATTAAAAATGTGAGAAAGAGCAGTGGAAAGGATTTTAGCGCAGTGTTGGTAGGAAGGAGGGCATGGGATCAAGGGTACACATTGTAAGCAGCGAGGACAACAGGAGGTTTAAAGACTCAGAATGGGTGACGGGGTGAAAGATTCCAGAACTGCAGGTGGTGGGGCAGGCAAAAGAAGGAGAGTGTCCTGGTGAAAGGGATTAGAGTACAGATATCATCTTTTTAAATTTATTTCTGAAGTAGTCTCCAAAACCTGAGGAGCGTTAATAGAATGAAGAGGGCTGCAAGAGTGTTAAATAGTAAAAATAGACGACGTGGGTTATTTTGTTATTGTTTATAATTGTGCTAAAGTAGGAGTGTTTAGCTGCAGTAAGAGCCGAATTAAGACACAAAAACATGAGCTTGAAATGGTTAAAGTCCGTCTGACTGTGTGACTTTTTCCACAGCTGCACGAGTACAGCGGCGTAGGAACTGGTATCTGAGTTGAGCCAAGGACGGAGTAGATTAGCGGGCGCGACCGAGTTTGAAGGGGGGCAAGAGGGGCAATAGTAGTGGATAAGAAAGTTATACGAATGTATTAGGGAATCAGTATTAGAGTCAGACATAAGGGCAGCAAGGCTAGAACAGAGAGGAGGATAAAAGCCGGAAGGTCTATTGCATGGGTGTTGCGAACAAGGACAGTAGATGGAGTTGAGAGGAGAGGGAGAGTAGGTGGTAGAGAAAGTAATTAGATTGTGATCGGAGACTGGGAAGGAGTTATTAGCAAACAGAGACAAAGATTTTTAGTACAGACATCCTTATGGGTGCTAGTGTTGGTCCACGTCTGAAAGGAGAAGGAGGAAGTTAAGGTGGAGAAAGCGAGAGGGCTAGGATTGCTTAGGGTTGTCAATGAGACAATTGAAGTCACCTAGAATTATAGCCGGACAGTCGGAGGAAAGAAAGATCGAGCCAAAAATCTGTAAGGAAAGTGGCTGGGGCTGAGGCAGAAGGGGGTCTGTATACCACCGCTAATCGTAGGCATAAGGGGTGAAAAAGGTTGGACAGCATGGACTTCAAATATGGAGGAAAAAGCCAGAGGGCAGAAGAGAAACAAGGTTTAAAGTGGGCAGATAGGGGAAAAGAGAAGACCTACCCTCCACCCCCCTGAACGAGACGAGGCGAATGAGGAGAAAGATAGACCACCATGGCAATCGAAGCTTCGACCGTAATATCATGGTGGGAGATCCAAGTCTTTGTAAGAGCCAGGAGATGAATGGCATTGGAAGAGAACAGATCATGAATAAATGTGCGTTTGTTTAGCTAGAGAGCGTGTATTAAGGAGGCCACAGGAAAAAGGAAGAAGCTAAGGTGAAAGAGTAGGGACATTTAGAATATTAGAAAGATTAGAGCCTCTAAAGGAATAAGTAGGGGGGGTGAGAACGCGAGGACGCGAGGACGATGGCAGAAGGAAATGTTGCATGGTCAAGGGTAAGGAGCAAGAAGGAGAATAATAAACAAGGAGTGGAGGTGGGCTAAGGATTTGTACTGAAGTTTCCTGGGATGTTTGGACTTGGTGAAGGAACAGCAAGTGCTGGCAGAGTGTGAAGAATACTGGTAATTGGATGGAAGAAGAGAGGCAGAGATAAAGACAGAATAGAGATAGGCAGGGAATGAGTGGGAAGGAGATTTTGGAGCCAGGGAGTAGATAAGACTAAAGCAGAGCACAATTGTAAACATTATTAAAAAAACTTAAAACGTCAGGTAGTAATCTATTTGTCGAACTCCCTTGTTAAACTCCAATATCACTAAGGTAGCTTCACTTTGGATGAGCTCACACTTTGGATGACTTTGGATGAGCTTCACACTTTGGATAAGCTTCACAATGGATGAGCTTCACTTTGGGTGGACTTCCCTGCAAAGCTATCCCATTTGCAGGGAAGTAATTAGCAGAGTGCATTACCACAACAAAGTAATCACCAGTGTGCAACAAGGTCTAGCAGGGAAGATACCATCATACACACTCATTTGTAAGAAGAGAGAGGTATAAAAGTAACTAATTTTGACAGTATCAAAACATCTCAGTGTAATAAACTTCTGAAAAAAACAATACACAGTATTGCAATTAAACAATGCGTACCAATTATGAATTATACAGAAGAGAGGATGTAGTTGTAGGCAAAGCAGTCAATGGATGATTATCGTACCTGTTGGAAGATAGAGAAATGTCAAATAACACATTCCCTTGTTAAACTCCAATATCACTTAACTAGGTACACACCTAACAATTTTTCCTCCTGAGCGATCCGTTCGATACTTTCGACCGGTTGGCCATGAGGAAGGGCTGACAGTCGCGGCAAAAGCAGCCGCGGTCCCGACAGTTACCGCGACCGATCGTACAGTCCATAGAGGACCGCACGATCGGACGAGGTTTTCCACCATGTCCGATCGTCCTTTCGTCAGATTCAGATGAAGTCGGTTGGACATGGACGCATTTGAAACTATCGGTGTGTACCCAGCTTAGGATAACTTCACTTTGGATGAGCTTCAATTGGTTGCTTGTGAAGGTCTTCATCATATCCAGGTCATGGTATATCTGTTGTATTCAATTAGATCAACTGGACTTGAAGTTTAGTTCTTGAAGACGTTTCGCTAGTCATCCGACTGGCTTTCTCAATTCAGAATGACCTGTACAAGAATCTGTGTGAATTATATACCCTAGAAAATCCCAATTAGCATATCACAGCCAAGTGTTAAGGGCGTGATGGTGATGGATAGTGGCTAAGAGTAAGGTGTCAAAACAGCATTGTACATGGCAGACAGTCATTCTGAATTGAGAAAGCCAGTCTGATGACTAGCGAAAAGTCTTCAAAGAACTAAACTTCAAGTCCAGTTGATCTAATTGAATACAACAGATATTCAATTTGGTTGGATTTCCCTGCAAAGCAAACCCCTTACGGAGGATCGATCCAGCGCCGGCTTCCACTGACCGTATATGTATGTAGAATTTTACAGAATATTCAAATGGGGATAAGTGCAAGCCATATACAGATAAGTGTTCAAAGGTTAAGCAAACAATCATTAATAGTGCTAGTTTTCAGAAAGGTAGGACAACACTTTAGATTTTAAAAAGCTAAAGGATGTCACCTGGCAAGGGAAAAAGGGAGAAGGTTCCAAAGGTAGGGAGCAGCAAGAGAGAATGGTTTAAGACAGGAGGAAGCATGTTCATAGGGGGTCTGTAGAGAAGAAAGCCTTGCGAGGAGCGCCGGGACGTCCAGGAACACAAGGAACCAAGAGAGAAGATAAGTAGGGAGGGTGCAGTAGAGTGAAGGGGATTTAAATGTTAGAATTAGGTATTGATACAATTGTTTGATGGGAAGCCACCCTCTGAACTTCAGTTCCGGGGTTGCGGGTTCTCTTTTGGAGGAGAGTGAGATTATCCAAGATGTCGAATTTAAGATAGACTGGAGATAACAGGCTGGAGTCCAAGTATCAGAATTTACAGTAGTCAAGACTGGAGATTATAAGGGCATGTATGAGCATTTAAAAAGGGGAGTGAGGGAAGATCTTGGCAATATGTGAAGGAGAAACATCAGCATACAGATTCAACTGGGTTAATGACCATATTGTCAATAGAGATGGATGGACTAGGTCCTAGTTTTGGGGGAGGAGAAATTATGAATTCAGTTTTAGATAGGTGGAGCCTGGAAGAACCAAACTTAAGACTGGGTGCTATTCTCTCCTTACAGAACATTCATTATTTTATTTTTAACTGTTTTATTTAGATACATCATCCAGCTAACATTTATATACATACATAAATATTTGTTTACAGTACAATAATCATCTCAAGTAGTAATATCAAAAAAATAATTACGTTATCTGCTAGAGACATTGGGTTAAGCTGGACCTCAGAATTATTTTGGGGATATAAAAGGGAGAATGAACTGGGGAGGGAAGGGAAGGGAATGCATACTGTTTGTTGTTGTATCATGAGGTAGAGATAAGCATGTGCTGAGGAAAAGTAGAGGAAAAATCAATGTTCGTCTCCCCAAATATATATCAATATCACTCTTAGACATGGGAGCATTTGGTCTATCATACTTCCAGGTCGCTAATTTGGGGGGGTCATAGGGGCCATTCAGGCCAGAATTATGGTTCTGAGCGTCTAGTGATGGATATGAGAGGTTATGCCACAAGGGGGTTGGTTCCAGTGTTCTTCCAAGATCAAGGATATGATGGACTAGTTCCAATATTTAAATTGTAGTGTATGGAGTGAGGTTCCTCCTGTAGGAAGGATTGGATCTTGAGTCAAGAAACACTAGAGCATGGGACAGGAGTAAAAGGTTCTCAGCCTCATAGATTGATGTGTTTGGTGTCTTGTGGATCTACAGTACCTGGCTTACACCATGGTTTATAGTACTTTAGTGTCCAGCTAGTAGTAGTAGAGATGATGAAAGTTCAGGCTGTCTAGTCCAGCACTGTTCTTTGGTCTCTGTAGGATTTTAAGTCGAACCTTAGATCTACCTGAGCCCTAGAGGTAAGTTAGCACATACTTTGGAGTTTAGTTTAGAAATATTTCTGTATAAAATATTTAACAATGTTTGCACCTAACTTTGATGGTGCCGTTTCCCACAAACTGCTAACCACAGCAGTGAATACCTTGTAAGTTGTAATAGCGGAGACACACGCTTAAGGTTATAGTGTTTTATTGTGACATGCGGCGTGCACTACATTTCAGGGTTTACCCCTTCCTCAGGTGGGGAAGGGGGTAAACCCCAAAACAGTGCTAGCACACACCACATGTCACAATAAAACACTATAAACTTGAAAGAGTGTGTCTCTCCACTATTACAACTTAACAAAGAGTCTTCCATATATCTATTTTGGTTCGTACTAAGTCAAGAAGGGAGCCAGATTAAGAGAATAGAAGTTCAAAGGAGATTGTGGTTATTTGGATACCCAGAAATCGAAAAGTATCAACCAATGGGACTAACATTCTAACAGGTGGAGGGATGTCTACATTTGGGTCTATCAGGAAAAGTGCAGACTTCTCCCAGTTTATGTACAGTCCTGATAATGGACTAAATTTTGATATTAGGTTATGTGCAGTTCGGAAAGATTGATTAGGATCAGCAAGGTATAAAATCATATCATCTGCATATAGGCTTAGAAGTGAGGTATGGGCTCCCATTCTAATTCTCCAATCTGTGGTGAGGAGCGAAGTTCTATTTTGCTAAGGCAAATAGGTAAGGAGATAAAGGGCATTCCCTGCCTGGTTCCTCTTCCAGAGGAAATGATTGGCACCATTTAATCTACTTGCTGCCTGTGGGTGAGCATTATAACAGTTGAACTTACTTCCTTAAATTTAGGACCGAATCCAAAGCGAGTAAGAGTAAAGGCTTTTGTGAGTCTAACAATAACTATGGACTACCTGGGTGTTTGAGGGTTTCACGGATATTATGGAGGTAGATTTTCCAGGGATGAATCCTGTTTGGTCTGGATGGATAATGGCTGTAATGATTGCTTGAATCTATTAGCCAGAATCTTAGCAAGAGTAATTTATAATCTAAATTTAGAAGTGAAGGACTATATAACTGTTAGGACAGGAGCATTGAATGTGGGAAAAAAGGGGGGGGGGGAGGTGGAAGGACACACACCTTCTCCCAGAATGTTTTTCAGCCGGGTGGCATGAAAAAGTAGCCGGGGGTGGGGGGGAAAAAATGGTGCAACCTGCATTATGCTCATTATATAGGTCAGGGATGTCTAACTTTCATCCCACTAGATGTTTAAAAACTATAACTCCAGCATTCCATTTGTAGAATGCAGGGGGTTGCCGTTCAGCAACATCCGCAGGGGGTTGTCGTTAGGCAAAATCTGTGAAGGTAACCCAGATGTGTGATATAGCAGCACAAGCACATGGTGCACCCTTTTGTGGCCTTAGGGATCTTGGAAAAGCTAACATGTTAGCTAAAAACGTTAACATGTGCTAAAATAATCTTGCAAGTGTATTGGTAAACCTATTAAACCATACATCTAAAGTGGGCCGCCCGGCTATCTTTCAAATCTTATCTGAGGATCTATAGCATTTCATCCTACATTCAGATACATACATTAGGTATGCTCATTTACAGTAGTAATCATATCAGTCAGCAAATCGTCTCTATTTGACCATCAGTGCAAATGCAGCCATTAGATCACCCCTGTTTAGTAGAGAGTTGAGAGTTAAGCTAGGTACACAAAGCACAGATTTCTGAAAGATGACAGACATCTGCCATCTTTCAAAGATCTGCATACACACAGTCCCGAGCATTCTCCCTATGAACTTAATAAGGAGAACGCTCGGGACTGTGTGTTTCCATCGGCCGCGCTAGACTCCTCTATAGGGAGTCTAGCGTGGGCGATGGAAATTTTCGGCCTATCCTGAACGAGCGTATGGCCGACCCGATCGTTCGGGAAACGAAGCGTACACACATAACGATTAAAGCCCCGATACCGTCGGAGGATCGACGATATCGGGGCTGTTACTGTGTGTACCCAGCTTTAGATACCATGGTGTACTGGAGTTAGGACATACATATGTTATCCTGCACAGGTTTTAAAGTGCACATCAGATTGAGAGTGAGGGGTCTCCCCTTTATCTGTATTCAAAACGGATGCGACAAATCTCAACTTACATATCTACAGTTTGACAAAAGTACTGTGCCTGTGTGTATTTTGCCAGTAACTCCTGCTATTACCGATTTTTAATTGATCAATTGGTGTTAGAAATAGCTCATAGTAAAGCTAAAGCCCTCCCAAATAATATTAAATGTACTGGTAAAAAATAGTTTCACTGAAAAAAGATTTATCATTTAATCAAGACAGAAATGTCAAAATGTTGCAAGACAAAAGTGTAGTTGCCTATACAGAAAATGGTTTCCTACTTTAAGCCAATCTAAAATAAATGTCGCAAAATAGTAGTGATGATGTTGTGAGATCCAAATTTAATATCTTGTATGGACTTCCATGAGCTGAAGTGGCAGCCTCATGCGGTGTTTGGCAAGGATTCATACAATTTATTGATGAAATCTCAGGAATAGCCAAGAGTTTCCATACCCAGTGGTCATCAATACTCTTTGGTTTCGTCTTCCATGCTCCCTTTCATCCTACCCCACATATGCTCAATGATGTTCATGTCAGGTGGAATGGGCTGGCCAAATCTGGAGCATTCTTGATCTTCTTCGCCAATACCACACGGTTTTTCAATTGTCTTTTGTTTAGTGCTGGCTTATGGTCACTGATTTGACCATTGAGTCCGTTTCGAGACAGAATCGACAAAAACTGTTCTGGTTGACACAGGGATTTCAGGGACCAGGTCTCCTGGAGCTCTGCTACAGTTCAAAAAGGGTTTGTCTTGGATTTTCGAGCCAACAAAACTGTCCTCTCGAAACAGTTGTCTTGCGGGGATTGTCAAAAACTCTCAGTCTCTTCAAATCTTTTCTTTATCCATGAACTTGACACAGAGACATTGAAGGTGTGCGCCACATTAGCAGTGGATTTGGCCTTCAGCTTCTGGTAATCAACACTTTCGTCTCAGGGTAAATCTTAGGCATGTTGCAGAGGTCTATTTGCAGTTGATGTGAAGGTCTATGTACTGGGGGTTTCTTTTTATACACACTTGACACCTAATTGATCCATATAGTCACAGGTAAAGCCATATGACAAGGCAGAAAAACCACTTATGTATTTGCAAAAATTTACTCAATGGCTTTACCAAGTGTGAATATTAGAATACTTTGTTAGTTTCGTTTTTGCATTGAAAACATTACAAAAGCTGTTTGGGGTAAAATAAACCATTTCTAGAAACAAAACTCTGCATTAGAATTATTGATAAGCGGGCACATTCAGGTCTATTTGTACACAAGCGACAAGACTTGTCAGAACTGTATATTTGGTATATACATTTTATACCTGCATTCACAAATAGAGAATTATAATTGTTCTCCACCAAACCTCAGGTTATAGCTAGTTACCACGGGAGGGTACTGTGACTGCAAATGTCTTGGAGCAGCATGGAGGTAGGTGAAAGGGATAATAGCAAGAGAGATAAAAAGAGAGATGGGGGGGGGGGGTTATATGTTGAAAATAGATGGAGTTTCCCATTTACCCATTATGTTAAAACATACATAATTATAAATTTTGTAACCAGAATAGGAGGTCTATTTGTATAAGGTGACTGTTAGTTTAGCCTCTCTCTACCAAATATATATTTATCAGTGGGGGGGTGGTATTGCAGCTCAATCAGTGGGACATAGTTAGGAGTGGGCACAAGTCTAAGAGGGTTTTATTGTATTTATCAATTGAGTGGAATGAGTAAATAAGAGCAGTGTTAGTCTCATAGCCATTGTCAAGCAATGTTTCTGTAAGTCATATTAGTGCGTTAGAATATGATTTGGATTCGGGTTTATTAAGAAGAGGTGGGCATTTGGTTTACCAACATGGTGTTCAGAGCTTATAGGGGTAAAGGCCTCCTATAATGTATTTGAGTACATACAGTTTACCTCGTTCTCATCTGGGTCTAACCAAGTGGATGCATCTTTGGAGTATCGAAACATTTGACAGGGCCGGCCACAGCCAACCATAATCGGGATTAGGGTATGCCACAGTGCGAGACCGCCAGAGGCCAGTCTAGTCTTTGATTTCCACAAAAGTGGCTGCACCTCTGGAGCTCCAGAGAATAATCGAGGGGAAATGCGTATATTGGAATTATCATGAGATAGATCCTTGACTGTACGGGCCTGGCGGAGAATCCAATCTTCACGGTATTAATTGAGTAGGCGAGCAATAAGAGGCCTCGGTGGGGCCCCTGGGACTGGGGCCTTAGCTGGAATTCGGTGCCCTCCCTCGATTGCAAATTGTTTCGAGAGACCCTCTACCGAATATAAAAACAATCCAGCTTTCCAGGAAACTGCGCAGGGGCCTGATCCTCAGCTCCCTCAGCGAAGCCAAGGAGGAAACGGAGGTTCTGACGTTGAGATCTATTCTCCAAATCTATCTTGCCATCTCCTGCTGGAGGAGGGAAATGGTTCGGGAGGATCGGTTGTACCATAATCTTCCTATGTTGACGTTCTTGCTTCAACTTCTACTACTCAGTGTATATCTGAGAAGCAGCTGTTGTCGGAGATCAGTTAAGGTGGGCTCTGATGCGTGTGGTCGGTATTCAGGTTTTTATTAATCTGTCTGAGTTCGGTTAGGAGCGGGGTGTGTGGGTTATCTTTCCGAGGTGAGGGTGGCATGGCGGCCTGTTTCTCATCTGTACCTTTCCACGCGTATTGGTCAAGCTTCTTGCTGTTCCGGATGCTTTTATACCCTTAGGTTTGGTCATCTGGGTTACCGGGGTCGTCCGAGAAGTGTATGTGGTAAGTTATTATAACTTAAATGCAAATTATTAGACTCATTGAGGAGATGGTGCTGGAGCTGTGCCAACGCACTTCTTACTCCTGAGGTTTCAAGCTCCACCCCGAACATTTATTATTTAATGATATTACGGACTCCTGGTACAATGTCGCATATTCTATGGACATAAATTTGCAAGGGTCTAAGATGGATCAGGTTAAAAGTCCACGCTGCTTACGTTCAGCACCTGATGTTGCCTCATTGACAGCACAGGAAAAGGATTTGAACAAAGAGAACAAGAGCAGTGTCTTAGTAGAAGGCTACTCTGGAGAAAGGAGGAGGCAGGGGTGGTGACAGAGACAGTCGGAAAGACACAAGTAACAAATGCAAGGGGATGATTCACAAAACCAACAAATAGGTACAATTTATCTGAATGATCAATCTGACGCATCCAACGCTTAGTCTATTGATGCACTTATCCGGCCCAAGTCCTTCTCCCTAGGACTCAAAGAACTGTAAGCATGGCTCAGATCAATAATTGGTTGATTGGTAAATTGTGGTTTAGAGGAAGAGGAACTCTATAAATCCGGAAATGCCAGGCTAAACAGGTGGGCTTTCAGTCTGGATTTAATAAACTCCAGGGAAGAGTGTTCTTACTGGGTTTGGTAGGGAGTTCCAAAGGGTAGGAGCAGCATGACCGAAAGATCTGTCTCAAGAAGGTTTTGAGGTGACACTCTGGAGGACCAAGTTATGGAACCTGGCGATCTGAGGTAGTGAGAGGTGTAGTGCAGCTTCAGCAAGTCCTTCATGTATTCCAGGGCCAGATTGTCGACATTGATTTAAAAAGTCAACAGTCCAATCGAAGAGTATTCACCATGTTACTGGTAGCCAGTGTAGTGAGCAAAGGATCGGTTTGTATGTTGGTTGAACAGGGGCGTAGGCTGGTTTGTCAGCAGCCTTGAAGCAGCATTCTGCACTAATTGTAGGTGGTTGCAGGTCTTTTTGTGTTAGATATCACATAAGGGACATTGCAGAATTCCAACTGTGATGGAGGCGTGAACTAGGGTTGGAAGCTCCTCTGGGGAGTCGACAGATGTTTGATTTTTGCATGTTCTTCAGATTAAAGTGGTCAGATTGACTACAGCCGAAATTTGGTTTCTGAAGCTCAATTCCCCATCCAATTAGCACGCCAAAGCTGCCACACAAGGTGGAGCTGCTGTTTACGTCTGAAATCCCAATCCTGATTGGTGTTGATTTAGGGTAGGCTGTTTGTTGCCAAGCGCTGGCTTTATAACAACAAGGACCTCTGTTTTGTTCAGCATTCAGTTTCAACCAGTTGTCATTTATCCAACACCTGTAGCCCAGTTAAGCAAGAATTTATTTTTGGGGTTGGTTCCACCAGGTTTGAAGGAAAAAAGGTATAACTTCAGCATAGCAGTGGTACGTCATACCATTCAAAGCAGAGCTTCTATCCTTTTTGATTGCTATACGTATTGGGAGTTGGCGTCTGAAGTTTATCCCTGCAGTGACCAACAACGGAATTCTGCCTGTGGTCTATGGTAAGCCCAGGAGAAAGGAGTGCTTAATGTGTTTGACACATCACGCTCCCTTGCACGATGTAGTGGTTGTCAGTGGCATCTGAGGCAGGTTGGCAGAAAGCACTGGAGAATACACAGGTAAGTTCTGTCCTCTTTCTCATGCAACATTAAAGAAGGACACAGGGAGGCAAGACATAGTCATTTACCTCCCGTTCTAAAAAGGAAAAAATCGCTGGACGTACCTTTTAAAGATTCGGGATTGGTTTTTAACCAGTGGCTTTGTACTTGCCTTTAGAGGAGCACAGAAGGCTATAGCGTACTTTGTACATAGCCCTTGAAAGTCATAAGAGGGACCCTGTTTAAAGCAAACAAATGACAGTTGCGCCCAAATGACAGTATGGCTGCCGCTAGATATGGTTATGTTCTATAGTATAAGTCAGGTAGCAGTCAGGAATAGCAGGAATGGTCAGGTGACTTGGCAGAGAGTTTTACAATCTATATCAGGGTCCTAATTGATAAGTTGAAGGAACGGAGGTAAGACATAGCACTTTTCCACTCATCGTCAATGTACTAAAAAAGGGATAATTCACCTTTCAGTGAACCTATCCTTTAACCCTTTAAGTTGCCGCGGATCGTAAATTTTAAAATACTCGGCCACCAATGAGACCAAGCAGTGACGTTAAAATGTCAGATCTGGACACTTTTGCTGCATACTGACCCCTTTAAAGGAAAATTTAAGGCGATTGGGGGACAGCATTCAAGTGCCCACTAAGCCCCCTTAATCCCCAAATTTGTTCAAAACACGGATAACGGGGGATCAAGACATAAGCCGTGATCACATAGTGGAAAGCAGTCCCGAAGAGAAAGAAAAGATTGGGTAAGGGAGACACCAGGTGAATACATGACTTCCTCCTCCCTTAACCCGGGTATTCCCGGTTAAAGAGCTGGTGGTTTGTGACGGTTACTGCCACGTGATTCCATTCAGTTTTCTGGATCTTGTCTGCAGTGAGTTGAGTTTGTGTATCTGTGGGAGGACTGTCAGTGTATCTGTGGGAGTCTGTTAGTGTGATGGCTGTTGTGACTGAGTCATGTCAGTGTTGTACTGTGCGAGTCTGGATATTGCAATGGTATGGCCAGCTTCTTCCTGTGTGAGTGTCAGTTGTGCTTTTGGTAACTGCGACAATAATATACGGACTCTCTCTGCCACTCAAACTACATTATATACAATAAAAAACATAGTATAAATAGCAAACTGTGATGAATAGGAGAAAACTACTCATGTGACAGGTAGGGCTGGGTTGAAATCCCCAACCCTTTTGCAACTGGTTAAAATATGGTAAACAGGTAACAAATCCTAAGTAATTCACAGCTGCTTCCCCGCCTCAAGATTGGCCCGGGTGCATCCAGAGCCCTCGCTATAGACCTTGACTGAATCCAGTCTCCAAAGATCGACCGAGGCCGTGCAACCCGGGAGAAAACGAGATTCCCATAAAAGCACTGTTTTCAGTATTACATACATTATTAACAACGTCCATACCAGACACAAGGAAATTGTCAGTGTGTTTGTGTACTGTGCAAAGTCTTGTCAGTGTGTGGTAACTGAGATGTCAGTGTGTGTAACCAGTCTGTCAGTGTGTTGTGGTAATTGTGTGCTATTCTCTTAATGCCACCAATAAACCCAAATCACAGGGCTCAATTTACAAAATGGACAGAAAATGTAAAATATTTCAGATCCACCGATCTTTTTTCAAAGCAACAAAAACAACTTCTGTTTTCTTTATATACTTGTGAGCTAATGGAATGGATTCTTAAAGGCAGGAATGTGAAACATTGTACAAATTATGATTGAGCATAAAACATTATTTGTCAACTGGAGTTGCACTTATTTATTCGTTATCCAAACATCTCCGGAACATAAATAGATTCAGGGGGTGGAAGATGTGCCAGGGGGTTGTTGTGGTGTGAGAAGATGCGGGGCCCGATTCGTAAAGAATAGGAGGGGTACTGGGTTATTAATACATTATAATGTAGGTCTGATTGACTCAGGCATACTTTCAGATTGCTACGTGAAGCCAGAGGAAGGCATTATATCCCCTTACCCCCCATTTTTAGTGGGGCTTTTTTTTGCCTTCTCTGGATCAACGGGTTATGGTAGGGTAAGAGTAGGTGTATAAAAGGTTTGGACTAGATGGAGTATGTCTTAATTCAACATCAATATCATTTTGTTGCTTGCATATGAACCCAAAAAAAAAAAAACTGCAAAAAGAATAAAAAAATAAACTAACAAAAAGTTCCATGCCTACAGTAAAAGTCCAACAGCCCAAAACACTACACGGGTGTTGATAGTAAATAAGGAACCCACTACTAAATATTTGGATAGGATATATACGGGATATTAAAAGGCACCAAGCTGGTTCCCGTTGATCATATCAAAGCATATGTAGTAGCAGGCCATATAATTTTTGCAGGGGGTACATTTTGCCATTATAATTCACCCCTTTTTCCTTTAAAAGGAAGGAAAAAAGGAACCTGGAGTCCCCCCTTCTCAGCACAAGCAGTTCACCCTGACCCAACAATTAATTAAAAATACAAATTTTTTTAAAATCACAAATTGTGACAGGGATTCTAGGATGTGCAGAAATGAAATATCATTAAAAGGGTATGTACACTGCTAAAAACAAATTTATTATTATTGGATAGTGTTGCTTTATTAAATTACAGGTGTTTTTCTTTGTTCTTATTCCCTCCCGTAGCCTAACCGTACCTTCTTGAATGTTGCTGGCTGTCTCCTGCGTCCTCGGTAATACAATTTTTTCCTCCACCCCCATGAGATTAGGACACCAGAAGATGTGGAGATTTGGATAAAGTTTTTTAGCCGTTTGCTAGAAGCGCCCAAGCACGGCACAACGCCATGTAGCGTGCGGAGGACATCATGAACATGCTTGTACAGACACAGGAAGATTTTTTTGTAACAACCCTTTAATTTACTTTACTAATTTTACATTGTCGGATGCACCCAAACACCAATACCCCTTAGCCTTGTCCCCATCAGAAAATCTACAATCAGAATCTTACTGACCAAAAAGGTTGTTAGTCCATATAGCTTTTCAGGATAACATTACAGACCACCACTGATGGTACTTCATATAAAGAATATCTAGGGGAGACAGCATACCTCTATCTGGACGAAATTTCTCTGCAATGTTTCAATACATCTTGTGTTGTGGCAGTGCTGAAACTCTTGATACATTTTAGTGGCAAAAATTCCAGCAGCTTTATCTTGAAGTAAAAGGGCATGACTCCGGAGGAACTCAACTCTATGTGGATGGTTTGAAAAAAAAAATATGAGCTTATGTTTACTATTTTCTTTAAAGAAGAATCTCAGAAAAAAAGACACCTTAACGGGGCACGCACATTCAAATTTGCGTTGAAAACTTTTAACTGCAATACTTAAAAATATTACATTTTCATTTTTGGGAGGCTTTTATAAAAAAAAAAACAAAGTTCAAGCTTATCTAGAGTTTTTTTGGGGTGTGGGTTTTTTAGCCCAGCCACATGGCCATGATGTTGCAGGCTAACTTTGAGGGTTTTTTGGTAATTGCAATATTACTTACCGGACATCATTTTTGGAGATAGCATCAAGCACCAAATTGCCTTTTAATGAAATACACATTATTATTATATAACCAATAACATAAGCAGGGAAACCCAAACACAGTAAATATTTATCTAAGGACCAGCACAAAACAGGCTGAAGCCCAAGACATTGCATGCAATCGGTCATGAGAAAAGAGAGCTAGAAAAGGGCACAAATATATGCAGCCACTCCAGACATCATGGCAGCGAGATCTAACAGGGGTGACTATCTTTACAGTCTTAACATTTTGCCAAAGCCCAGGACCATATACGAGAAGACAAAAGGTGGGAAAAAACACTACAAAGATACAGGAAGTCACTAAAATAATGCAATATTTTTTTTTTTGTTTTTTTAACATTTTGTTAAACGTGGAGCACATTCCAAAGTAAGAGTAAAATAAACCAAGTTGTTAAAAAATGGTTTTCTTTTAAAGGGCATCTCCACAAAGAGAAAAAGGAAAAAAAAAAAAAAAAAAAAAAAAAAAAAAAAAGTCTCTTGTAGTGTAGGGCACACCAAAGTTAGTTTTGTTAAAAAACGCAGCAAAAAAGTACAATCACATTGCTCGTTTCCCCCGGCTCTAGCAGCGGAAAGTATGGATATTTTTACTGTAATGTTATATTCGTTTCTTACATAACATGCAAGACTGAAAGAAATGCAACATATTATATTATGTTTCTGTATAAAAAGTCAGCAAATGAATATATCGTTATTAGGGAATGAAGCATTACATATATTTGCCAAAAAAAAAAAAAAAAAAAAAAAGACTAAATAAAAGCCTGTAGGCGTACAGAGACCCAAGATCTCTTTAACTGGCTGGTCAGTTCTGAGGGGCAAGCTTACACTTAGCTGGTGGCAAACGGGCTAAGGTGGATTATGGGAGCTGACCTCACGTACCCACTGATCATTCATAAAGAACCTGCAGCATAGCAAGAGAGGTGGAAGAGGTGAGACCCATCTGTGCGTTAATTTGCTATGATGCTCGGTCTATTATATATGGGGACTTAGTTTCTCTTTCATGTTGGTTAATTTTTTCATGACCAATTACAAATCCCATTAGACAGGATTTGCCTTTATTATTGGGACAGGCATGGCCAGCTTTTGTCACTGATGGCAGTCGAAGAGTAGAAATTATACACCGAATATTTCGGAATGAACAGTTATGCTGCCTAATAAAAAAACACACATTTATCAAATGATTTAAAAGAGACATGTCTAATATTCAGAGAAAAATACAGCCCATGGCTGTACCAGCCCTATTCAAGTAGCAGAGCTATTAAAAATGTAAAAAAAGAACATGTTAAAACTCAAGGGACATGTTGGCCTTGAAAAGGCACACACAAACTTAGCTAGTTGGAATGACATTACTGGTAAACACCACTTTGGTTATGTAAGTTACAGCAATGAACCAGACACACTTGATTACCTCTTCAGTGTGTGTGTTGAAGTCCTGCCTGGAATTAGATTGTGCATGTCTATGTCTAAAATAATCATGCGGGACCTAAAACCGTGGATGGTGGCATATCAAGAAAAAGGAAATGTACATCCTGCTGTGTGCCTGCAGTATGTATGTATGCTTTCTTCAATTCAGAAGACTGAAAAAAGAATCTTGGCAATTATGTTTTACCCGGAAAATCCCCCCAATGTAGCATATCACAGCCAAGTGTTAAGGGCGTGATGGATAGTGGCTACGAGGTGTTAAGGAATGCACAGAGTAAGTGTCAAAAACAGCATTGTACATTTCTTTTTTTGGGCAGACAGTTGTGTTGAGGTCTATTATTATGTGAAAATAAAGAAAACCAAGCCTAAATAGAGGTGGGGAGGGGTTTGACACCAACTGTCCTGCCATGTGACAATGCTTGTTTTGACACCTTTACTCTGGCGCGTTATAAACAACTTTAGCCACATCCAATCAAGCCCCTTAATACTTGGCTGTCGATAGCTAAAATTGGATTTTCCAGGGTACACATAATTGCCACAGATTCTGTACAAGTATTCTTTTTTTTGAATATGAGAAATCCAGTGGAGGATGACGGACGCGAAACGTCTTCAAGAACTAAAACTTCAAGTCCAAGTTGATTCTAATTGACCAAATACCAAGCAGATTATATCTGCTTGCAGATAGTATGATTTCTTTTGCCTTTCAATTCCAGGCCGCTTAAAAAGAAGACTCCATGTACTGTATGGTCAATGGGTCGGGACCAGACAGATCTTAAATGGGTGCAGATGCGTAAGGGCCACTCCTCCTTTATCAGTGACAACAGGGAATAATCACAATTATGTTCCATCTTTTCCATCAAAGTAATCCTAGACTCAAACTTTGGTCTCGGTGCCTCCACTTAAGCTTAAGCTCCGCGAACAATTCCTCGTGAGTAGAATCTATTTAGGTAATCTGCCACGAGATGTGTCTAGACCACTTAGTAGAAGGCTTTGCTAGTGCTGTTATGTCCAACAACTCTTTTCTGCCCACTGTAAGAACATCCTGTTAGTTTTTTCAAGGCAAAGACGCCTGAAGCCTCCATTGTCATATTATATAGAAACAGTGGTTAGAATTGTCTTATCTTGTGACGGGACATCCTCGGAGGTCTTTTCCAGACATACCAGAGGCATATCTTACTGCCCTCAGTTCTAGAATATTTAGAGGGGACCCCATCTCTCAAAGTTCCTTGGATGGCCTTCCTGAAGTACTGCATCCCATCCGTTCCAGAGGCATTTGTTTGTTACAGACGCCGAATGGTAGAAAAGAAGTGTACTGGACATGCATGGACCCTACAAGAAATCTGAGGAATTCCCCCTAATTAGGACCATTGGGTATTGAGAGCAGTTCCTCAGCACATGGTGGGCAACAAAGGAAGCCTGATTAATGCTTCGACTCCATCTTGATTTTTTTTGTGAATTGGCTGCATTTAATATTGGACTGTTCTGTAATTCCCAAGGTATTTTTTTTTATTTTTATAGTAATAGCCACATTGTAGTACCCCTTTTTTGTTGGTGCTACTGCTGTTTTCTAGATTGTTTAGAAAATCTGGTATTCGACCACTGTTTTGCGCTTTTTTTTTCCCCCCCCTTCCGCCCCGTTTTCGTTGGCTAGGTGTGCAGTCCGAGCCGCCCAGCACAACCACCAAGCCTAAATAGAGGTGGGGGGGTTCGACACCAACTGTCTGCCACGTACAATGCTGTTTTAACACCTTACTCTGGGCGTTCCTATAACACCTCTTAGCCACTATCTAATCACACCCTTAACACCTGGCTGTGATATGCTAATTGGGATTTTCCAGGGTACATAATTGCCACAGATTCTTGTACAAGTCATTCTGAATTGAGAAAGCCAGTCGGATGACTAGCGAAACGTCTTCAAAACATATCGGTTGTATTCAATTAGATCAACTGGACTTGAAATGTAGTTCTTGAAGACGTTTCGCTAGTCATCCGACTGGCTTTCTCAAATCAGAATGACTTGTACAAGAATCTGTGGCAATTATGTACCCTGGAAAATCCCAATTAGCATATCACAGCCAGGGTTAAGGTGTGATTAGATAGTGGCTAAGAGGTGTTATAGGAACGCCCAGAGGAAGGTGTTAAAACAGCATTGTACGACAACAACTGTCTGCCATGTACAATGCTGTTTTAACACCTTACTCTGGGCGTTCCTATAACACCTCTTAGCCACTATCTAATCACACCCTTAACACCTGGCTGTGATATGCTAATTGGGATTTTCCGGGTACATAATTGCCACAGATTTTGTACAAGTCATTCTGAATTGAGAAAGCCAGTCGGGATGACTAGCGAAACGTCTTCAAGAACTACATTTCAAGTCCAGTTGATCTAATTGAATACAACAGAAATACCATGACCTGGATGAATGAGAACCTTCACAAGCAAGCCAGAGCAACATTATATTAAAAGTTATATTTTTGGGTGGACATGCCCTTTAATGTTCCTAATGCGCTCTTTATAACTATTAGCTAATTTCTTCTTAGATTTACCCACATAGTTTCAAACAGGGGCATTGGTGCACATAATCCACCTCTTCAGTTTTGCAATTGTTAGATAGATGCTTTTGCAATTCTCACCGGATTTAGTCCGAAAAGAGGATCTTCTAGCAATATGGGGTCACACACTGCATGATCTACATGTAATGTTACCATTTGGTAATTTTGTCAGCCAAGTAGTTTTTGGTTTAGTAAGTAAATGGCTATGTACCACTTGTTGACTAAAAGGTGCTCTAAATGGGATGTGGATAGGTTGTTTGGTAGGCAAATAGAATTTTAGGTATGATAAGTAAAGGACAACAATTTCAATAAAAACATCACCCCCATTACATGTCCACACTTCCTGCAGCTGAAATCACTTACTCACATTTACAACCATGCTGCCTCCCTTAGATATCACACAGCAAAGATAAGTGCTAAAAGCCCGCCTCCTAGACGGCCCAGGGCCATGAGTAACATTTCACTTGTCATGGATGGTGGGAACGTCTGTTACAATCTCTCACCTCCTCCTCCTCTGCCAGTTAAACAAACTTGGAATGTCCAGTTGCTAGGATACAGCCTACATAATCAAGCAGATCAAGGGTGGGTGGAGGAGTGTTTTCTCGCATGCTAGCTTTGAGTGAGAAGCAGACCAAATCGTTACACCCCCTTCACAGCATGGTTAATTGAAGAGAGAGAGAGGCTCGAAATCAGCGAAAAAATGTATGGGGAGGGCTCTACCTTTACTCTTTGTTAAGCAATTATTTAAAAAATGCATTAGGCAATACAGTTATCCTTTAAAATGTTCCTTTTCCCACTTCTTCAAAATTTTATAATTATATATGGTACCATCCAAGGTGTAGGCTTGTGATAAATGAGGTTAGTTTTAGCATTAAGCAGAAAGTGGGAAGATCAATTGGGAAAATTAGTTTATCGGTATCGGGGTGGAAACATGCCACCCTACTTGTGTGTGGTCCATTGGTCATACTTTTTACTAGAGTCGCTTTAAGGGTAAGCTTGGTGGACTTGAATGGGCAGTCCTAGAGACAGGTCCCATTGGGAGGTCATGCATCTTTCTTGTTGCTACAAAGAAATTTAAAGGTCTCTGCACCACCCCAAGTTATAGAAGGGCAATGGTCTGTTATTGCCTCACTACAGTGCTCCCGGGTAACCAAACATGCTCAAAACCAAAATATGTTCAGAAAGCCTGAACGCAGACCCTAAAAGAGCACACCAACCTTATACAGACGCCATTATTTAAAACCGTTAATTTATGTCACTATTTTTACTGCTTTACCATAGGATTTTACTGTGACTAGAAAAACACACGCCCCTTATATTTACACACACCATGATGATAAAAAATACAAACACAATCTAAACCAACACAAACGGGGGGGGGGAAGTGAGCAAATGAAAGCTAGTCCGTTATCATGTAAATGTTTTACATGTGATAGCAATTAGTTGTTAATAACAAGTTCATGGCTGTCTTTGGATATCTGGCCGAGAGGAGACTAGATCACTAAGGCCTCGCCTGGATAGTGTACGAGCACCAACAGATATTCCATATTCATCCCATCTGGAACAGAGTCTCCAGTTTATGGATCCATTCTAACTTTTTGTAGA
The DNA here is from genome assembly GCA_019447015.1 of Hymenochirus boettgeri. Lineage (NCBI taxonomy): Eukaryota > Metazoa > Chordata > Amphibia > Anura > Pipidae > Hymenochirus > Hymenochirus boettgeri. The sequence continues at coordinate 97,909,268 of CM033473.1, read as the reverse complement.
AGTCTTTTTAGAATGTTACCACCTCTCTGTCCCAAATTAACCTTAGCTGCCCATAGAAATGTAATCCACCCATACTTCCTCCATGGTTTCTATGATATGCTGAGCTACAGCCACTCCTTTTCGCAACTTTTTTATAACAGGCTTCAACATGCTCCTGTATCCTATCAGATAGATGTGGTGTTGTTATACCTACATATTTCTTACCACATTTACATTCATGGAATCAAATACTAGCGAGGTCTTACATGTAATTAATTCTTTAATTATCCACTTTTTGCCATCTTTTAAGACGCTTCTGTCTATTCATTCATTCATTTACAGTTATGCAATTCCCACATTTATTATTCACATTGAGGATTCTCTGTTTATTCCTAACCATGGTTTGATACTTTGGGGTCTCATAGTGACTTTTACATAATATGTCCTTCAAATTTCTTGCTTTTCATGCTACCAATTTGGGATACACCCCTACTTTTGGACCTAAAATCCTGTAATTGCACAAGAGGTGCCAATGTCTCTGAAAGATGTTTTTTATACCTCCCATTCCTCATTATAACCAGTTATTAGTCTGATGCTTTCATCGCTCCTTACGCGATTTTTTTTTTCCTCCTAGAGCATTCAAAATGACATCAACATCTCTACTTGTTCTTTTAGCCCTTTCAAAACCCTTTTTGCTATACACTGTTAGATGGATACCCTCGCTTTTAAAATTTAATTAAATACTTGGGTTGATGTAGAAAATGACTTTCATCAGTATTTCTTTTAATCTTAAAATTGCCCTATAGGGATACTTTGTATTAATTTTTTTAATGACATTTTTGGGGTGATGGCTTTCAAATCTCAATAAAAGCATTTACTGCTGTTTGCTTTTTATACCATTGTCACAGTTCTCCCATCTTCTACCAATATTAACAGGTCCAAACAGCTGATCTTCTCCTTATCCATTCAAGGGTTAATGAGATGTTTTGAATCGTCTGATTTAATTGGTTCATGAATTCAATTAAATTAATCACTAGACCCCTTCCATATTATTAAGACGTCATTGACGTATCTTATCCAGAGGAGGAGGGACTCAGTCCACCCCCCATTTTTCAAAACATAATTTAAATAAAAATATAAAATTAAACTGTTGCCATCTCCCCAGGTGGAGGCATGCATAAGTACGGGCACAGTGGCCCCAGTCGCAGTGCCCTACCTAGAGATAGAACTTGTTATTGAACAAAGAAGTTGTTGTTAAGAGAAGAAACTGCAATGGTTGCATAGTGAATTCAGTCCGTTTATTAAATCTCCCACCCCTGGATGTGAGAAAAGATCTGCATGCCTCCTACCCAAATGATGGGGAATGGAGGAGTACAGGCCCTCCACATCCATGGTGGCAAGAATTACATCATTATTCACTGTAAGTCAATCCAACTTTTGCAAGACACCTTTTGTATCTTGGAATTATGAAGGAAGTGTATACAAAAATGGACGTAAGTGTAATCAATTTATTTACTTAATCTCTCATTGGGTCCATTAATCCCCAAGACTATTGGTCGTCCTGGGGGGGGTATGTCTATTTTTTAACTTTTGGAATGATGTAAAATGTGGATATGACTGGATTTTCAATACACAAAAATGTCCTCTCATGTTTATTATTCCTTTTCAGAAGCGGTCTGAACCATCTAATTAATTTCTTTCTGAATCTCATGGGATTCATGGATTACGGTCTAGTTTTTTTATATTGTTCTTTTATCTTACAAAATCTTCATTGCCTCTTCATACAGTGTCTTATTCATTATAACTACTTCCCTCCCTTATTGGCATTACAGATGTAATTACACATTACATTATACATTTTTCAACCAACTTATAGCTTGTTCCTTTTTTTTTTTTTTTAGATTCCAGTTATGAACCTTCAATGTATTTTTCGACTTCTTTTACGATATAACTACAATTGGGACGTGCCGATAAGGGAGGGAACCATTAGATTTATCTTGGAGGCCTGAATACCCAATATGGTCATCTTTTAATTCTCCATCACCCTCCATTAACTCATTTAATACATCCAAGTTATTCTTATCATGAAAAGTTAAATTCAACACCGGTTTCGCTTGACACAGCTTAGTCTAAACACATTTTTAATAAATTAAGGTCTTTAAAATCAGTTCAAATTTATTAATGGGAGTGACAGGGGAGAAATTTAAACCATTTTGTAACACAATCAAATATCCTTGTCTAGGTCCTTCCCTGTTAAATTAATCACTTCCATATTTGTTCTACTAAATAACTTCTCTTCCCCTGCTGATAACTCCATCACTGCCTGTCCCTCAGCTTCACCGGTGATCTTCCTCCTCTTCTTTCTTCCCCTCCCTTTCTTTTTTCCTTCTAAAGGGCCCATATGTCTATTATCTATATTCGGTCTATTTCCTGTTTAGAAAATTTGTATACTGTACCCTTTCTATAATCCTCGCAATCTCTTAGAAATGTGTTTTAGTTTTAATTTCCCCTTGTATTTTATCCAAGTCAGACTTTAACCTATCATTTAGATCTTTAAGCTCTCTATCACCCCATTCTTCTAGTTTTTGGAAAGATCGTTGACTTTAAACTTATCATATTTTAGCAAGAACATATTTCTTCTTATTAGTAATTGCATAATATTGATCGAGCTTTCTGTTAACAGTTGTTGCCATTCTTTCTGAAAACTGCCACCATTACCTTTAATAACAATGTAACCTGGAATCATATGTATTCTCGGACACTGTTTGGGGCTTACTGCGGTGTGGACACTGTTTTGGGGGTTACTGCGTGTGGACACTGTTTTGGGGCTTACTGCGTGTGGACAGTTTTGGGCTTACTGGTGTGGACACGTTTGGGGCTACTGCGTGTGGACACTGTTTTGGGGCTTACTGCGTGTGGACACTGTTTTGGGGCTTACTGCGTGTGGACACTGTTTTGGGCTTACTGCTGTGGACACTGTTTTGTCCACACGCAGTAGAAAACAGGACACATTTTAGAAACCGTTGTGCACCACTACATGGTTTTTATAGACATGCTATTTTACAGAAACTTTTTAATGGTTTCTCATCTTATATCATACCCTTTATTTTTTATTGCAATTACTCCAAAGAATAACAATTACAGGGATATATATGTCACGAACGCCAGTTCGCTGGGCACGTGATCTGACTAATCGGTATTCGCTGCCACCACTTTAAGTTACGGCCTTAAAGACGCCCCAAAAACACTCGACTCTCACGACTATGCACACCCCTGTCCTGGCAGCTAAATGGGTAACACTACACCATTCACTCCAGCAACTAACTGGTTAATTAGCATCAGTCCTTCACAAGCAGAGTTAATTAGCATTTACACTGCACACTCCATTCAAACACATATAAACTTATCAGAGGCTAACTGAGTTCTTTAGAGCATCAAAGACAAAACTTATTAAATTTTAGATTATATATTCCAAAAGGTGGACAGTGCATTAATACAAAAATAAAATAAAACGGTGTTGTTATAATAAATGACATACAATCGTACAACAGTTATATAAAATAAAAAAGGATAAAAAATATTCACAGACCCTACTCACTAGAAGAAGTCCTGTGTCCTGGGGGCAGGATGAAACATTGGGTCCATACACACGTTCTTAGCATGTCCCCAAGTATGAACAACATATTTGGCTACCAGGCTTTTTAAACTATTTGATGAAACACCCCCTCCTCCTGGTTATTGCATGAGGTGGGAGTGTAGCAATGTCCAGATTTATGACTCATTCCCCCTCAGTTAGACAGATTCCATATAAATGTAGATATGTACATTGTATTGAGATATTGACCACATATTCCTTTCCAGTATTAATTATCAATTCCTCCAATACCAAATATGACCTGTGTATAATCCATATTTCCCCAGATATTAATAACTCGCCTTGGCAAGGGAATAAGGGCTCCATGGTGGGTATCATATTGAAGGGCCTCTGTTCCATTCCTAAATGTAATATTGGTTTCTACTTACACATTCCAATAACGAAATACATTTATTACATGTATGGCTGTCCTTAAGATGACCTCTTAGTACCAACCAGACCCCTAGCTTTAGAGAATTCAGATGCACGGTTCGGCTCCACATTTGCTAGAAAAGGAGACTGGTTCCATGCTTCACTAATCGTAATATAAACAATAGGACTGTTCCAGGGTGGAATGGAATTTTATTGGTCCTAAGAACTAATACCATTAGTTAACCCATTCTTACCAAGTCACTACACATTTTCCTGACATATATAGATAGACTACAGATATTAAAGGGTATGTCCACCTCCCAAACAAACTTTCTCCTGCTGCCTAAAGACCACCAAAACCTCAACCTCATGAGGTTTACAGATTTGAAATGTGCCTCCCAATGTACTTACCAATCATAGTTACCTTGCCTTCGCACCTCGGTGAATTACAGGTGCCGCTGCTTGTCTGACTATGGCCACTTCTGCATCTTCTGCGCACATAAAAGGCATGGAAGCAAGGCTGAAGACAGCCGAGGGAATGAGGGCTGGCAAGTACAGTTCGGAGATATTTCAAATACTTTAAATTCTAAATCCTTGGGCCTTTAAAATACACCTCTTCCAATGTTATATTAGTTCTAGCATAATTCTGTGGGCTATAAAACCTCTAAGATAATCTTGAATTTATAAACCCACATGGACATGGGGTTTAAATTGGATATTGTGTGTTGCATATACAGGCATGAGTAAATTCACCTATACAACAAAATATCAATCAAAAAAGAGGAAAAAATTCAGTAAAGTAATAAATATACATATTAGAGTTACCTTGTGGGAAAGACGTCATTTCATTCTTTAGGACAAACCTTCTTCCCGATCATCCTTATTCCAATTCAGCTGAACCACTAAAGGCTTCTCTTCAACATCAAGTCTTCTTTCTTCTTAAAAAAAGAGAATAACATTTTTAACCTTTTTATCTCAGGGAACACCTGAAACAATTTGTGTTTCGGGAACTCTAACATATTTTCTTTTATCTTTTTCTTTCCCAGGCATCAAAATACATTTTCATACAGGAACCCATAGCCATCTCTCAGGGAACCAAAGGCCCCCAGACACCTTGTTGAAAAAATTATTTAAGTACAGTGATAGGAGAAGCAAGCTGAAGGGGCCAGACCGGCAGGTGCGACGGCGATTGGCAGAGAGAAATTGCATGTCAGCCAATCACTTTCGTGGCTGCCATGGTTTTCAGACACGTCAATTGTGTGTTCATCCGATTCAGACAGCAGTCTGTCCGGCCGACGAAGAAACCAGTGTGTCAGCCCGACCGACACACTGAAATGTCGGTTGGGCCGAATTAATGGATGGTGTGTACCTAGCATTAAATTGCTCTGAGCCCAACAACCAGATGCCTTAGGCAGCTTTTTGTACTTAAATTATTTTAGGAAGCAAAAAAAATTGAGAAGGAACTCAAACAGTGCTGATATACATAAAATAATTATGCTTCATCGCTTTTAAAATCTCAGCTGCAAACTACATAACTAAATTGACAAAAGGTCTACACAAATCAAGTCACAAAAGGTGCATTTATGTGCGACTATGTACTACCCGAATCATCTAATAATCCAATAAGGGTCATTGGTGCACACTTATAAAATGCAATGCTTTTTATAATAGCTTTATAGCTTTAAAAAGAGTAAAGCTATGCAACCTCCCCATTAATTTTTTTCCTGATTTCGAGGGTCTCTCTGCCTTCAGTTAGCCATGCTGTCAATGGGGCGTAACAATTCTTTCTGCCTCTGTCACTCAAAGCTAGCATGCAAGAAAAACACTCCACCCATCCTTGATCAGCTATGTTGGCTGTTCCTAGCAACAGGTTTGTTTGACTGGCAGAAGAGGAGGAGGAGAGAGGTTGTAACATTCCCACCAGCAAATGACAAGTGATAGATATATAGTGTCATTTATTACAACCCTCCTGTGAAAGGCTTTGTTAACATTTACAAGTGACATCCTTATTAAAACCATTCAATTTAAAAAAAAATGTATAAACTAATGTGTATATTCACATGCACACCTTTAAAGGACACCTCCACCCTCATAAGAAACATATTTAGAAAGAATGGCCTCCTTAAAATATGTTGATATATCATACTTTGTCCTAGAATTCATTACTGTAGCCTGATACGCTTGGAGGCCTTATGGAAACTGAGCAATTTAGAAACCTGTACTGAGCCTGGGCATGCCTGAAGAGGCAGACATGGGTTGACATTCAGTCATTAGCTGTGATGTCAACTGTCAAATTCATAACTGACAGTTACTAACTGGAAGAACCAGGAGCGAAGAGAAACAGGATTTCAGATTGCACTTATATATTTCAGATTTCAAAACCATTACCGTTTAGGTTTTTGGGGGGTGATTACCCTTATGTAAGTTTTCATTTGGGGCTGGACTTGCCCTTTAAAAACAAAATCTAAATTCCAAAATATACGTAATTATAGGTACATATGTGCCAAATAAAAATCATTATAAACTGTATAAAAAACATTTATTGCAGTTCAAACATATATAAATATAGTGCAAAACTGGTCCAACAGTCAGATACAAACAGGGCTATGTATTTCTCTCTTAAAGCGCGAGTTAACCAATTTGCCAATGCAGCTTTAAGAGAAACATACTGTAACAGCGCTTTCAGCAGTGCGTCAACCAATTTACAGAGCCAATAGCATAAATTAAAAAGGTAAAAAAAACAAACTAAAAACCTGCAGCACCCTACTTAATAGTGTATAAAAGTAAAAATCCATTTATTAATAACATAGCTTGTTATGGGGATGATGAAGAGAGAGTGAGCATTAGTATATACAGCCTAGCCAAACCATACACTACATGCAAGAGCAAAATACATGGGTAAACCTAGCATCCTGGGTATTACATATACAAAGTCAAATATGAATGTATAATGTATGCTCATCTGTCCTAGGTACCGTTCAGCATCAATAAAACGTAACCATGGAGGAAAGCCTTTGGTACCACATATGTTAAAGCGAAGCAGCTCAGGTATCGATCTAAACAGCTGGTTCTCAGACGCTTTTGCCAAAGGTCGAACTCAGATCGCCTTTCTTTTTGATTTATAGTATAAATATGATTATCTGTACAGCAACTCCCCTATCTATTTAGGGTTATCTAGTGCCACACTATCATTTTTATATTATCAACAGAGACAATAGTGGCTTTGAAAAGTGAACAATCTTTTAATGTATTGATTGAAGCCCGGGAGGTTAAGTAGCCTTACTTCTGTCTTCAATCAATTGAGAGGAGCCATGGACGAAGGGTAGTATATTTACCTTTCGCGTGATCACAAACTGAAGAGATGTAATTCCAACTGCTTCCTGGTTCTAATCCTCTATATCGCACATTCTTGTAACTGATAAACGGGAGGGTAAATAGCTAGGTCTTACCTCCCGTTCTTGAGACGGGGAGAAGACCGCACGTGTGTGTATAATTTTATTTAGAAAGTGCCACTTGGGTACGCAGCGCTTGTACATAAAAAAAAATTTATATACATACATACATACTACTAATAAGGGGATAAGTGCAAGCCATTATACAGATAGATTAAAAATTAAATACAATTTCATACATCGATTAAGAAAGCATATATATAAATGATGTTATAAACTGATATAAGTGCAACAGGCCTCAACAAATTAGGAACGAGATCCCTGCCCCGAAGAGCTTACAATCTAAGTGGGAAGGACAACATACAGATACAAATGGGGGGTGGGTAAAAAGTGCTTAAAAGGGCTAACAATCATTTGTTCTCCTGATGCTCATAAAGGTAGGATAACAGTCCAGATTTGAAAGTATAATGGTGTCACCAGGCGAAAAGAGAGAGAGTTATAAAGGTAGGGAGCAGCAAAAGAGAACGGTTTAAGGGAAGGTAGCAGTGTTAGTTGGGGGTCTGTGGAGATTTCCTTGCGAGGAACGGAGGGCACGGCCTGGAACATAAGGGACCAAGAGAGAAGATAGTAGGAGAGGGAGAGAGATAGAGCAAAGGGATTTAAAGGTTAAAAGCAGGGTATTGAATATGATTCTTTGTTTGATGGGAAGCCACCTATGGACTGAAGTATTGGGGTTGCGGTTTCTCTTTTGTAGGAGAGCGAGATGATCCGAGCTGCCAAATTTAAAATAGACTGGAGAGGAGAGAGATGAGGAGGCCGGGAGTCCAAGTAGTAGAATGTTACAGAGTCAAGACGGGAGATTATAGGGCATGTATGAGCATTTTTGTAGTGGAGAGAGAGAAAAGGGCTGATCTTGGCAATATTGCAAAGCCGGTGCGCCATCCAGGAGAGAGAGAGATAGAGCGCAGACATTTAGAGATTTGGGATTGAACTTCAGGGGTTAGTGTGGGGGTGGACAAGTACATTTGGGTATCATCAGCATATTGTGATACTTAAAACCAAAAGAACTGATTATTTTTCCAGAGAGATAGTGTAGAATAGCAAGGGTCCTAAAACGAGCCCTGAGGGACCCCCGCACTAAGCAGAACAGGAGAGGAAGTCTTATTAGCAAAAAGACAGAGAAAGAAGAAGAAGGAGGACAACCACGCCGCAGCTTGATTTCGGGTGCCCAGAGATAATATAGCATCTGCATAAGAAGAGGGGGTCCACAGTAGGTAGGTCATTGAGACTTTGCAGAGGGTCATTTCAGTTGAATGACCCGGTCGGAATCCTGATTACAACGTGTCCAATAAGTTATAGCATAGAGGTATTTAGTAATGCATATACTAAATGCAGGCAAGGAGTTTGATGCAAAAGGTAAAAAGGGAGACAGGGCGGTTAGTAGGTAGTTTGAGAGACAGATAGGGTCCGAGAGAGGGTTTTTAAGAAGAGGTTTGATACACACGTTTTTTAAGTCAGCAGGAAAAATTCCAGAGGTCAGGGAGGAATTAAAAATGTGAGAAAGAGCAGTGGAAAGGATTTTAGGCGCAGTGTGGTAGGAAGGAGGGCACTGGGATCAAGGGTACACATTGTAAGCAGCGAGGACAACAGGAGGTTTAAAGACTCAGAATGGGTGACGGGGTGAAAGATTCCAGAACTGCAGGTGGTGGGGCAGGCAAAAGAAGGAGAGTGTCCTGGTGAAAGGGATTAGAGTACAGATATCATCTTTTTAAATTTATTTCTGAAGTAGTCTCCAAAACCTGAGGAGCGTTAATAGAATGAAGAGGGCTGCAAGAGTGTTAAATAGTAAAAATAGACGACGTGGGTTATTTTGTTATTGTTTATAATTGTGCTAAAGTAGGAGTGTTTAGCTGCAGTAAGAGCCGAATTAAGACACAAAAACATGAGACTTGAAATGGTTAAAGTCCGTCTGACTGTGTGACTTTTTCCACAGCTGCACGAGTACAGCGGCGTAGGAACTGGTATCTGAGTTGAGCCAAGGACGAGAGATTAGCGGGCGCGACCGAGTTTGAAGGGGGGCAAAGGGGGCAATAGTAGTGGATAAGAAAGTTATACGAATGTATTAGGGAATCAGTATTAGAGTCAGACATAAAGGGCAGCAAGGCTAGAACAGAGAGGAGGATAAAGCCGGAAGGTCTATTGCATGGGTGTTGCGAACAAGGACAGTAGATGGAGTTGAGAGGAGAGGGAGAGTAGGTGGTAGAGAAAGTAATTAGATTGTGATCGGAGACTGGGAAGGAGTTATTAGCAAACAGAGACAAAGATTTTTAGTACAGACATCCTTATGGGTGCTAGTGTTGGTCCACGTCTGAAGGAGAAGGAGGAAGTTAAGGTGGAGAAAGCGAGAGGGCTAGGATTGCTTAGGGTTGTCAATGAGACAATTGAAGTCACCTAGAATTATAGCCGGACAGTCGGAGGAAAGAAAGATCGAGCCAAAAATCTGTAAGGAAAGTGGCTGGGGCTGAGGCAGAAGGGGGTCTGTATACCACCGCTAATCGTAGGCATAAGGGGTGAAAAAGGTTGGACAGCATGGACTTCAAATGATAGAGGAAAAAGCCAGAGGGCAGAAGAGAAACAAGTTTAAAGTGGCAGATAGGGGAAAAGAGAAAGACCTACCCTCCACCCCCCTAGACGAGACGAGGCGAATGAGAGAAAGATAGACCACCATGGCAATCGAAGCTTCGACCGTAAGTATCATGGTGGGAGATCCAGTCTTGTAAGAGCCAGGAGATGAATGGCATTGGAAGAGAACAGATCATGAATAAATGTGCGTTTGTTTAGCTAGAGAGCGTGTATTAAGGAGGCCACAGGAAAAAGGAAGAAGCTAAGGTGAAAGAGTAGGACATTTAGAATATTAGAAAGATTAGAGCCTCTAAAGGAATAAGTAGGGGGGGTGAGAAACGCGAGACGCAGAGGACGATGGCAGAAGGAAATGTTGCATGGTCAAGGGTAAGGAGCAAGAAGGAGAATAATAAACAAGGAGTGGAGGTGGGCTAAGGATTTGTACTGAAGTTTCCTGGGATGTTTGGACTTGGTGAAGGAACAGCAAGTGCTGGCAGAGTGTGAAGAATACTGGTAATTGGATGGAAGAAGAGAGGCAGAGATAAAGACAGAATAGAGATAGGCAGGGAATGAGTGGGAAGGAGATTTTGGAGCCAGGGAGTAGATAAGACTAAAGCAGAGCACAATTGTAAACATTATTAAAAAAACTTAAACGTCAGGTAGTAATCTATTTGTCGAACTCCCTTGTTAAACTCCAATATCACTAAGGTAGCTTCACTTTGGATGAGCTCACACTTTGGATGACTTTGGATGAGCTTCACACTTTGGATAAGCTTCACAATGGATGAGCTTCACTTTGGGTGGACTTCCCTGCAAAGCTATCCCATTTGCAGGGAAGTAATTAGCAGAGTGCAATTACCACAACAAAGTAATCACCAGTGTGCAACAAGGTCTAGCAGGGAAGATACCATCATACACACTCATTTGTAAGAAGAGAGAGGTATAAAAGTAACTAATTTTGACAGTATCAAAACATCTCAGTGTAATAAACTCTGAAAAAACAATACACAGTATTGCAATTAACAATGCGTACCAATTATGAATTATACAGAAGAGAGGATGTAGTTGTAGGCAAAGCAGTCAATGGATGATTATCGTACCTGTTGGAAGATAGAGAAATGTCAAATAATCACATTCCCTTGTTAAACTCCAATATCACTTAACTAGGTACACACCTAACAATTTTTCCTCCTGAGCGATCCGTTCGATACTTTCGACCGGTTGGCCATGAGGAAGGGCTGACAGTCGCGGCAAAAGCAGCCGCGGTCCCGACAGTTACCGCGACCGATCTACAGTCCATAGAGGACCGCACGATCGGACGAGGTTTTCCACCATGTCCGATCGTCCTTTCGTCAGATTCAGATTGAAGTCGGTTGGACATGGACGCATTTGAAACTATCGGTGTGTACCCAGCTTAGGATAACTTCACTTTGGATGAGCTTCAATTGGTTGCTTGTGAAGGGTCTTCATCAATCCAGGTCATGGTATATCTGTTGTATTCAATTAGATCAACTGGACTTGAAGTTTAGTTCTTGAAGACGTTTCGCTAGTCATCCGACTGGCTTTCTCAATTCAGAATGACCTGTACAAGAATCTGTGTGAATTATATACCCTAGAAAATCCCAATTAGCATATCACAGCCAAGTGTTAAGGGCGTGAGGTATGGATAGTGGCTAAGAGTAAGGTGTCAAAACAGCATTGTACATGGCAGACAGTCATTCTGAATTGAGAAAGCCAGTCTGATGACTAGCGAAAAGTCTTCAAAGAACTAAACTTCAAGTCCAGTTGATCTAATTGAATACAACAGATATTCAATTTGGTTGGATTTCCCTGCAAAGCAAACCCCTTACGGAGGATCGATCCAGCGCCGGCTTCTACACTGACCGTTATGTATGTAGAATTTTACAGAATATTCAAATGGGGATAAGTGCAAGCCATATACAGATAAGTAGTTCAAAGGTTAAGCAAACAATCATTAATAGTGCTAGTTTTCAGAAAGGTAGGACAACACTTTAGATTTTAAAAAGCTAAAGGATGTCACCTGGCAAGGGAAAAAGGTGAGAAGGTTCCAAAGGTAGGGAGCAGCAAGAGAGAATGGTTTAAGACAGGAGGAAGCATGTTCATAGGGGGTCTGTAGAGAAGAAAGCCTTGCGAGGAGCGCCGGGACGTCCAGGAACACAAGGAACCAAGAGAGAAGATAAGTAGGGAGTGTGCAGTAGAGTGAGGGATTTAAATGTTAGAATTAGGTATTGATACAATTGTTTGATGGGAAGCCACCCTCTGAACTTCAGTTCCGGGGTTGCGGGTTCTCTTTTGGAGGAGAGTGAGATTATCCAAGATGTCGAATTTAAGATAGACTGGAGATAACAGGCTGGAGTCCAAGTATCAGAATTTACAGTAGTCAAGACTGGAGATTATAAGGGCATGTATGAGCATTTAAAAAGGGGAGTGAGGGAAGATCTTGGCAATATGTGAAGGAGAAAACAATCAGCATACAGATTCAACTGGGTTAATGACCATATTGTCAATAGAGATGGATGGACTAGGTCCTAGTTTTGGGGGAGGAGAAATTATGAATTCAGTTTTAGATAGGTGGAGCCTGGAAGAACCAAACTTAAGACTGGGTGCTATTCTCTCCTTACAGAACATTCATTATTTTATTTTTAACTGTTTTTATTTAGATACATCATCCAGCTAACATTTATATACATACATAAATATTTGTTTACAGTACAATAATCATCTCAAGTAGTAATATCAAAAAAATAATACGGTTATCTGCTAGAGACATTGGGTTAAGCTGGACCTCAGAATTATTTTGGGGATATAAAAGGGAGAATGAACTGGGGAGGGAAGGGAAGGGAATGCATACTGTTTGTTGTTGTATCATGAGGTAGAGATAAGCATGTGCTGAGGAAAAGTAGAGGAAAAATCAATGTTCGTCTCCCCAAATATATATCAATATCACTCTTAGACATGGGAGCATTTGGTCTATCATACTTCCAGGTCGCTAATTTGGGGGGGTCATAGGGGCCATTCAGGCCAGAATTATGGTTCTGAGCGTCTAGTGATGGATATGAGAGGTTATGCCACAAGGGGGTTGGTTCCAGTGTTCTTCCAAGATCAAGGATATGATGGACTAGTTCCAATATTTAAATTGTAGTGTATGGAGTGAGGTTCCTCCTGTAGGAAGGTATTGGATCTTGAGTCAAGAAACACTAGAGCATGGGACAGGAGTAAAAGGTTCTCAGCCTCATAGATTGATGTGTTTGGTGTCTTGTGGATCTACAGTACCTGGCTTACACCATGGTTTATAGTACTTTAGTGTCCAGCTGTAGTAGTAGAGATGAATGAAAGTTCAGGCATGTCTAGTCCAGCATGTTCTTTGGTCTCTGTAGGATTTTAAGTCGAACCTTAGATCTACCTGAGCCCTAGAGGTAAGTTAGCACATACTTTGGAGTTTAGTTTAGAAATATTTCTGTATAAAATATTTAACAATGTTTGCACCTAACTTTGATGGTGCCGTTTCCCACAAACTGCTAACCACAGCAGTGAATACCTTGTAAGTTGTAATAGCGGAGACACACGCTTAAGGTTATAGTGTTTTATTGTGACATGCGGCGTGCACTACATTTCAGGGTTTACCCCTTCCTCAGGTGGGGAAGGGGGTAAACCCCAAAACAGTGCTAGCACACACCACATGTCACAATAAAACACTATAAACTTGAAAGAGTGTGTCTCTCCACTATTACAACTTAACAAAGAGTCTTCCATATATCTATTTTGGTTCGTACTAAGTCAAGAAGGGAGCCAGATTAAGAGAATAGAAGTTCAAAGGAGATTGTGGTTATTTGGATACCCAGAAATCGAAAAGTATCAACCAATGGGACTAACATTCTAACAGGTGGAGGGTGTCTACATTTGGGTCTATCAGGAAAAGTGCAGACTTCTCCCAGTTTATGTACAGTCCTGATAATGGACTAAATTTTGATATTAGGTTATGTGCAGTTCGGAAAGATTGATTAGGATCAGCAAGGTATAAAATCATATCATCTGCATATAGGCTTAGAAGTGAGGTATGGGCTCCCATTCTAATTCTCCAATCTGTGGTGAGGAGCGAAGTTCTATTTTGCTAAGGCAAATAGGTAAGGAGATAAAGGGCATTCCCTGCCTGGTTCCTCTTCCAGAGGAAATGATTGGCACCATTTAATCTACTTGCTGCCTGTGGGTGAGCATTATAACAGTTGAACTTACTTCCTTAAATTTAGGACCGAATCCAAAGCGAGTAAGAGTAAAGGCTTTTGTGAGTCTAACAATAACTATGGACTACCTGGGTGTTTGAGGGTTTCACGGATATTATGGAGGTAGATTTTCCAGGGATGAATCCTGTTTGGTCTGGATGGATAATGGCTGTAATGATTGCTTGAATCTATTAGCCAGAATCTTAGCAAGAGTAATTTATAATCTAAATTTAGAAGTGAAGGACTATATAACTGTTAGGACAGGAGCATTGAATGTGGGAAAAAAGGGGGGGGGGGAGGTGGAAGGACACACACCTTCTCCCAGAATGTTTTTCAGCCGGGTGGCATGAAAAAGTAGCCGGGGGTGGGGGGGAAAAAATGGTGCAACCTGCATTATGCTCATTATATAGGTCAGGGATGTCTAACTTTCATCCCACTAGATGTTTAAAAACTATAACTCCAGCATTCCATTTGTAGAATGCAGGGGGTTGCCGTTCAGCAACATCCGCAGGGGGTTGTCGTTAGGCAAAATCTGTGAAGGTAACCCAGATGTGTGATATAGCAGCACAAGCACATGGTGCACCCTTTTGTGGCCTTAGGGATCTTGGAAAAGCTAACATGTTAGCTAAAAACGTTAACATGTGCTAAAATAATCTTGCAAGTGTATTGGTAAACCTATTAAACCATACATCTAAAGTGGGCCGCCCGGCTATCTTTCAAATCTTATCTGAGGATCTATAGCATTTCATCCTACATTCAGATACATACATTAGGTATGCTCATTTACAGTAGTAATCATATCAGTCAGCAAATCGTCTCTATTTGACCATCAGTGCAAATGCAGCCATTAGATCACCCCTGTTTAGTAGAGAGTTGAGAGTTAAGCTAGGTACACAAAGCACAGATTTCTGAAAGATGACAGACATCTGCCATCTTTCAAAGATCTGCATACACACAGTCCCGAGCATTCTCCCTATGAACTTAATAAGGAGAACGCTCGGGACTGTGTGTTTCCATCGGCCGCGCTAGACTCCTCTATAGGGAGTCTAGCGTGGGCGATGGAAATTTTCGGCCTATCCGAACGAGCGTATGGCCGACCCGATCGTTCGGGAAACGAAGCGTACACACATAACGATTAAAGCCCCGATACCGTCGGAGGATCGACGATATCGGGGCTGTTACTGTGTGTACCCAGCTTTAGATACCATGGTGTACTGGAGTTAGGACATACATATGTTATCCTGCACAGGTTTTAAAGTGCACATCAGATTGAGAGTGAGGGGTCTCCCCTTTATCTGTATTCAAAACGGATGCGACAAATCTCAACTTACATATCTACAGTTTGACAAAAGTCTGTCGCCTGTGTGTATTTTGCCAGTAACTCTGCTATTACCGATTTTTAATTGATCAATTGGTGTTAGAAATAGCTCAATAGTAAAGCTAAAGCCCTCCCAAATAATATTAAATGTACTGTAAAAAATAGTTTCACTGAAAAAAGATTTATCATTTAATCAAGACAGAAATGTCAAAATGTTGCAAGACAAAAGTGTAGTTGCCTATACAGAAAATGGTTCTACTTTAAAGCCAATCTAAAATAAATGTCGCAAATTAGTAGTGATGATGTTGTGAGATCCAAATTTAATATCTTGTATGGACTTCCATGAGCTTGAAGTGGCAGCCTCATGCGCGTTGTTTGGCAAGGATTCATACAATTATTGATGAAATCATCAGGAATAGCCAAGAGTTTCCATACCCAGTGGTCATCAATACTCTTTGGTTTCGTCTTCCATGCTTCCTCTTTCATCCTACCCCACATATGCTCAATGATGTTCATGTCAGGTGGATGGGGCTGGCCAAATCCTGGAGCATTCTTGATCTTCTTCGCCAATACCACACGGTTTTCAATGTCTTTTGTTTAGTGCTGGCTTATGGTCACTGATTTGACCATTGAGTCCGTTTCGAGACAGAATCGACAAAACTGTTCTGGTTGACACAGGGATTTCAGGTGACCAGGTCTCCTGGAGCTCTGCTACAGTCAAAATGGGTTTGTCTTGGATTTTCGAGCCAACAAACTGTCCTCTCGAACAGTTGTCTTGCGGGGATTGTCAAAAACTCTCAGTCTCTTCAAATCTTTTCTTTATCCATGAACTTGACACAGAGACATTGGAAGGTGTGCGCCACATTAGCAGTGGATTTGGCCTTCAGCTTCTGGTAATCAACACTTTGTCTCAGGGTAAATCTTAGGCATGTTGCAGAGGTCTATTTGCAGTTGATGTGAAGGTCTGTGTACTGGGGGTTTCTTTTTATACACACTTGACACCTAATTGATCCATATTAGTCACAGGTAAAGCCATATGACAAGGCAGAAAAACACTTATGTATTTGCAAAAATTTACTCAATGGCTTTACAAGTGTGAATATTAGAATACTTTGTTAGTTTCGTTTTTGCATTTGAAAACATTACAAAAGCTGTTTGGGGTTAAAAATAAACCATTTCTAGAAACAAAACTCTGCATTAGAATATTGATAAGCGGGCATTCAGGTCTATTTGTACACAAGCGACAAGACTTGTCAGAACTGTATATTTGGTATATACATTTTATACCTGCATTCACAAATAGAGAATTATAATTGTTCTCCACCAAACCTCAGGTTATAGCTAGTTACAACGGGAGGGTACTGTGACTGCAAATGTCTTGGAGCAGCATGGAGGTAGGCTGAAGGGATAATAGCAAGAGAGATAAAAAGAGAGATGGGGGGGGGGGGTTATATGTTGAAAATAGATGGAGTTTCCCATTTACCCATTATGTTAAAACATACATAATTATAAATTTTGTAACCAGAATAGGAGGTCTATTTGTATAAGGTGACTGTTAGTTTAGCCTATCTCTACCAAATATATATTTATAGTGCGGGGGGGGTATTGCAGCTCAATCAGCTGGGACATAGTTAGGAGTGGGCCAAGTCTAAGAGGGTTTTATTGTATTATCAATTGAGTGGAATGAGTTAAATAAGAGCAGTGTTAGTCTCATAGCCATTGTCAAGCAATGTTTCTGTAAGTCATATTAGTGCTTAGAATATGATTTGGATTCGGGTTTATTAAGAAGAGGTGGGCATTTGGTTTACCAACATGGTGTTAGAGCTATAGGGGTAAAGGCCTCCTATAATTATTTGAGTACATACAGTTTACCTCGTTCTCATCTGGTGTCTAACCAAAGTGGATGCATCATTTGGAGTATCGAAACATTTGACAGGGCCGGCCACAGCCAACCATAATCGGGTTAGGGTATGCCACAGTGCGAGACCGCCAGAGGCCAGTCTAGTCTTTGATTTCCACAAAAGTGGTCTGCACCTCTGGAGCTCCAGAGAATAATCGGGGGAAATGCGTATATATGGAATTATCATGAGATAGATCCTTGACTGTTACGGGCCGGCGGAGAATCCAATCTGTCACGGTTTAATTGAGTAGGCGAGCAATAAGAGGCCTCGGTGGGGCCCCTGGGACTGGGGCCTTAGCTGGAAATTCGGTGCCCTCCCTCGATTGCAAATTGTTTCGAGAGACCCTCTACCGAATATAAAAACAATCCAGCTTTCCAGGAACTGCGCAGGGGCCTGATCCTCAGCTCCCTCAGCGAAGCCAAGGAGGAAACGGAGGTTCTGACGTTGAGATCTATTCTCCAAATCTATCTTGCCCATCTCCCTGCTGGAGGAGGGAAATGGTATCGGGAGGATCGGTTGATACCATATCTTCCTATGTTGACGTTCTTGCTTCAACTTCTACTACTCAGTGTCATATCTGAGAAGCAGCTGTTGTCGGAGATCAGTTAAGGTGGGCTCTGATGCGTGTGGTGCGGTATTCAGGTTTTTATTAATCCTGTCTGAGTTCGGTTAGGAGCGGGTGTGTGGGTTATCTTTCGAGGTGAGGGTGGCATGGCGGCCTGTTTCTCAATCTGTACCTTTCCACGCGTATTGGTCAAGCTTCTTGCTGTTCCGGATGCTTTTATACCCTTAGGTTGGTCATCTGGGTACCGGGTCGTCCGAGAAGTGTATGTGGTAAGTTATTATAACTTAAATGCAAATTATTAGACTCATTGAGGAGATGGTGCTGGAGCTGTGCCAACTGACACTTCTTACTCACTGAGGTTTCAAGCTCCACCCCGAACATTTATTATTTAATGATATACGGACTCCTGGTACAAGTCGCATATTCTATGGACTTAAATTTGCAAGGGTCTATAGATGGAATCAGGTAAAAGTCCACGCTGCTTACGTTCAGCACCTGATGTTGCCTCATTGACAGCACAGGAAAAGGTATTTGAACAAAGAGAACAAGAGCAGTGTCTTAGTAGAAGGCTACTCTGGAGAAGGAGGAGGCAGGGGTTGGTGACAGAGACAGTCGGAAAGACACAAGTAACAAATGCAAGGGGATGATTCACAAAACCAACAAATGGTACAATTTATCTGAATATCATCTGACGCATCAACGCTTAGTCTATGATGCACTATCCGGCCCAAGTCCTTCTCCCTAGGACTCAAAGAACTGTAAGCATGGCTCAGATCAATAATTGGTTGATTGGTAAATTGTGGTTTAGAGGAAGAGGAACTCTATAAATCCGGAAATGCCAGGCAAACAGGTGGCTTTTCAGTCTGGATTTAATAACTCCAGGGAAGAGTGTCTTACTGGGTTTGGTAGGGAGTTCCAAAGGGTAGGAGCAAGCATGACCGAAAAGATCTGTCTCCAAAAGGTTTTGAGGTGCCACTCTGGAGGACCAAGTATGGAACCTGGCGATCTGAGGTAGTGAGAGGTGTAGTGCAGCTTCAGCAAGTCCTTCATGTATTCCAGGGCCAGATTGTGCATTGATTAAAAAGTCAAACAGTCCAATCGAAGAGTATTCACCATGTACTGGTAGCCAGTGTAGTGAGCAAAGGATCGGTTTGTATGTTGGTTGAACAGGGGCGTAGGCTGGTTTGTCAGCAGCCTTGAAGCAGCATTCTGCACTAATTGTAGGTGGTTGCAGGTCTTTTTGTGTTAGACATCACATAAGGGACATTGCAGAATTCCAACTGTGATGGAGGCGTGAACTAGGGTTGGAAGCTCCTCTGGGGAGTCGACAGATGTTTGATTTTTGCATGTTCTTCAGATTAAAGTGGTCAGATTGACTACAGCCGAAATTTGGTTTCTGAAGCTCAATTCCCCATCCAATTAGCACGCCAAAGCTGCCACACAAGGTGGGAGCTGCTGTTTACGTCTGAAATCCCAATCCTGATTGGTGTTGATTTAGGGTAGGCTGTTTGTTGCCAAGCGCTGGCTTTATAACAACAAGGACCTCTGTTTTGTTCAGCATTCAGTTTCAACCAGTTGTCATTTATCCAACACCTGTAGCCCAGTTAAGCAAGAATTTATTTTTGGGGTTGGTTCCACCAGGTTTGAAGGAAAAAAGGTATAACTTCAGCATAGCAGTGGTACGTCATACCATTCAAAGCAGAGCTTCTATCCTTTTGATGCTATACGTATGGGATGGCGTCTGAAGTTATCCCTGCAGTGCCACCAACGGAATTTGCTGTGGTCTATGGTAAGCCCAGGAGAAGGCGTGCTTAATGTGTTTGACACATTCCACGCTCCCTGCACGATGTAGTGGTTGTCAGTGGCATCTGAGGCAGGTGGCGAGCACTGGAGAATACACAGGTAAGTTCTGTCCTCTTTCTCGCACATTTCCAAGAAGGAACAGGGAGGCAAGACATAGCTCAGTTACCTCCCGTCTAAAAAGGAAAAATCGCTGGACGTACCCTTTTAAAGATGTCGGGATTGGTTTTTTAACCAGTGGCTTGTACATTGCCTTTATGAGGAGCAACAGAAGCTATAGCGTCTCTTAGTACATAGCCCGTGAAAGTCATAAGAGGGACCCGTTTAAAGCCAAACAAAATGACAGTTGCGCCCAAATGACAGTATGGCCTGCCGTTAGTATAGGTTATGTTCTATAGTATAAGTCATCGTAGCAGGTTCAGGATAGCAGGAATGGTTCAGGTGACCTGGCGAGATGAGTTTTACAATCTTATATTCAGGGGTCCCTAATTGATAATTGAAGGACACGGAGGTAAGAACATAGCGCCTTTCCACTCATCGTCAATGTACATAAAAAAGGAGGATAATTGCACCTTTCAGTGAACCTATCCTTTAAACCCTTTAAGTGCGCGGATCGTAAATTTTAAAATCTCGGCACCAAGAGCACCAAGCAGTGACGTAAAATGTCAGATCTGAGGACCACTTTTGCTGCATACTGACCCTTTAAGGAAAATTTAAGGCGATTGGGGGACAGCATTCAAGTGCCCACCTAGCCCCTTAATCCCCAAATTTGTTCAAAACCGATTAGGGGATCAAGACATAAGCGGATACATAGTGGAGAAGCCAGTCCCAGAAGAGAAGAAAAGATTTGGTAAGGGAGACACCAGGTGAATACATGACTTCCCCTTCCCTTAACCCGGGTATCCCGGATTAAAGAGCTGGTAGGTTTAGTGACGGTTACTGCCACTGTGATCCATTCAGTTTTATGGAGTGTCTGATCAGTGAGTTGAGTGTGTATCTGTGGGAGGACTGTCAGTGTTATCTGTGGGAGTCTGTTAGTGTGTGGCTGTGTGACTGAGTATGTCATGTTGTAACTGTGCGAGTCTGGATTGCCATATGGTATGGCCAGCTTCCCTGTGTGAGTGTCAGTGTGCTTTTGGTAACTGCGACAATAATATACGACTCTCTCTGCCACTCAAACTACATATATACAATAAAAACATAGTATAAATAGCAAACTGTGATGAAAGGAGAAACCTACTCATGGTGACAGGTAGGGCTGGGTTTTGAAATCCCCAACCCTTGCAACTGGTTAAAATCATGGTTAAACGGTACAAATCCTAAGTAAATTCACAGCTGCTTCCCCGCACTTCAAGATTGGCCCGGGTGCATTCCAGACCCTCGCTAAGACCTAATGAATCACAGTTCCAAACAGATCGAGCGAGGCCGGCAACCCGGGAGAAAACCGATGATTTCCCATACAAAGCACTGTTTTGAGTATTACATACAATTAACAACGTCCATTACCAGACACAGGAATTGTCAGTGTGTTTGTGTACATGTGCAAGTCTGTCAGTGTGTGTGTAACTGAGATGCAGTGTTGTAACCAAGTCTGTCAGTGTGTTGTGGGTAATTGTGTGCTATTCTCTTAATGCCACCAATAACGCCAAATCACAGGGCTCAATTTACAAAAAGGGACAGAAAAATGTAAATATTTCAGATCCACCGATCTTTTTTCAACAACAAAAATCAACTTCTGTTTCTTTATTACTTTGTGAAGCAATGGAATGGATTCTTAAAGGCAGGAATGATGAAACATTGTACCAAATTATGATAGAGCATAAAACATGTATTTGTCCAACCTGAGTTGCACTTATTGTTATTCGTATCCAAACATCTCGTGAACTAAATAGATTCAGGGGGTGGAAGATGTGCACAGGGGGTTGTTGTGGTGTGAGAAGATGCGGGGCCCGATTCGGTAAAGAATAGGAGGGGTTACTGGGTTATTAATACATCCATAATAACGTAGGTCTGATTGACAGGCATACTTTCAGATTGCTACGTGAAGCCGAGGAAGGCATTATATCCCCTTACCCCCCATTTTTAGGTGGGGCTTTTTTTTTGCCTTCTCTGGATCAACGGGTTAGGTAGGGTAAGAGTAGTGTATAAAAGGTTGGACTAGATGGACGTATGTCTTAATTCAACTCAATATCTTTTGTTGCTTGCATATGAACCCAAAAAAAAAAAAACTGCAAAGAATAAAAAATAAACTAACAAAAAGTTCCATGCCCTACAGAGTAAAAGTCAACAGCCCACAAACACTACAGGGTGTGATAGTAAATAATGAACCCACTACTAAATATTTAGATAGATATATACGGGATATTAAAAGGCACCAGCTGTTCCCGTGATTCATATCAAAGCTATGTAGTAGCAGCCATATAATTTTTGCCAGGGTGGTACATTTTGCCATTATAATTCACCCTTTTTCCTTTTAAAAGGAAGGAAAAAAGGAAACCTGGAGTCCCCCCTTCTCAGCACAAGCAGTCACCCTGACCCCACAATTAATAAAAATACAAATTTTTTTAAAATCACAAAATTGTGACAGGGATTCTAGGATGTGCAGAAGAAATATCATTAAAAGGGTTATGTACACTGCTAAAAACAAATTTATATTATTGGATAGTGTTGCTTTATTAAATTACAGGTGTTTTCTTTGTTCTTATTTCCCTCCCGTAGCCTAACCTTACCTTCTTGAATGTTGCTTGGCGTCCTCCGTCCTCTGTAATACAATTTTTTCCTCCACCCCCATTGAGATTAGGACACCAGAAGATGTGGAGGATTTGGATAAAGTTTTTTAGCCGTTTGCTAGAAGCGCCCAAGCACGGCACAACGCCATGTAGCGTAGCGGAGAGACATCAGAACATGCTGTGTACAGACACAGGAAGATTTTTTTGTAACATACCCTTTAATTTACTTTACTAATTTTCATTGTCGGATGCACCCAAACACAATACCCCCTTAGCCTTTCTCCCATCAGAAAATCTACATTCAGAATCTTACTGCCAAAAAGGTTGTTAGTCATTATAGCTTTTTCAGGATAACATTACAACCACCACTGATGTGTACTTCATATAAAAGAATATCTAGGGGAGACAGCATACTCTCTATCTGGACGAAATTTCTCTGCCAATGTTTCAATACATCTTGTGTTGTGGCAGTGCTTGAAACTATATACATTTTAGTGGCAAAATTTCCAGCAGCTTTATCTTGAAGTAAAAGGGCATGACTCCGGGGGGAACTCACAACTACTATGTGGTGGTTGAAAAAAAATAATATAGATGCTTATGTTTATATTTTCTTTAAACGAAGAATCTCAGAAAAAAGACACACCTTAACGGGGCACGCACATTCAAATTGCGTTTGAAAACTTTTAATGCAATACTTAAAAATATTACATTTTCATTTTTGGGAGGCTTTTATAACAAAAAAAAAAACAAGTTAAGCTTATCTAGAGTTTTTTTGGGGTTGTTTTTTTAGCCCAGCCCACATGGCCATGATGTTGCAGGCTAACTTTGGAGGGTTTTTTTGGTATTTGCAATTTACTTACGGTACTTCATTTTTGGAGATAGCATCAAGCACCAAATTGCCTTTTATGAAATACACATTATTATTATATAACCAATAACATAAGCAGGGGAAAACCCAAAACAGTAAATATTTATCTAAGGACCAGCACAAAAACCAGCTAAGCCCAAGACATTGCATGCAAATCGAGTCATGAGAAAAGAGAGCTAGAAAGGGCACCAAATATATGCAGCCACTCCAGACATCATGGCATGCGCAGATCTAACAGGGGTGACTATCTTACAGTCTTAACATTTCTGCCAAAGCCCAGGACATATACGAGAAGACAAAAGGTGGGAAAGAAACACTAAAGATAAGGAAGTCCTAAATAATGCAATATTTTTTTTTTTTTTGTTTTAACATTTTTGTTAAACGTGGAGCAATTCCAAAGTAAGCGTAAAATAAACCAAGTTTTAAAAAATGGTTTTCTTTTAAAGGGCATCTCCACAAAGAGAAAAGGAAAAAAAAAAAGAAAAAAAACAAAAAAAAAAAAAAAGTCTCTTGTAGTGTAGGGCCAACCAAAGTTAGTTTTGTTAAAAAAGCAGCAAAAAAGTACACACATTGCCTTCGTTTCCCCGGCTCTAGCAGCGCGAAAGTATGGATATTTTTAACTGTAATGTTAATATTCGTGTTCTTAATAACATGCAAGACTAGAAAGAAATGCAATATTATATTAGTTTCGTATAAAAAGCAAAGCAAAGAATATATCGTTATTAGGGAACTGAAGCATTACATATATTTGCCAAAAAAAAAAAAAAAAAAAAGACAAAAAAAGCCTGTAGTGCGTCACAGAGACCCAAGATCTCTTTAACTGGCGGTCAGTTCTGAGGGGCAAGCTTACACTTAGCTGGGTGGCAAAACGGGCTAAGGTGGATTATGGGAGCTGACCTCAGTACCATGATTCATTCATAAAGAACCCTGCAGCAATAGCAAAGGAAGTGAGAAGAGGTGAGACCATGCTTGCGTAATTTTGCTATATGCTGGTCTATTATATATGGCGACTTAGTTTCTCTTTTCATGTTGTTATTTTGTTATGACCAATTACAAATCCCATTAGACAGATTTGCCTTTATTATTGGACAGTGCATGGCCAGCTTTTGTCACTGAATGGGCAGTCAGAGAGTAGAAATTATACACCGAATATTTCGGAATGAAACATTATGCTGCCTAATAAAAAACACACATATCATCAATGATTTAAAAAGACATGGTCAATTATTCAGAGAGAAAAATACAGCCATGGTGTACCAGCCCTATTCAATGTAGCAGACAATAAAAATGTAAAAAGACACATGTTTAAAACTCAAGGGGACATGTTGGCGCTTGAAAAGGCACACACAACTTAGGCTGTTGGAATGACATTAATGGTAACACCAACTTTGGTTAGTAAGTTACAGCAATGAACCAGAACACACTTTGATTACCTCTTCAGTGAGTGTGTTGAAGTCCTGCCTATGAATTAGATTGTGCATGTCTATGTCTAAAATATATGCGGGACTAAAACCGTGGATGGTGCATATCAGAAAAAGGAAATGTACATCCTGCTGTGTGCCTGCGTATGTTGTATGCTTCTTCATTCGAATGGACTTGAAAAAAGAATCTTGGCAATTATGTTACCCTGGAAAATCCCCCCAATGAGCATACACAGCCAAGTGTTAAGGGCGTGATGGATAGTGGCCTAGAGGTGTTGATAGGAATGCACAGAGTAAGTGTCAAAACAGCATTGTACATTTTTCTCTTTTTGGCAGACAGTTGTGTTGAGGCTATTTTATGTGAAAATAAAGAAACCAAGCCTAAATAGAGGTGGGGAGGGGTTTGACACCCAACTGTCCTGCCATGACAATGCTGTGTTTTGACACCTTTACTCTGGCGCGTCTCATATAACAACTTTAGCCACTATCCAATCAGCCCTTAATACTTGGCTCGTGGATAGCCTAAATTGGATTTTCCAGGGCTGACCATAATTGCCACAGATTCTGTACAAGGTCATTCTTTTTTTTTTGGAATGCGAATGAGAAATCCAGTGGAGGTGACGGACGCGAAACGTCTTCAAGAACTAAAACTTCAAGTCCAGTTGATTTCTAATGACCAAACCACAGATTATATCTGCTTTGCAGATAGTAGATTTTCTTTTGCCTTTCAATTCCAGGCGTTTTAGAAAAGAAGACTTCATGGTACTGTTAACTGGTCACTGGGTCGGACAGCAGATCTTAAATGGGTGCAGATGGTAAGGGCACTCCTCCTTTATCAGTGACAACAGGGTAATAATCACAATTACTGTTCCTCTTTTCCATCAAAGTAATCCTAGACTCAACTTTGGTCTGGTGCCTCCACTTAAGCTAGCTCCGGAACAATTCTCTGAGTAGAAATCTATTTAGGTAATCTGCCCGCGAGATGTCTAGACCTTAGATAGAAGGCTGCTATGTGCTGTTATGTCCAACAAACCTCTTTCTGCCCACGAGAACATCCTGTTAGTTTTTCAAGCAAAGGACTCCTGAGCTCCTTGTCATATTATATAGAAACAGTGTAGAATTGTATTATCTTATAGACATCCTCGGAGGTCTTTTCAGACATACCAGAGCATATCTTATGCCCTCAGTTCTAGAATATTAGAGGGGACCCATCCTCTCAAAGTTCCTTGGAGTTGGCCTTCCTGAAGTTACTGCATCCCATCCAGTTTCCAGAGGGCATTTTGTTTGTTACAGACGCCGAATGGTAGAAAAGAAGTGTTACTGGACATGCATGGACCCTCAAGAAATCTGATGGAATTCCCCCTAATTAGACATTGGGTATATGAGAGCAGTTCTTTTCAGCAATGGTGGGCAACAAAGGAAGCCTGATAATGCTTCGACTCCATCTTGATTTTTTTTGTGAATTGGCTGCATTTAATATTGGACTGTTCTGTAATTCCCAAGGTATTTTTTTTTATTTTTATAGTAATAGCCACATTGTAGTACCCCTTTTTTGTTGGTGCTACTGCTGTTTTCTAGATTGTTTAGAAAATCTGGTATTCGACCACTGTTTTGCGCTTTTTTTTTCCCCCCCCTTCCGCCCCGTTTTCGTTGGCTAGGTGTGCAGTCCGAGCCGCCCAGCACAACCAAACACAAGAAAAGCGACATCATATATGCAGTGCAGTGCAGTGAAGAATGCTCTGATTTGTATGTGGGGGAGACCAAACAGCAACTGCATCAACGTATGGCCCAGCACAGAAGAGCCAATTCCTCGGGTCAGGACTCAGCCGTGTATCTGCATCTTAAGGATAAAGGACATACCTTTGAAGATTGTAATGTTAACATACTGGCGAAGGAACGTGACTGGTTCAAGAGAGGTGTTAAGGAGGCCATTTATGTGAAAATAAAGAAACCAAGCCTAAATAGAGGTGGGGGGGTTCGACACCAACTGTCTGCCATGTACAATGCTGTTTTAACACCTTACTCTGGGCGTTCCTATAACACCTCTTAGCCACTATCTAATCACACCCTTAACACCTGGCTGTGATATGCTAATTGGGATTTTCCAGGGTACATAATTGCCACAGATTCTTGTACAAGTCATTCTGAATTGAGAAAGCCAGTCGGATGACTAGCGAAACGTCTTCAAGAACTACATTTCAAGTCCAGTTGATCTAATTGAATACAACAGATATACCATGACCTGGATGAATGAGAACCTTCACAAGCAAGCCAGAGCAACATTATATTAAAAGTTATATTTTTGGGTGGACATGCCCTTTAATGTTCCTAATGCGCTCTTTATAACTATTAGCTAATTTCTTCTTAGATTTACCCACATAGTTTCAAACAGGGGCATTGGTGCACATAATCCACCTCTTCAGTTTTGCAATTGTTAGATAGATGCTTTTGCAATTCTCACCGGATTTAGTCCGAAAAGAGGATCTTCTAGCAATATGGGGTCACACACTGCATGATCTACATGTAATGTTACCATTTGGTAATTTGTTCAGCCAAGTAGTTTTTGGTTTAGTAAGTAAATGGCTATGTACCACTTGTTGACCTAAAAGGTGCTCTAAATGGGATGTGGATAGGTTGTTTGGTAGGCAAATAGAATTTTAGGTATGATAAGTTAAAGGACAACAATTTCAATAAAAACATCACCCCCATTACATGTCCACACTTCCTGCAGCTGAAATCACTTACTCACATTTACAACCATGCTGCCCTCCCTTAGATATCACACAGCAAAGATAAGTGCTAAAAGCCCGCCTCCTAGACGGCCCAGGGCCATGAGTAACATTTCACTTGTCATTGGATGGTGGGAACGTCTGTTACAATCTCTCACCTCCTCCTCCTCTGCCAGTTAAACAAACTTGGAATGTCCAGTTGCTAGGATACAGCCTACATAATCAAGCAGATCAAGGGTGGGTGGAGGAGTGTTTTCTCGCATGCTAGCTTTGAGTGAGAAGCAGACCAAATCGTTACACCCCCTTCACAGCATGGTTAATTGAAGAGAGAGAGAGGCTCGAAATCAGCGAAAAAATGTATGGGGAGGGCTTCATACCTTTACTCTTTGTTAAGCAATTATTTTAAAAAATGCATTAAGGCAATACAGTTATCCTTTAAAATGTTCCTTTTCCCACTTCTTCAAAATTTTATAATTATAATATGGTACCATCCAAGGTGTAGGCTTGTGATAAATGAGGTTAGTTTTAGCATTAAGCAGAAAGTGGGAAGATCAATTGGGAAAATTAGTTTATCGGTATCGGGGTGAAACATGCCACCCTACTTGTGTGTGGTCCATTGGTCATACTTTTTACTAGAGTCGCTTTAAGGGTAAGCTTGGTGGACTTGAATGGGCAGTCCTAGAGACAGGTCCCATTGGGAGGTCATGCATCTTTCTTGTTGCTACAAAGAAATTTAAAGGTCTCTGCACCACCCCAAGTTATAGAAGGGCAATGGTCTTGTATTGCCTCACTACAGTGCTCCCGGGTAACCAAACATGCTCAAAACCAAAATATGTTCAGAAAGCCTGAACGCAGACCCTAAAAGAGCACACCAACCTTATACAGACGCCATTATTTAAAACCGTTAATTTATGTCACTATTTTTACTGCTTTACCATAGGATTTTACTGTGACTAGAAAAACACACGCCCCTTATATTTTACACACACCCATGATGATAAAAAATACAAACACAAAATCTAAACCAACACAAACGGGGGGGGGGAAGTGAGCAAATGAAAGCTAGTCCGTATATCATGTAAATGTTTTTACATGTGATAGCAATTAGTTGTTAATAACAAGTTCATGGCTGTCTTTGGATATCTGGCCGAGAGGAGACTAGATCACTAAGGCCTCGCCTGGATAGTGTACGAGCACCAACAGATATTCCATATTCATCCCATCTGGGAACAGAGTCTCCAGTTTATGGATCCATTCTAACTTTTTGTAGAAGTCTTTTTAGAATGTTACCACCTCTCTGTCCCAAATTAACCTTAGCTTGCCCATAGAAATGTAATCCACCCATACTTCCTCCATGGTTTTCTATGATATGCTGAGCTACAGCACTCCTTTTCGCAACTTTTTTATAACAGGCTCTAACATGCTCCTGTATCCTATCAGATAGATGTGGTGTTGTTATACCTACATATTTCTTACCACATTTACATTCCATGGAATCAACTACTAGCGAGGTCTTACATGTAATTAATTCTTTAATTATCCACTTTTTGCCATCTTTTAAGACGCTCTCTGTCTATTCATTCATCCATTTACAAGTTATGCAATTCCCACATTTATTATTCACATTGAGGATTCTCTGTTTATTCCTAACCATGGTCTGATACTTTGGGGGTCTCATAGTGACTTTTACATAATATGTCCTTCAAATTTCTTGCTTTTCATGCTACCAATTTGGGATACACCCCTACTTTTGGACCTAAAATCCTGTAATTGCACAAGAGGTGCCAATGTCTCTGAAAGATGTTTTTTATACCCTCCCATTCCTCATTATAACCAGTTATTAGTCTGATGCTTTCATCGCTCCTTACGCGATTTTTTTTTCCTTCCTAGAGCATTCAAAATGACATCACATCTCTACTTGTTCTTTTAGCCCTTTCAAAACCCTTTTGCTATACACTTGTTAGGATACCCTCGCTCTTTAAAATTTAATATTAAATACTTGGGATTGATGTAGAAAATGACTTTCATCAGTATTTCTTTTTAATCTTAAAAATTGCCCTATAGGGATACTTTGTATTAATTTTTTTAATGACATTTTTGGGGTGATGGCTTTCAAATCTCAATAAAAGCATTTACTGCTGTTTGCTTTTTATACCATTGTCACAGTTCTCCCATCTTCTACCAATATTAACAGGTCCAAACAGCTGATCTTCTCCTTACTCCATTCAAGGGTTAATGAGATGTTTGAATCGTTCTGATTTAATTGGTTCATGAATTCAATTAAATTAATCACTAGACCCCTTCCATATTATTAAGACGTCATTGACGTATCTTATCCAGAGGAGGAGGGACTCAGTCCACCCCCCATTTTTCAAAACATAATTTAAATAAAAATATAAAATTAAACTGTTGCCATCTCCCCAGGTGGAGGCATGCATAAGTACGGGCACAAGTGGCCCCAGTCGCAGTGCCCCTCACCTAGAGATAGAACTTGTTATTGAACAAAAAGAAGTTGTTGTTAAGGAAGAAACTGCAATGGTTGCATAGTGAATTCAGTCCGTTTATTAAATCTCCCACCCCTGGATGTGAGAAAAGATCTGCATGCCTCCATACCCAAATGATGGGGAATGGAGGAGTACAGGCCCTCCACATCCATGGTGGCAAGAATTACATCATTATTCACTGTAAGTCAATCCAACTTTTTGCAAGACACCTTTTGTATCTTGGAATTATGAAGGAAGTGTATACAAAAATGGACGTAAGGTGTAATCAATGTATTTACTTAATCTCTCATTGGGTCCATTAATCCCCAAGACTATTGGTCGTCCTGGGGGGGGTATTGTCTATTTTTTTAACTTTTGGAATGATGTAAAATGTGGATATGACTGGATTTTCAATACACAAAAATGTCCTCTCATGTTTATTATTCCCTTTTCAGAAGCGGTCTGAACCATCTAATTAATTTCTTTCTGAATCTCATGGGATTCATGGGATTACGGTCTAGTTTTTTTATATTGTTCTTTTATCTTACAAAATTCTCATTGCCTCTTTCATACAGTGTCTTATTCATTATAACTACATTCCCTCCCTTATTGGCATTACAGATGTAATTACACATTACATTATACATTTTTCAACCAACTTATAGCTTGTTCCTTTTTTTTTTTTTTTTAGATTCCAGTTATGAAACCTTCAATGTATTTTTCGACTTCTTTTACGAATAACTCCACATTGGGACGTGCCGATAAGGGAGGGAACCATTTAGATTTATCTTGGAGGCCTGAATACCCAATATGGTCATCTTTTAATTCTCCATCACCCTCCATTAACTCATTTAATACATCCAAGTTATTCTTATCATGAAAAGTTAAATTCAACACCGGTTTCGCTTGACACAGCTTAGTCTAAACACATTTTTAATAAATTAAGGTCTTTAAAATCAGTTCAAATTTATTAATGGGAGTGACAGGGGAGAAATTTAAACCATTTTGTAACACAATCAAAATATCCTTGTCTAGGTCCTTCCCTGTTAAATTAATCACTTCCATATTTGTTCTACTAAATAACTTCTCTTCCCCTGCTGATAACTCCATCACTGCCTGTCCCTCAGCTTCACCGGTGATCTTCCTCCTCTTCTTTCTTCCCCTCCCTTTCTTTTTTCCTTCTAAAGGGCCCATATGTCTATCATCTATATTCGGTCTATTTCCTGTTTAGAAAATTTGTATACTGTACCCTTTCTATAATCCTCGCAATCTCTTAGAAATGTGTTTTAGTTTTAATTTCCCCTTGTATTTTATCCAAGTCAGACTTTAACCTATCATTTAGATCTTTAAGCTCTCTATCACCCCATTCTTCTAGTTTTTTGGAAAGATCGTTGACTTTAACATTATCATATTTTAGCAAGAACATATTTCTTCTTATTAGTAATTGCATAATATTGATCGAGCTTTCTGTTAACAGTTGTTGCCATTCTTTCTGAAACATGCCACCATTACCTTTAATAACAATGTAACCTGGAATCATATGTATTCTCGGACACTGTTTTGGGGCTTACTGCGTGTGGACACTGTTTTGGGGCTTACTGCGTTGTGGGACACTGTTTTGGGGCTTACTGCGTGTGGACACTGTTTTGGGGCTTACTGCGTGTGGACACTGTTTTGCGGGCTACTGCGTGTGGACACTGTTTTGGGGCTTACTGCGTGTGGACACTGTTTTGTCCACACGCAGTAGAAAACAGGACACATTTTAGAAACCGTTGTGCACCACTACATGGTTTTTATAGACATGCCTATTTTACAGAAACTTTTTAATGGTTTCTCCTATCTTATATCATACCCTTTATTTTTTATTGCAATTACTCCAAAGAATAACAATTACAGGGATATATATTGTCACGAACGCCAGTTCGCTGGGCACGTGATCTGACTAATCGGTATTCGCTGCCACCACTTTAAGTTACGGCCTTAAAGACGCCCCAAAAACACTCGACTCTCACTGACTATGCACACCCCTGTCCTGGCAGCTAAATGGGTAACACTACACCATTCACTCCAGCAACTAACTGGTTAATTAGCATCAGTCCTTCACAAGCAGAGTTAATTAGCATTTACACTGCACACTCCATTCAAACACATATAAACTTATCAGAGGCTAACTGAGTTCTTTTAGAGCATCAAAGACAAAACTTATTAAATTTTAGATTTAATATTCCAAAAGGTGGACAGTGCATATAATACAAAAATAAAATAAAACGGTGTTATAATAAAATGACATACAATCGGTACAACAGTTATATAAAATAAAAAAGGATAAAAATATTCACAGACCCTACTCACTAGAAGAAGTCCTGTGTCCTGGGGCAGGATGAAACA
Organism: Hymenochirus boettgeri; assembly: GCA_019447015.1. NCBI lineage: Eukaryota > Metazoa > Chordata > Amphibia > Anura > Pipidae > Hymenochirus > Hymenochirus boettgeri. Next base: position 97,876,826 of record CM033473.1, on the reverse strand, counting down.
TTGGGTCCATACACACGTTCTTAGCATGTCCCCAAGTATGAACAACATTATTTGGCTACCAGGCTTTTTAAACTATTTGATGAAACACCCCCTCCTCCTGGTTATTGCATGAGGTGGGAGTGTCTAGCAATGTCCAGATTTATGACTCATTCCCCCTCAGTTAGACAGATTCCATATAAATGTAGATATGTACATTGTATTGAGATATTGACCACATATTCCTTTCCAGTATTAATTATCAATTCCTCCAATACCAAATATGACCTGTGTATAATCCATATTTCCCCAGATATTAATAACTCGCCTTGGCAAGGGAATAAGGGCTCCATGTTGGGTATCATATTGAAGGGCCTTCTGTTCCATTCCTAAATGTAATATTGGTTTCTATCTTACACATTCCAATACCGAAATACATTTATTTTACATGTATGGCTGTCCTTAAGATGACCTCTTAGTACCAACCAGACCCCTAGCTTTAGAGAATTCCAGATGCACGGTTCGGCTCCACATTGTCTAGAAAAGGAGACCTGGTTCCATGCTTCACTAATCGTAATATAAACAATAGGACTGTTCCAGGGTGGAATGGAATTTTTATTGGTCCTAAGAACTAATACCATTAGTTAACCCATTCTTACCAAGTCACTACACATTTTCCTGACATATATAGATAGACATACAGATATTAAAGGGTATGTCCACCTCCCAAACAAACTTTCTCCTGCTGCCTAAATGACCACCAAAACCTCAACCTCATGAGGTTTACAGATTTGAAATGTGCTCCCAAATGTACTTACCAATCATAGTTACCTTGCCTTCGCACCTCGGTGAATTACAGGTGCCGCTGCTTGTCTGACTATGGCCACTTCTGCATCTTCTGCGCACATAAAAGGCATGGAAGCAAGGCTGAAGACAGCCGAGGGAATGAGGGCTGGCAAGTACAGTTCGGAGCATATTTCAAAACATACTTTAAATTCTAAATCCTCTGGGCCTTTAAAATACACCTCTTCCAATGTTATATTAGTTCTAGCATAATTCTGTGGGCTATAAAACCTCTAAGATAATCTTGAATTTATAAACCCACATGGACATGGGTTAAATTGGATATTTGTGTGTGCATATACAGGCATGAGTAAATTCACCTATACAACAAAATATCAATCAAAAATAGAGGAAAAAATTCAGTAAAAGTAATAAATATACATATTAGAGTTACCTTTGGTGGAAAGACGTCATTTTCATTCTTTAGGACAAACCTTCCTTCCCGATCATCCTTATTCCAATTCAGCTGAACCACTAAAGGCTTCTCTTCAACATCAAGTCTTCTTTCTTCTTAAAAAAAGAGAATAACATTTTTAACCTTTTTATCCTCAGGGAACACCTGAAACAATTTGTGTTTCGGGAACTCTAACATATTTTCTTTTATCTTTTTCTTTCCCAGGCATCAAAATACATTATTCATACAGGAACCCATAGCCATCTCTCAGGGAACCAAAGGCCCCCAGACACCTTGTTGAAAAAATTATTTAAGTACAGTGATAGGAGAAGCAAGCTGAAGGGGCCAGACCGGCAGGTGCGACGGCGATTGGCAGAGAAATTGCATGTCAGCCAATCACTTTCGTGGCTGCCATGGTTTTCAGACACGTCCAATTGTGTGTTCATCCGATTCAGACAGCAGTCTGTCACGGCCGAAGAAACCAGTGTGTCAGCCCGACCGACACACTGAAATGTCGGTTGGGCCGAATTAATGGATGGTGTGTACCTAGCATTAAATTGCTCTGAGCCCAACAACCAGATGCCTTAGGCATGCTTTTTGTACTTAAATTATTTTAGGAAGCAAAAAAAAATTGAGAAGGAACTCAAACAGTGCTGATATACATAAAATAAATTATGCTTCATCGCTTTTTAAAAATCTCAGCTGCAAACTACATAACTAAATTGACAAAAGGTCTACCACAAATCAAGTCACAAAAGGTGCATTTATGTGCGACTATGTACTACCCGAATCATCTAATAATCCAATAAGGGTCATTGGTGCACACTTATAAAAATGCAATAGCTTTTTATAATAGCTTTATAGCTTTAAAAAGAGTAAAGCTATGCAACCCTCCCCATTAATTTTTTTCCTGATTTCGAGGGTCTCTCTGCCTTCAGTTAGCCATGCTGTCAATGGGGCGTAACAATTCTTTCTGCCTCTGTCACTCAAAGCTAGCATGCAAGAAAAACACTCCACCCATCCTTGATCAGCTATGTTGGCTGTTTCCTAGCAACAGGTTTGTTTGACTGGCAGAAGAGGAGGAGGAGAGAGGTTGTAACATTCCCACCAGCAAATGACAAGTGATAGATATATAGTGTCATTTATTACAACCCTCCTGTGAAAGGCTTTGTTAACATTTACAAGTGACATCCTTATTAAAACCATTCAATTTAAAAAAAAATGTATAACTAATGTGTATATTCACATGCACACCTTTAAAGGACAACTCCACCCTCATAAGAACATATTTTAGAAAGAATGGCCTCCTTAAAATATGTTGATATATCATACTTTGTCCTATGAATTCATTACTGTATGCCTGATACGCTTCTGGAGGCCTTATGGAAACTGAGCAATTTAGAAACCTGTACTGAGCCTGGGCATGCCCTGAAGAGGCAGACATGGGGTTGACATTCAGTCATTAGCTGTGATGTCAACTGTCAAATTCATAACTGACAGTTACTAACTGGAAGAACCAGGAAGCAGAAACAGGATTTCAGATTGCACTTATATATTTCAGATTTCAAAACAATTACCGTTTAGGTTTTTGGGGGGTGATTTACCCTTATGTAAGTTTTCATTTTGGGGCTGGACTTGCCCTTTAAAAACAAAATCTAAATTCCAAAATATACGTAATTATAGCGTACATATGTGCCATAATAAAAATCATTATAAACTGTATTAAAAACATTTATTGCAGTTCAAAACATATAAATATAGTGCAAACTGGTCCAACAGTCAGATACAAACAGGGCTATGTATTTCTCTCTTAAAGCCGAGTTAACCAATTTGCCAATGCAGCTTTAAGAGAAACATACTGTAACAGCGCTTTCAGCAGTGCTCAACCAATTTACAGAGCCAATAGCATAAATTAAAAAGGTAAAAAAAACAAACTAAAAACCTGCAGCACCCTACTTAATAGTGTATAAAAGTAAAAATCCATTTATTAATACATAGCTTGTTATGGGGATGATGAAGAGTGAGCAATTAGTATATACAGCCTAGCCAAACCATACACTACATGCAAGAGCAAAATACATGGGTAAACCTAGCATCCTGGGTATTACATATACAAAGTCAAATATGAATGTATAATGTATGCTCATCTGTCCCTAGGTACCGTTCAGCATCAAATAAAACGTAACCCATGGAGGAAAGCCTTTGGTACCACATAGTTAAAGCGAAGCAGCTCTAGGTATCGATCTAAACAGCTGGTTCTCAGACGCTTTTGCCAAAGGGCGAACCTCAGATCGCTTTTCTTTTTGATTTATAGTATAAATATTGATTATCTGTACAGCAACTCCCCTATCTATTTAGGGTTATCTAGTGCCACACTATCATTTTTATATTATCAACAGAGACAATAGTGGCTTTGAAAAGTGAACAATCCTTTTAATGTATTGATTGAAGCCCGGGAGGTTAAGTAGCCTTACTTCCTGTTCTTCAATCAATTGAGCAGGAGCCATGGACGAAGGGTAGTATATTTACCTTTCGCGTGATCCACAACTGAAGAGATGTAAATCTCCAACTGCTTCCTGGTTCTAATCCTCTATATCGCACATTCTTTGTAACTGATAAACGGGAGGTAAATGAGCTAGGTCTTACCTCCCGTTCTTGAGACGGGGAGAAGACCGCACGTGTGTGTATAATTTTATTTAGAAAGTGCCACTTGGGTACGCAGCGCTGTACATAAAAAAAAATTTATATACATACATACATACTACTAATAAGGGGATAAGTGCAAGCCATTATACAGATAGATTAAAAATTAAATACAATTTCATACATCGATTAAGAAAGCATATATATAAATGATGTATAAACTGATATAAGTGCAACAGGCCTCAACAAATTAGGAACGAGATCCCTGCCCCGAAGAGCTTACAATCTAAGTGGGAAGGACAACATACAGATACAAATGGGGGGATGGGTAAAAAGTGCTTAAAAGGGCTAACAATCATTTGTTCTCCTGATGCTCATAAAGGTAGGATAACAGTCCAGATTTGAAAGTATTAATGGATGTCACCAGGCGAAGCGAGAGAGTTATAAAGGTAGGGAGCAGCAAAAGAGAACGGTTTAAGGCGGAAGGTAGCAGTGTTAGTTGGGGGTCTGTGGAGATTTCCTTGCGAGGAACGGAGGGCACGGCCTGGAACATAAGGGACCAAGAGAGAAGATAAGTAGGGAGGAGCAGTAGAGCAAAGGGATTTAAAGGTTAAAAGCAGGGTATTGAATATGATTCTTTGTTTGATGGGAAGCCACCCTATGGACTGAAGTATTGGGGTTGCGGTTTCTCTTTTGTAGGAGAGCGAGATGATCCGAGCTGCCAAATTTAAAATAGACTGGAGAGGAGAGAGATGAGAGGCCGGGAGTCCAAGTAGTAGAATGTTACAGTAGTCAAGACGGGAGATTATAAGGGCATGTATGAGCATTTTTGTAGTGGAGAGAGAGAAAAGGGCTGATCTTGGCAATATTGCAAAGCCGGTGCGCCATCCAGGAAGAGATAGAGCGCAGACATTTAGAGATTTGGGATTGAACTTCAGGGGTTAGTGTGGGGGTGGACAAGTACATTTGGGTATCATCAGCATATTGTGATACTTAAAACCAAAAGAACTGATTATTTTTCCCAGAGAGATAGTGTAGAATAGCAAGGGTCCTAAAACCGAGCCCTGAGGGACCCCCGCACTAAGCAGAACAGGAGAGGAAGTCTTATTAGCAAAAAAGACAGAGAAAGAAGAAGAAGAGGACAACCACGCCGCAGCTTGATTTCGGGTGCCCAGAGAATATAGCATCTGCATAAGAAGAGGGTGGTCCACAGTAGGTAGGTCATTTGAGACTTTGCAGAGGGTCATTTCAGTTGAATGACCCGGTCGGAATCCTGATTACAACGTGTCCAATAAGTTATTAGCATAGAGGTATTTAGTAATGCATATTACTAAATGCAGGCAAGGAGTTTTGATGCAAAAGGTAAAAAGGGAGACAGGGCGGTAGTTTGAGAGACAGATAGGGTCCAGAGAGGGTTTTTTAAGAAGAGGTTTGATACACACGTTTAAAGTCAGCAGGAAAAATTCCAGAGGTCAGGGAGGAATTAAAAATGTGAGAAAGAGCAGTGGAAAGGATTTTAGCGCAGTGTGGGTAGGAAGGAGGGCATGGGATCAAGGGTACACATTGTAAGCAGCGAGGACAACAGGAGGTTAAAGACTTCAGAATGGGTGACGGGGTGAAAGATTCCAGAACTGCAGGTGGTGGGGCAGGCAAAAGAAGGAGAGTTGTCCTGGTGAAAGGGATTAGAGTACAGATATCATCTTTTTTAAATTTATTTCTGAAGTAGTCTGCAAAATCCTGAGGAGCGTTAATAGAATGAAGAGGGCTGCAAGAGTGTTAAATAGTAAAAATAGACGACGTGGGTTATTTTTGTTATTGTTTATAATTGTGCTAAAGTAGGAGTGTTTAGCTGCAGTAAGAGCCGAATTAAGACACAAAAACATGAGCTTGAAATGGTTAAAGTCCGTCTGACTGTGTGACTTTTTCCACAGCTGCACGAGTACAGCGGCGTAGGAACTTGGTATCTGAGTTGAGCCAAGGACGGAGATTAGCGGGGCGACCGAGTTTGAAGGGGGGCAAAAGAGGTCAATAGTAGTGGATAAGAAAGTTATACGAATGTATTAGGGAATCAGTATTAGAGTCAGACATAAGGGCAGCAAGGCTAGAACAGAGAGGAGGATAAAGCCGGAAGGTCTATTGCATGGGTGTTGCGAACAAGGACAGTAGATGGAGTTTGAGGAGAGGGGAGAGTAGGTGGTAGAGAAAGTAATTAGATTGTGATCGGAGACTGGGAAGGAGTTATTAGCAAACAGAGACAAAGATTTTTAGTACAGACATCCTTATGGGTGCTAGTGTTGGTCCACTGCTGAAGGGAGAAGGAGGAAGTTAGGTGGAGAAAGCGAGAGGGCTAGGATTGCTTAGGGTTGTCAATGAGACAATTGAAGTCACCTAGAATTATAGCCGGACAGTCGGAGGAAAGAAAGATCGAGCCAAAAATCTGTAAGGAAAGTGGCTGGGGCTGAGGCAGAAGGGGGTCTGTATACCACCGCTAATCGTAGGCATAAGGGGTGAAAAGGTTGGACAGCATGGACTTCAAATGAGGAAAAAGCCAGAGGGCAGAAGAGAAACAAGTTTAAAGTGGCAGATAGGGGAAAAGAGAAGACCTACCCCTCCACCCCGCCCTGAGGAACGAGGCGAATGAGAGAAAGATAGACCACCATGCGCAATCGAAGCTTCGACCGTAGTATCATGGTGGGAGATCCAAGTCTTTGTAAGAGCCAGGAGATGAATGGCATTGGAAGAGAACAGATCATGAATAAATGTGCGTTTGTTAGCTAGAGAGCGTGTATTAAGGAGGCCACAGGAAAAAGGAAGAAGCTAAGGTGAAAGAGTAGGGACATTTAGAATATTAGAAAGATTAGAGCCTCTAAAAGGAATAAGTAGGGGGGGTAGAAACGCGAGGACGATGGCAGAAGGAAATGTTGCATGGTCAAGGGTAAGGAGCAAGAAGGAGAATAATAAACAAGGAGTGGAGGTGGGCTAAGGATTTGTACTGAAGTTTCCTGGGATGTTTGGACTTGGTGAAAGGAACAGCAAGTGCTGGCAGAGTGTGAAGGAATACTGGTAATTGGATGGAAGAAGAGAGGCAGAGATAAAGACAGAATAGAGATAGGCAGGGAATGAGTGGGAAGGAGATTTTGGAGCCAGGGAGTAGATAAGACTAAAGCAGAGCACAATTGTAAACATTATTAAAAAAACTTAAACGTCAGGTAGTAATCTATTTGTCGAACTCCCTTGTTAAACTCCAATATCACTAAGGATAGCTTCACTTTGGATGAGCTTCACACTTTGGATGACTTTGGATGAGCTTCACACTTTGGATAAGCTTCACAATGGATGAGCTTCACTTTGGGTGGACTTCCCTGCAAAGCTATCCCATTTGCAGGGAAGTAATTAGCAGAGTGCAATTACCACAACAAAGTAATCACCAGCTGTGCAACAAGGTCTAGCAGGGAAGATACCATCATACACACTCATTTGTAAGAAGACAGAGGTAAAAGTAACTAATTTTGACAGTATTCAAAACATCTCAGTGTAAATAAACTTCTGAAAAACAATACACAGTATTGCAATTAACAATGCGTACCAATTATGAATTATACAGAAGAGAGGATGTAGTTGTAGGCAAAGCAGTCAATGGATGATTATCGTACCTGTTGGAAGATAGAGAAATGTCAAATAATCACTTCCCTTGTTAAACTCCAATATCACTTAAGCTAGGTACACACCTAACAATTTTTCCTCCTGAGCGACCGTTCGATACTTTCGACCGGTTGGCCATGAGGAAGGGCTGACAGTCGCGGCAAAAGCAGCCGCGTCCGACAGTTACCGCGACCGATCGTACAGTCCATAGAGGACCGCACGATCGGACGAGGTTTTCCACCATGTCCGATCGTCCTTTCGTCAGATTCAGATGAAGTCGGTTGGACATGGACGCATTTGAACTATCGGTGTGTACCCAGCTTTAGGATAACTTCACTTTGGATGAGCTTCAATTTGGTTGCTTGTGAAGGTTCTCATTCATCCAGGTCATGGTATATCTGTTGTATTCAATTAGATCAACTGGACTTGAAGTTTAGTTCTTGAAGACGTTTCGCTAGTCATCCGACTGGCTTTCTCAATTCAGAATGACCTGTACAAGAATCTGTGTGAATTATATACCCTAGAAAATCCCAATTAGCATATCACAGCCAAGTGTTAAGGGCGTGATTGGATAGTGGCTAAGAGTAAGGTGTCAAAACAGCATTGTACATGGCAGACAGTCATTCTGAATTGAGAAAGCCAGTCTGATGACTAGCGAAAAGTCTTCAAGAACTAAACTTCAAGTCCAGTTGATCTAATTGAATACAACAGATATTCAATTTGGTTGGATTTCCCTGCAAAGCAAACCCCTTACGGAGGATCGATCCAGCGCCGGCTTCTCACTGACCGTATGTATGTAGAATTTTACAGAATATTCAAATGGGGATAAGTGCAAGCCATTATACAGATAAAGTTTCAAAGGTTAAGCAAACAATCATTAATAGTGCTAGTTTTCAGAAAGGTAGGACAACACTTTAGATTTTAAAAAGCTAAAGGATGTCACCTGGCAAGGGAAAAAGGGAGAAGGTTCCAAAGGTAGGGAGCAGCAAGAGAGAATGGTTTAAGACAGGAGGAAGCAGTGTTCATAGGGGGTCTGTAGAGAAGAAAGCCTTGCGAGGAGCGCCGGGACGTCCAGGAACACAAGGAACCAAGAGAGAAGATAAGTAGGGAGGTGCAGTAGAGTGAAGGGATTTAAATGTTAGAATTAGGTATTGAATACAATTGTTTGATGGGAAGCCACCCTCTGAACTTCAGTTCCGGGGTTGCGGGTTCTCTTTTGGAGGAGAGTGAGATTATCCAAGATGTCGAATTTAAGATAGACTGGAGATAACAGGCTGGGAGTCCAAGTATCAGAATTTTACAGTAGTCAAGACTGGAGATTATAAGGGCATGTATGAGCATTTAAAAAGGGGAGTGAGGGAAGATCTTGGCAATATTGTGAAGGAGAAAACATCAGCATACAGATTCAACTGGGTTAATGACCATATTGTCAATAGAGATGGATGGACTAGGTCCTAGTTTTGGGGGAGGAGAAATTATGAATTCAGTTTTAGATAGGTGGAGCCTGGAAGAACCATAACTTAAGACTGGGTGCTATTCTCTCCCTTACAGAACATTCATTATTTTATTTTTAACTGTTTTTATTTAGATACATCATCCAGCTAACATTTAATACATACATAAATATTTGTTTACAGTACAATAATCATTCTCAAGTAGTAATATCAAAAAATAATTACGTTTATCTGCTAGAGACATTGGGTTAAGCTGGACCTCAGAATTTATTTTGGGGATATAAAAGGGAGAATGAACTGGGAGAGGGAAGGGAATGCATACTGTTTGTTGTTGTATCATGAGGTAGAGATAAGCATGTGCTGAGGAAAAGTAGAGGAAAAATCAATGTTTCGTCTCCCCAAATATATATCAATATCACTCTTAGACATGGGAGCATTTGGTCTATCATACTCTTCCAGGTCGCTAATTTGGGGGGGTCATAGGGGCCATTCAGGCCAGAATTATGGTTCTGAGCGTCTAGTGATGGATATGAGAGGTTATGCCACAAGGGGGTTGGTTCCAGTGTTCTTCCAAGATCAAGGATATGATGGACTAGTTTCCATATTTTAAATTGTAGTGTATGGAGTGAGGTTCCTCCTGTAGGAAGGTTATTGGATCTTGAGTCAAGAAACACTAGAGCATGGGACAGGAGTAAAAGGTTCTCAGCCTCATAGATTGATGTGTTTGGTGTCTTGTGGATCTACAGTACCTGGCATACACCATGGTTTATAGTACTTTAGCTGTCCAGCTAAGTAGTAGAGATGAAAGTCAGGCATGTCTAGTCCAGCACTGTTCTTTGGTCTCTGTAGGATTTTAAGTCGAACCTTAGATCTACCTGAGCCCTAGAGGTAAGTTAGCAGCATACTTTGGAGTTTAGTTTAGAAATATTTCTGTATAAAATATTTAACAATGTTTGCACCTAACTTTGATGGTGCCGTTTCCCACAAACTGCTAACCACTAGCAGTGAATACCTTGTATAAGTTGTAATAGCGGAGACACACGCTTAAGTTTATAGTGTTTTATTGTGACATGCGGCGTGCACTACATTTCAGGGTTTACCCCCTTCCTCAGGTGGGGAAGGGGGTAAACCCCAAAACAGTGCACACCACATGTCACAATAAAACACTATAAACTTGAAAGAGTGTGTCTCTCCACTATTACAACTTATACAAAGAGTCTTCCATATATCTATTTTGGTTCGTACTAAGTCAAGAAGAGGAGCCAGATTAAGAGAATAGAAGTCCAAAGGAGATTTGGTTATTTGGATACCCAGAAATCGAAAAGTATCAACCAATGGGACTAACATTCTAACAGGTGGAGGGATGTCTACATTTGGGTCTATCAGGAAAAGTGCAGACTTCTCCCAGTTTATGTACAGTCCTGATAATGGACTAAATTTTGATATTAGGTTATGTGCAGTTCGAAATGATTGATTAGGATCAGCAAGGTATAAAATCATATCATCTGCATATAGGCTTAGAAGTGAGGTATGGGCTCCCATTCTAATTCCTCCAATCTGTGGTGAGGAGCGAAGTTCTATTTTTGCTAAGGCAAATAGGTAAGGAGATAAAGGGCATTCCCTGCCTGGTTCCTCTTTCCAGAGGAAATGATTGGCACCATTTAATCTACTTGCTGCCTGTGGTTGAGCATATAACAGTTGAACTTACTTCCTTAAATTTAGGACCGAATCCAAAGCGAGTAAGAGTAAAGGCTTTTTGTGAGTCTAACAATAACTATGGACTACCTGGGTGTTTGAGGGTTTCACGGATATTTATGGAGGTAGATTTTCCAGGGATGAATCCTGTTTGGTCTGGATGGATAATGGCTGTAATGATTTGCTTGAATCTATTAGCCAGAATCTTAGCAAGTAATTTATAATCTAAATTTAGAAGTGAAGGACTATATAACTGTTAGGACAGGAGCATTGAATGTGGAAAAAAAGGGGGGGGGGAGGTGGAAGGACACACACACTTCTCCCCAGAATGTTTTTCCAGCCGGGTGGCATGAAAAAGTAGCCGGGTGGGGTGGGAAAAAATGTGCACTGCATTATGCTCATTATATAGGTCAGGGATGTCTAACTTTCATCCCACTAGATGTTTAAAAACTATAACTCCCAGCATTCCATTTGTAGAATGCAGGGGGTTGCCGTTCAGCAACATCCGCAGGGGGTTGTCGTTAGGCAAAATCTGAAGGTAACCCAGATGTGATATAGCAGCACAAGCACATGTGCCACCCTTTTGTGGCCTTAGGGATCTTGGAAAAGCTAACATGTTAAGCTAAAACGTTAACATGTGCTAAAATAATCTTGCAAGTGTATTGGTACACCTATTAAACCTACATCTAAAGTGGGCCGCCCGGCTATCTTTCAAATCTTATCTGAGGATCTATAGCATTTCATCCTACATTCAGATACATACATTAGGTATGCTCATTTACAGTAGTAATCATATCAGTCAGCAAATCGTCTCTATTTGACCATCAGTGCAAATGCAGCCATTAGATCACCCCTGTTTAGTTAGAGAGTTGAGAGTTAAGCTAGGTACACAAAGCACAGATTTCTGAAAGATGACAGACATCTGCCATCTTTCAAAGATCTGCATACACACAGTCCCGAGCATTCTCCCTATGAACTTAATAAGGAGAACGCTCGGGACTGTGTGTTTCCATCGGCCGCGCTAGACTCCTCTATAGGGAGTCTAGCGTGGGCGATGGAAATTTTCGGCCTATCCTGAACGAGCGTATGGCCGACCCGATCGTTCGGGAAACGAGCGTACACACATAACGATAAAGCCCCGATACCGTCGGATCCGACGATATCGGGGCTGTTACTGTGTGTACCCAGCTTTAGATACCATGGTGTACTGGAGTAGGACATACATTATGTTATCCTGCACAGGTTTTAAAGTGCACATCAGATTAGAGTGAGGGGTCTCCCCTTTATCTGTATTCAAAACGGATGCGACAAATCTCAACTTACATATCTACAGTTTGACAAAAGTCCTGTCGCCTGTGTATTTTGCAGTAACTCCTGCTATTAACCGGATTTTTAATTGATCAATTGGTGTTAGAAATAGCTCATATGTAAAGCTAAAGCCCTCCCAAATAATATTAAATGTACTGGTAAAAAATAGTTTCACTGAAAAAAGATTTATCATTTAATCAAGACAGAAATGTCAAAATGTTGCAAGACAAAAGTGTAGTTGCCTATACAGAAAATGGTCTACTTTAAAGCCAATCTAAAAATACATGTCAGCAAATTAAGTAGTGATGCTGTGAGATCCAAATTTAATATCTTGTATGACTTCCATGAGCTTGAAGGGCAGCATCCATGCGGTTTGGCAAGGATTCATACAATTTATTGATGAAATCATCAGGAATAGCCAAGAGTTCCATACCCAGTGTTCATCAATACTCTTTGGTTTCGTCTTCCATGCTTCCTCTTTCATCCTACCCCACATATGCTCAATGATGTTCATGTCAGGTGACTGGGCTGGCCAATCCTGGAGCATCTTGATCTTCTTCGCCAATACCACACGGTTTTTCAATTGTCTTTTGTTTAGTGCTGGCTTATGGTCACTGATTTGACCATTGAGTCCGTTTCGAGACAGAATCCGACAAAACTGTTCTGGTTGACACAGGGATTTCAGGTGACCAGGTCTCCTGGAGCTCTGCTACAGTTCAAAATGGGTTTGTCTTGGATTTTCGAGCCAACAAACTGTCCTCTCGAACAGTTGTCTTGCGGGGATTGTCAAAAACTTCTCCAGTCTCTTCAAATCTTTTCTTTATCCTATGAACTTGACACAGAGACATTGAAGGTGTGCGCCACATTAGCAGTGGATTTGGCCTTCAGCTTCTTGGTAATCAACACTTTAGTCTCAGGGTAAATCTTAGGCATGTTTGCAGAGGTCTATTTGCAGTTGATGTGAAGGTCTAGTGTACTGGGGTTCTTTTTATACACACTTGACACCTAATTGATCCATTATTAGTCACAGGTAAAGCCCATATGACAAGGCGAAAACACTTATGTATTTGCAAAAATTTACTCAATGGGCTTTACCAAGCTGTGAATATTAGAATACTTTGTTAGTTTCGTTTTGCATTGAAAACATTACAAAAGCTGTTTGGGGTAAAATAAACCATTTCTAGAAACAAACTCTGCATTAGAATTATTGATAAGCGGCACTTCAGGTCTATTTGTACACAAGCGACAAGACTTGTCAGAAACTGTATATTTGGTATATACATTTTATACCTGCATTCACAATAGAGAATTATAATTGTTCTCCACCAACCTCCAGGTTATAGCTAGTACCACGGGGTACTGTGACTGCAAATGTCTTGGAGCAGCATTGGAGGTTAGGCTGAAAGGGATAATAGCAAGAGAGATAAAAAGAGAAGATGGGGGGGGGGGTTTATATGTTGAAAATAGATGGAGTTTCCCATTTACCCATTATGTTAAAACATACATAATTATAAATTTTGTAACCAAGAATAGGAGGTCTATTTGTATAAGGTGACTGTTAGTTTAGCCCTCTCTCTACCAAATATATATTTATCAGTGGGGGGTATTGCAGCTCAATCAGCTGGGACATAGTTTAGGAGTGGTGCACAAGTCTAAGAGGGTTTTATTGTATTTATCAATTGAGTGGAATGAGTTAAATAAGAGCAGTGTTAGTCTCATAGCCATTGTCAAGCAATGTTTCTGTAAGTCATATTAGTGCTTAGAATTATGATTTGGATTCTGGGTTTATTAAGAAGAGGTGGGCATTTGGTTTACCAACATGGTGTTCAGAGCTATAGGGGTAAAGGCCTCCATATAATTATTTGAGTACATACAGTTTACCTCGTTCTTCATCTGGTGTCTAACCAAGTGGATGCATCCTTTGGAGTATCGAAACATTTGACCGGGCCGGCCACAGCCAACCATAATCGGGTAGGGTATGCCACAGTGCGAGACCGCCAGAGGCCAGTCTAGTCTTGATTTCCACAAAAGTGGCTCTGCACCTCTGGAGCTCCAGAGAATAATCGGGGGAAATGCGTATATTGGAATTATCATGAGATAGATCCTTGACTGTACGGGCCTGGCGGAGAATCCAATCTGTCACGGTAATTGAGTAGGCGAGCAATAAGAGGCCTCGGTGGGGCCCCTGGGACTGGGGCCTTAGCTGGAATTCGGTGCCCTCCCTCGATTGCAAATTGTTTCGAGAGACCCTCTACCGAATATGAAAACAATCCAGCTTTCCAGGAACTGCGCAGGGGCCTGATCCTCAGCTCCCTCAGCGAAGCCAAGGAAACGGAGGTTCTGACGTTGAGATCTATTCTCCAAATCTATCTTGCCCATCTCCTGCTGGAGGAGGGAAATTGTATCGGGGATCGGTTGTACCATATCTTCCTATGTTGACGTTCTTGCTTCAACTTCTACTACTCAGTGTCATATCTGAGAAGCAGCTGTTGTCGGAGATCAGTTAAGGTGGGCTCTGATGCTGTGGATGCGGTATTCAGGTTTTTATTAATCCTGTCTGAGTTCGGTTAGGAGCGGGTGTGTGGGTTATCTTTCCGAGGTGAGGGTGGCATGGCGGCCTGTTTCTCATCTGTACCTTTCCACGCGTATTGGTCAAGCTTTCTTGCTGTTCCGGATGCTTTATTACCCTTAGGTTTGGTCATCTGGGTACCGGGCGTCCGAGAAGTGTATGTAGGTAAGTTTATTATAACTTAAATGCAAATTATTAGACTCATTTGAGGAGATGGTGCTGGAGCTGTGCAACTGCACTTCTTACTCCATGAGGTTTCAAGCTCCACCCCGAACATTTATTATTTAATGATATTACGGACTCCTGGTACAATGTCGCATATTCTATGGACTATAAATTTGCAAGGGTCTATAGATGGATCAGGTAAAAAGTCCACGCTGCTTACGTTCAGCACCTGATGTTGCCTCATTGACAGCACAGGAAAAGGTATTTGAACAAAGAGAACAAGAGCAGTGTCTTTAGTAGAAGGCTACTCTGGAGAAGGAGGAGGCAGGGGTGACAGAGACAGTCAGGAAGACCACAAGTAACAAATGCAAGGGGATGATTCACAAAACCAACAAATAGTGTACAATTTATCTGAATATCCATCTGACGCATCCACGCTTAGGTCTATGATGCACTTATCCGGCCCAGTCCTTCTCCCGTAGGACTCAAAGAACTGTAAGCATGGCTCAGATCAATAATTGGTTGATTGGTAAATTGTGGTATAGAGGAAGAACTCTATAAATCCGGAAATGCCAGGCTAAACAGGTGGCTTTTCAGTCTGGATTTAAATAACTCCAGGGAAGAGTGTCTTTACTGGGTTTGGTAGGGAGTTCCAAAGGGTAGGAGCAGCATGACCGAAAGATCTGTCTCCAAAGGTTTTGAGGTGCACTCTGGGAGTGACCAAGTTTATGGAACCTGGCGATCTGAGGTAGTGAGAGGTGTAGTGCAGCTTCAGCAAGTCCTTCATGTATCCAGGGCCCAGATTGTGCATTGATTAAAAAGTCAACAGTCCAATCATGAAGAGTATTCACCATTGTACTGGTAGCCAGTGCAGTGAGCAAAGGATCGGTGTAATGTGACAGTGGCGAGGCTGGTTTGTCAGCAGCCTTGAAGCAGCATTCTGCACTAATTGTAGGTGGTGCAGGTCTTTTTGTGTTAGATCTACATAAAGGGCATTGCAGAATTCCAACTGTGATGGAGGCGTGAACTAGGGTTGGAAGCTCCTCTGGGGGATCAGATGTTTGATTTTTGCAATGTTCTTCAGATTAAAGTGGTCAGATTTGACTACAGCCGAAATTTGGTTTCTGAAGCTCAATTCCCCATCAATTAGCACGCCAAAGCTGCACACAAGGTCGGAGCTGTTTACGTCTGAAATCCCAATCCTGATTGGTGTTGATTTAGGGTAGGGCTGTTTTGTTGCCAAGCGCTGGCTTTATACAACAAGGACCTCTGTTTTGTCAGCATTCAGTTTCAACCAGTTGTCATTTATCCACACCTGTAGCCCAGTTAAGCAAGAATTTATTTTTGGGGTGTGTTCCACCAGGTTTGAAGGAAAGGTATAACTTCAGCATAGCAGTGGTACGTCATACCATTCAAAGCAGAGCCTTCTATTCCTTTTTGATTGCTATACGTATTGGGATTGGCGTCTGAAGTTATCCCTGCAGTGCCCCACAACGGATTCTGCTGTGGTCTATGGTAAGCCCCAGGAGAAGGCGTGCTTAATGTGTTTGACACATCCACGCTCCCTTGCACGATGTAGTGGCTGTCAGTGGCATCTGAGGCAGTTGGCAGCACTGGAGAAATACACGGTAAGTTCTGTCCTTTCTCCTGCACATTTAATGAAGAACGGGAGGCAAGACATAGCTCATTTACCTCCCGTTCTAAAAGGAAAAATCGCTGGACGTACCCTTTAAAGATTCGGGATTGGTTAACCAGTGGCTTTGTACATTGCCTTTAGGGAGCAACAGAGCTATAGCGTCTCTTGGTACATAGCCCTGAAAGTCCTAAAGAGGGACCCTGTTAAAGCCAAACAAATGACAGTTGGCCAAATGACAGTATGGCCTGCTTAGTATATGGTATGTTCTATAGTATAAGTCAGTAGCAGTCAGGAATAGTCAGGAATGGTCAGGTGACCTGGCGAGAGTTTTACAATCTATATTCCAGGGTCCTAATTGATTAATTGAAGAACGGGAGGTAAGACATAGCTCCTTTTCCACTCATTCGTCAATGTACATAAAAAAGGGATAAATTCACCTTTCAAGTGAACCTATCCTTTAACCCTTTAAGTGCCGCGGATCGTAAATTTTAAAATCTCGGCACCAAGAGACCAGAGTGACGTAAAATGTCAGATCTGGACACTTTTGCTGCATACTGCCCCTTTAAAGGAAATTTTAAGGCGATTGGGGGACAGCATTCAAGTGCCCCCTAGCCCCTTCAATCCCCAAATTTGTCCAAAACCGATAAGGGGGATCAAGACATAAGCCGTGATCACATAGTGGAAGCCAGTCCCACGAGAAGAAAAGATTTGTGTAAGGGAGACACCAGTGACATAACATGACTTCCTCCTTAACCCGGGTATTCCCCGGTAAAGAGCTGGTGGTTTAGTCGAGGTACTGCACTGTGATCTCCATTCAGTTTTCTGGAGTCTGTCAGTGAGTTTGTGTATCTGTGGGAGGCTGTCAGTGTATCTGTGGGAGTCTGTTAGTGTGTTTGTGACTGAGTCTGTCAGTGTAACTGTGCGAGTCTGGAATTGCATATGTATGGCCAGCTTACCTGTGTGAGTGTCAGTGTGCTTGTGTAACTGCGACAATAATATACGACTCTCTCTGCCACTCAAACTACATATATACAATAAAACATAGTATAAATAGCAACTGTGATGAATAGGAGAAACCTACTTCACGCACAGGTAGGGCTGGGTTGAAATCCCCCAACCCTTGTCACTGGTAAAATCATGGTAAACAGGTACAAATCCTAGTAAAATTCACAGCTGCTTCCCCGCCTCCAAGATTGGCCCGGGTGCATCCAGCCCCTTCGCTAGACCTTGAATCCAACAGCTTCCAAACAGATCAGACGAGGCCGTGCAACCCGGAAAACAGATGATTCCCATAAAAGCACTGTTTTGAGTATTACATACATTAAAAACGTCCATACCAGACACAGGAAATTGTCAGTGTGTTTGTGTAACTGTGCAAGTCTGTCAGTGTGTGTGTAACTGAGTGTCAGTGTGTGTAACCAAGTCTGTCAGTGTGTTTGTGTAATTGTGCTGCTATTATCTAATGCCACCCATAACTGCCAAATCACAGGGCTCAATTTACAAAATGACAGAAAATGTACAATATTTCAGATCCACCGATCTTTTTTCAAGCCAACAAAAACAACTTCTGTTTCTTTTATACTTGTGAAGCTAATGGATTCTAAAGGCAGGAATGAAACATTGTACCAAATTATGATAGCATAAAACATGTATTTGTCCAACTGAGTTGCACTTATTTTTATTTCGGATATCCAAACATCTCCGTGAACATAAATTAGATATCAGGGGGTGGAAGATGTGCAGGGGGGTTGTTGTGGTGAGAGATGCGGCCCGATTCGTAAAAGAATAGGAGGGTTACTGGTTAATACATATATACTGTAGGTTCTGATTGATCCAGGCATACTTTCAGATTGCTACGTGAAGCCAGGAAGGAATATATCCCCTTACCCCCCATTTTTAGCTGGGGCTTTTTTTGCCTTCCTCTGGATCAACTGTTAGGTAGGGTTAAAGAGTAGTGTATAAAGGTTGGACTAGATGGACGTATGTCTTAATTCAACCTCAATTACTTTTGTTGCTTGCATATGAACCCAAAAAAAAAAAACTGCAAAGAATAAAAAAAATAAACAAAAAGTTCCATGCCCTACAGTAAAAGTCCCACAGCCCAAACACTACACGGTGATAGTAAATAATGAACCCACTACTAAATATTGTAGGATATATACGGATATTAAAAGGCACCACTGAGTTCCGTGATCATATCAAAGCATGTAGTAGCAGGCCATATAATTTTTTGCAGGGGGTACATTTTCCATTATAATTCACCCCTTTTTCCTTTAAAAGGAAGGAAAAAGGAAACCTGGAGTCCCCCCTTCTCAGCACAAGCAGTCACCCTGACCCAACAATTAATAAAAATACAAATTTTTTTAAAATCACAAATTGTGTACAGGGAATTTCTAGGATGTGCAGAAATGAAATATCATTAAAAGGGTATGTACACTGTAAAAACAAATTTATATTATTGGATAGCTGTGGCTTTAAATATACAGGTGTTTTTCTTTGTTCTATTTCCCTCCCGTAGCCTACCTTTACTTCTTGAATGTTGCTGGCTTCCTCCTCGTCCTCTGTAATACAATTTTTTGCTCCACCCCCATGAGATTAGACACCAGAAGATGTTGGAGATTTGGATAAAGTTTTTAGCCGTTTGTAGAGCGCCCAAGCACGGCACAACGCCATGTCGCGTGCGGAGACATCATGAACATGCTTTTACAGACACAGGAAGATTTTTTTTGTACATACCCTTTAATTTACTTTACTAATTTTTCATTGTCGGATATGCACCAAACACCAATACCCCTTAGCCTTTTCCCCATCAGAAATCTACATCAGACATCTTACTGCAAAGGTTGTTAGTCATTAGCTTTTCAGGATAACATTACATACCACCACTGATGTGTACTTCATATAAAGAATATCTAGGGGAAGACAGCATCCTCATATCTGGACGAAATTTCTCTGCCAATGTTTCAATTACATCTTGTGTTGTGGCAGTGCTTGAAACTCTGATACATTTAGTGGCAAAATTTCCAGCAGCTTTATCTTGAAAGTAAAAGCGCATGACTCCGTGGAACTCCAACTCCTATGTGGTGAAAAAAATATATATGCTTATGTTTCTATTTTCTTTAAAGAAGAATCTCAGAAAAAAGACACACTTAACGGGCACGCACATCAAAGTTTGGTTTGAAAACTTTAAAATAGCAATACTTAAAAATATTACATTTTATTTTTGGGAGGCTTTTATAAAAAAAAAAAAAAGTTCAGCTTATCTAGAGTTTTTTTGGGGTTTTTTTAGCCCAGCCCATGGCCATGATTTTGCAGGCTAACTTTGAGGGTTTTTTTGTATTGCAATATTTACTTACCGGTACTTCATTTTTGGAGATAAGCATCAAGCACAAATTGCCTTTTCATGAAAATACACATTATTTATTATAACCATAACATAAGCAGGGAAACCCAAAACAGTAAACTATTTATCTAAGGACCAGCACAAAACCAGCTTAAGCCCAAGACATGCATGCAAATCCGGTCATGAGAAAAGAGAGCTAGAAAGGGCACAAATATATGCAGCCACTCCAGACATCACTGGCATGCGCAGATCTAACAGGGTGACTATCTTTACAGTCTTAACATTTCTGCCAAAGCCCAGGACATATACGAGAAGACAAAAGGTGGAAATAAACACTAAAAGTACAGGAAGTCCTAAAATAATGCAATTACATTTTTTTAACGTGGAGCCATTCCTAAAGTAAGAGTAAATAAACCAAGTTAAAAAATGTTTTTTCTTTTAAAGGGCATCTCCACAAAGAGAAAAAGGAAAAAAAGAAAAAAAAAAAAAAAAAAGTCTCTGTAGTGTAGGGCACCCAAGTTAGTTTTGTTAAAAAAGCAGCAAAAAAGTACTAACATTGCTTCGTTTCCCCCGGCTCTAGGCAGCGGAAAGTATGGATATTTTTACTGTAATGTTAATATTCTGTTTCTTACATACATGCAAGCTAAGAAACTGCAAATATTATATTACTTTTCTGTATAAAAAGCAAATGAATATATCGTTATTAGGGACTGAAGCATTTACATATATTTGCAAAAAAAAAAAAAAAAGACTAAAAGCCCTGTAGTGCGTCACAGAGACACAAGATCTCTTTAACTTGGCTGTCAGCTTCTAGGGGCAAGCTACACTTAGCTGGGTGGCAAACGGCTAAGGTGGATTATGGGAGCTGACCTCAAGTACCCACTGATTCATTTCATAAAGAACCCTGCAGCAATAGCAAAGGGAGAGGTGAGACATCTTGTCGTAATTTTGCTATTATGCTCGGTCTATTATATTATGGAGACTTAGTTTCTCTTTTCAATTGTTGGTAATTTTTTTATGACCAATTACAAATCCCATTAGACAGGATTTGCCTATTATTGGACATGTGCATGGCCAGCTTTTGTCACTGATTGGCAGTCAAGAGTAGAAATTATACACCGAATATTTCGGAATGACCAGTTATGCTGCCTAATAAAAAACACACATTCATCAATGATTAAAAAGACATGTCTAATTATTCAGAGAAAAATATCAGCCCATGTGTACCAGCCCATATTCAATGTAGCAGACTAAAAATGTAAAAGCACATGTAAAACTCAAGGGACACTGTTGGCTTGAAAAGGCACACACAACTTAGCTATGTTGGAATGCATTTAATGTAAACACCACTTTGTTAGTAGTTTACAGCAATGAACAGAACACTTTGATTACCTCCTTCAGTGTGTTGAAGTCTGCCTGAATTAGATTGTTGCATGTCTATGTCTAAAATATCATGGGGACTAAAACCGTGAGTATGGTGGCATATCAGAAAAAGGAAATGTACATCCTGCTGTGTGCTGCAGTATGTATGTATGCTTTCTCAATTCAGAATGACTTGAAAAAGAATCTGTGGCAATTATGTACCCTGGAAAATCCCAATTAGCATATCACAGCCAAGTGTTAAGGGCGTGATTGGATAGTGGCTAAGAGGTGTTATAGGAATGCACAGAGTAAGGTGTCAAAACAGCATTGTACATGGCAGACAGTTGTGTTGAGGCTATTTATGTGAAAATAAAGAAACCAAGCCTAAATAGAGGTGGGGGGGGTTTGACACCAACTGTCTGCCATGTACAATGCTGTTTTGACACCTTACTCTGGGCGTTCCTATAACACTTTAGCCACTATCCAATCACGCCCTTAATACTTGGCTGTGATATGCTAATTGGGATTTTCCAGGGTACATAATTGCCACAGATTCTTGTACAAGTCATTCTGAATTGAGAAATCCAGTCGGATGACGAGCGAAACGTCTTCAAGAACTAAACTTCAAGTCCAGTTGATCTAATTGAATACAACAGATATATCTGCTGCAGATAGTAATTCTTTTGCCTTTCAATTTCCAGGCCGCTAAAGAAGACTCCATGTACTGTACTGGTCACTGGGTCGGACAGCAGATCTTAAATGGGTTGCAGATGGTAAGGGCCCTCCTTTATCAGTGACAACAGGGAATAATCACAATTACTGTTCCTTCTTTTCCATCAAAGTAATCCTAGACTCAACTTTGGTCTGGTGCCTCCACTTAAGCTTAAGCTCCGGAACATATTCCTCTTGAGTAGAAATCTACTTTAGGTAATCTGCCCGAGTGTTCTAGACCCTTAGAAGGTGTATTGCTGTTATGTCCAACAACCTCTTTTCTGCCCACGAGAACATCCTGTTAGTTTTTTCAAGCAAAGACTCCTTGAGCCTCCTTGTCATATTATATAGAAAACAGTGGTAGAATTGTCTTATCTTTACTGGACATCCTCGGAGGTCCTTTTCCAGACATACCAGAGCATATCTTACTGCCCTCAGTTCTAGAATATTAGAGGGGACCCCATCTCTCCAAGTTCCTTGGATGTGCCTTCCTGGAAGTACTGCATCCCATCCAGTTTCCGAGGCATTTGTTGTTACAGACGCCGAATGGTAGAAAAGAAGTGTACTGGACATGCATGGACCCTACAAGAAATCTGAGGAATTCCCCCTAATTAGGGACATGGTAATAGAGCAGTTCCAGCAAATGGTTGGGCAACAAAGGAAGCCTGATTAATGCTCGACTCCATCTTGATTTTTTTCTTGAATTGGCTGCATGTTTAATATTGGACTGTTCTGTAATTTCCCAAGGTATTTTTTTTTTAATTTTTTATTAGTAATAGCCACATGTAGTACCCCTTTTTTTGTTGGTTCTACTGCTGTTTTCTAGATGTTTTAGAAAATCTGGTATTAGACAACTGTTTTGAGATTTCAAAATTAATGAAATCTTTTCGTGGATAGGTGCTGAAGTCCGAGAAACTATCAAGGAGATTCAATAAAAGTTCTTATCGTTAAAAATAGTGCTAATTTTGCCCCAATCAATCAGATGTTAGCTTTCACATGTTAAATCAGATCTGATTGGTTGGAGCAAAATTAGCACCATTTTAACGATAAGCAATAAACAGGGAGATTCAATAAAAGTTCTTACCTACAGTTGTGTTAAATTATTCAACCCCCACAGAAATTTAGTGTTTTGGCCAGTTTGACATTGATTTTGATCATTTCAGTCATCTTGTTTACAATTAAATCAAAGAGACACTTGTAAATCAGACAAATATAACATAACATTTATAATGAAATAACCACAAATGTCTTTTCTGTGCTCACATCATTATCAGTTTTATTCAACCCCCAAGTGACATTCATTCTTAGTACTTTTCCAGTTATAACAGCTTTTAAACGTGAAGCATAGCTTGACACAAGTGTCTTGCAGCGATCTACGGGTATCTTAGCTCATTCTTCATGGGCAAAAGCCTTCCAGTTCAGTCACATTCTTTTTTTTCAACTCGATTTATTTTTGAATACAAAAGGATAAAAAAATGAATATAATGCTTACAGCGGTATTAGCATTCCTCAGGATAAACATTGTACATTGTTTTTACAAAATACAAATAAAATCTAACATTTCTGTAGCTTTGTTTGGTTGTCATATTATTTAACTTGTGGCTAATATTACTCCAATATACAATTTATAGTTATCATATTTCAGGGTGGGTGGGAGATAGGATGGTAGGGAGGGGGGGGATTTGGTGGTAATGTGCCCTGAGCCTGCTGGTTTCTTGGGGTTAGACAGGACTGCCTGAAAACATAAAATTTACTGATCCTGTTGTAAGGGGGGGTTCAAGCCATAGAGACCAAATCCTTTTAAATTTCTTCTCACATTTTCTATGTTTGTATATCAGTTTGTGAAAGTTGTTGATCAGATCTAAGCAGGAATTAGCTTGAGGTGGATCTGGAGCCATCCATTTGCAGTGTTCTCCCCAGAATTTTTTCCCAGCCGGGAGGTATGAAAAAGTAGCCGGGTGGGGTGGGGGATTATGCTCATTATATAGGTCAGGGATGTCTAACTTTCGTACCACTAGATGTTTGAAAACTATGACTCCCAGCATTCTGTGGTTGTAGAATGCAGGGAGTTGTAGTTCGGCAACATCTGAAGGTAACCAGATGTAATATGGCAGCACAAGCACATGTGGCACCATTTTGTGGCCTTGGGTATCTTGGAAAAGCTAGTTAACATGTTCTAAAATAATCTTGCAAGTGTAAAAAAGGGGACTGGACTGGGCAGTTTTTACTGACCTATTGGTACACTTATTAAAGCTACATCTAAATTCTTTTAAATCACAAGTGTTCTCTCAAGAATTTTTTTCCAGGCGGGTGGCATGAAAAAGTAGCCGGGTGGGCCGCCCGGGTAAATGACCCTAGGGAGAACACTGCATTTGAGGACTATGGTCTTCCTTGCCCAAAAAAGGGACTCTTATAAAATGTTAGTTGAGAGGGGTTTTCTATTTCAATCGTATTAATTCCCAGTAGGCAAAGTTTCGGGTTCATAGGAACCGGCCAGGGAAGAAGACTTGTTAACAGATGTGTGACTGTGTGCCACAAATTTTGTACATGTGTACAGTCCCAGATTAGGTGCCAGAAATCCGCCGCCTGTTGATTGCATTTGGGACATCTGTCTGATGATGTAGGGGATATCCTATTTAGTCTTTTGGGGGTGAGGTAGGCTTGGTGGGTAATGTATAGTTGAATTAGTTTATTATTTGCCGAAGGGGCAGCTTGAACATTTGCTGCACCGATCTCATCCCAGTCTTCCCCATCAATATTGGGGATTGATTTATTCCATAATTGTATTATTGATTCTCTCTGTTGGACGGAGTTCACAGCAATCAGCCTGGTGTATATTCGTGAAATAAGGCCTTGGGTTTTGAGAATCCCGATCATGGGGTGTTTAGTCAGTTGGAGTACCTTAGTGGGGAACTGTGAGTGGATGCAATGTCTTAACTGTAAATATCTATAAAAGTATGAGCGCGGTAGTTCATACTCAGATTTCAGATCCTCGAAACATTTGAGATTGTTTACGGCTATGATATGATCGAATTGTTTTATTCCTATACTTTCCCAGTCGTTCGCGGAGACAAAGGCTGCGAGATGTGGATAGCATTGATTATCTAACAATTGTATTGTTTGAAGAACGCACTCCTGTAGACTTTGCTCTTTCTTTATACGTTTATTAGTGACATGCGTGCACAACGTTTCGGGGTGTGTCCCCCTTCCTCAGGTGCATAACCACAACACACACAGTGCAACATTTTATTCACAATGCTCCACCCCCTTTCAGGGTGTCGCCTACAACATCATGATTGTGACTAATTGATTTAAACTATATATTAAAACATGGTTTATACTGTTAATATCACAAACCTTTTAAAATGCATTTTTAGATATTCTGTGTCTTTTTACTTTAAAACCATTTCATTAGTGACAAAGTGCCTATGCTTACTTTAAAGTGCTACGTTATTAAAGTGCTACACTGTTTAAAGTGCTCTAATGTGTTATTATAAAGTTCTTTACAACAAGTGCTTACCGTAAAATAAGAGCATTACAATCTACAACTACCTTTGGATCTACTAAATTTTTTTATATGTTATTGGTTTCTTCTTTCTTTTTGTTTCTTTTCCAGGTTATCTTCCTTTCCATTCCAGCGGATCAAGTAAATTAGGTAAGTATTTACAGGAAACATTTTCTTCATTTTCTTCATTTTCTTCGTTTAGGCCTTTTGGATGCATGGTGTTGAGATAGTGTATCCAATGTATTTCTCTCTGTAGGAGCTTTTTATCGTAATTTCCTCCCCTGGATGCTTTTTCTACTACTTCCAACAATATACATCTGACCTGTGCTGCATTATGTCCCTGTATTTTAAAGTGTTTAGACACAGATGTCACTCTTTCGTTTTTCTCCAAGTTACACTTTGTTATGTCCCTTTTATGTTCACCTATGCGAGGAAGAAGGAAATAGAAAAAACAAAACGAATAGGAACCTTTCCGTGCCTTAGCTGCCAGGCATGTACAGCAATAATTAAAGGGGAAACAGTATCACACCCATCTCAAGGTAACCAAATAAGATTAAAACACTTTGCTAGTTGTCTCACCATGGGAGTAATATATATGTTAAAATGCCCATGTGGCTTAGCCTATATAGGCAAGACAAAAAGACAAACAAGAACTCGCATAGGTGAACAAAAAAGGGACATAAAGTGTAACGAAAGAGTGACATCTGTGTCTAAACACTTTAAAAAATACAGGGACATAATGCAGCACAGGTCAGATAGATGGTGTTGGAAGTAGTAGAAAAAGCATCCAGGGGAGGAAATTACGATAAAAAGCTCCTACAGAGAGAAATACACTGAATACACTTTCTCAACACCATGCATCCAAAAGGCCTAAACGAAGAAATTAACTTTAGATGTTTCCTGTAAATACTTACCTAATTTACTTGATCCACTGGAATGGAAAGGAAGATAACCTGGAAAAGAAACAAAAAGAAAGAAGAAACCAATAACATATAAAAAAAATTAAGTAGTAGATCCAAAGGTGGTTTTAGATTGTAATGCTCTTATTTTAAGCACTTGTTGTAAAGCACTTTATAATAACACATTAGAGCACTTTAAACAGTGTAGCACTTTATTAACGCAGCAGTTTAAATTAAGCATAGGCACTTTGTCACTAATGAAATGGTTTTAAAGTAAAAAGACACAGAATATCTAAAAATGAATTTTAAAAGGTTTTAGTGATATTAACAGTATAAATGTTTTAACATATAGTTTAAATCAATTAATCACAATCATGATGTTGTAGGCGACACCCTGGGGTGGAGCATTGTGAATAAAATGTTGCACTGTGTGCGTTGTGGTTATGCACCTGAGGAAGGGGGGGGGGGACACCCCGAAACATTGTGCACGCATGTCACTAATAAACGTATAAAGAAAGAGCAAAGTCTACAGGAGTGCGTTCTTCAAACAATACAATTGTTAAAAAGTCTTAACCCTGTATGCGGCTAGCAGGATCTGAGGAATAGCACCCAGTAAGTCTCTGAAGGAAAGGAGTGCGGGGATTAACCTAAACGTGTGAGTATTGATTATCTGTTGTATTCAATTAGATCAACTGGACTTGAAGTTTAGTTCTTGAAGACATTTCGCTAGTCATCCGACTGGCTTTCTCAATTCAGAATGACTTGTACAAGAATCTTTGGCAATTATGTACCCTGAAAAATCCCAATTAGCATATCACAGCCAAGTGTTAAGGGCGTGATTGGATAGTGGCTAAGCGGTGTTATAGGAACTCCCAGAGTAAGGTGTTAAAACAGCATTGTACATGGCAGACAGTTGGTGTCGAACCCCCCCACCTCTATTTAGGCTTGGTTTCTTTATTTTCACATAAATGGCCTCCTTGACACCTCTCTTGAACCAGTCACGTTCCTTTGCCAATATGTTAACATTACAATCTTCAAAGGTATGTCCTTTATCCTTAAGATGCAGGTACATACCCGAGTCCTGACTTGAGGAATTGGCTTTTTCTGTGCTGGGCCATATGTTGATGCAGTTGCTGTTTGGTCTCCCCACATACAAATCAGAGAATTCTTCACTGCACTGCGTATATGATGTCGCTTTTCTTGTGTTTCGGTATTGGGTCTTTTGGATGTACCAATTGCTGCCTCCGTGTGCAGTGAGCAGACAGGGATATGATGTTTTTTGAAAATTCTTCTTAATTTCTCGGAGACCCCTGCTACATATGGGATGACCATGTTCTTTCTCCTTTCTTGCTTTTCTCCTTCACTGTTGGTATTCGTGTTCTTTTCTTTCCTTCTACTTCTTTTGACAAAGGCCCAGTCTGGATATCCACAAGTTTTAAGGGCTCCTCTGAGATGTTTCATTTCTTTAGCCTTCGCCTCTGTGCTAGTGGGGATGTTCTCAGCTCTGTGTTGCAGGGTTCTGATGACACCCAGCTTGTGATCTAAAGGGTGGTGGGAGTCAAACATCAAATAGTGATCTGTGTGTTGGTTTTCTGTAAACCTCTACTTCCAGTTTACCATTTTCCTTAACTTCTACCATGCAGTCCAAGAAAGCCAGTTTGTTGTTTTGTACCTCTTACCTTGTAAATTTTATGTTTTGGTCTACCGCATTGATGTGTTCTGTGAAAGCTTGTACTTCCTTCTGATGGATTTTAACCCAGGTGTCATCCACATATCTGAACCAGTGGCCCTTAAAAGGTATTAAGCGCCTGTTTTTCTTCCTCCTCCATGTAAAGGTTGGCCACAATGGGTGAAACTGGAGATCCCATAGCACATCAGTGTTTTTGCTTATAGAACTTATCCCTGTATTTGAAATAGGTGGTATTCAGGCACAAGTCCAGTAAGGAACACACCTGTTCGGGGTTGAGATCAGTTCTGCTGGTAAGAGTGCAGTCTTGGCCTAGCCGTTTTCTCACCATGTCAACAGCCTCCTTGGTGGGTATACAGGTGAAGAGAGATGTCACATCATAGGACACCATAGTTTCTTCTGCACCAAGTTCTATACCTTCAATCTTGTTGGTGAAATCCTGAGAGTTCTGGATGTGATGCTTAGAACTTCCTACCAATGGTCCTAAGATGTTGGCTAGGTATTTTGCTACCTTGTATGTTACAGAGTCGATGCTGCTGACTATAGGTCTTAGTGGTGCCCCTTCCTTATGTATCTTTGGGAGTCCATATATGCATGGATGTTCCTCACCAGGGTACAGGGGATGATACATTGCTCGATCAATGGCTTTATCCTTTTGGAGCTGTTGTAGTAAGTCTATGACGCTTTTCTTGTAACGGCTGGTGGGATCCCTTGTTAAAGCCTCATATGTGTTGTTATCGGCCAGGAGCATGGTCACCTTATCATGGTAGTCTGAGGTGTTGAGTACCACTGTGCATCTTCCCTTGTCTGCCGGTTGAATGGTGATACTGGAATCTTTCTTGAGGGATGTTAAGGCTTTCCTGTGTGGTCAGGTTAGATGGAGGTTTAGCACTGGCTAAGGCTGTAGATACCTTAAGGGGAAGTTGTTCTGCCTCACTCTGTGGTACCTTATTATGGTGAATTGAGGCTTCTGTGGCTGCTATAATATCCACCACAGGGATGGCTTTAGGAGTGATGGCAAAATTCAAGCCCTTAGCAAGGACTTCCATTTCTGGCTGGGTCAGGGTCCTGTTAGACAAGTTTCTCACCCATTCCTCCTTGTTTGATGAAGTGACACTTCCCTCCTTTTGTATCCAAGGTAGTTGTTCTCCTTTGCGGGTGTTCTGGGATGACAGATTAGAGAACTTGTTCTGTTGCCTTTGTTTGCCCTTATAGTGCTGAGAAAGCTGTGCTTGTTTGGTGAACTCCATCACTCTTTCCCAGATGGCCACAGGCAGCTGTGAGGCCAGGTTCTGTTCTAGTTGACTAATGTTGTGCATTAACGCATCGACTGTAAAATGTGTCTGTCGTACCCTTTCATTTAGGAGCTGTGTTTGAGCCTTTTGCAGTATCTGTTTGGCTCTGATGCCTTTAACTGTGGAATCCAGACGTATGCTGCATGGTACTAACCTTTGTTGTCTGCATCGGAGGTTAAAATCGCAGGTGGTTTCTGTAGTCTGCCAATTTCCTTGCTGTCTTTCCATATTGTAACATACAAGGTAGCAAAATACCTAGCCAACATCTTAGGACCATTGGTGGGAAGTTCTAAGCATCACTTTCAGAACTCTCAGGATTTCACCAACAAGACTAAAGCTATAGTACTTGGTGCAGAAGAAACTATGGTGTCCTATGATGTGACATCTCTCTTCACCTGTATACCCACCAAGGAGCCTGTTGACATGGTGAGAACGGCTAGGCCAAGACTGCACTCTTACCAGCAGAACTGATCACAACCCTGTGTGTTCCTTACTGGACTTGTGCCTGAATACCACCTATTTCAAATACAGGGATAAGTTCTATAAGCAAAAACACGGATGTGCTATGGGATCTCCAGTTTCACCAATTGTGGCCAACCTTTACATGGAGGAGGTAGAAAAACAGGCGCTTACTACTTTTAAGGGCATAGCACCCAGCCACTGGTTCAGATATGTGGATGACACCTGGGTTAAATAGAGGTGGGGGGGTTCGACACCAACTGTCTGCCATGTACAATGCTGTTTTGACACCTTACGCTGGGCATTCCTATAACACCTCTTAGCCACTATCCAATCACGCCCTTAACACTTGGCTGTGATATGCTAATTGGGATTTTCCAGGGTACATAATTGCGAAAGATTCTTGTACAAGTCATTCTGAATTGAGAAAGCCAGTCGGATGACTAGCGAAACGTCTTCAAGAACTAAACTTCAAGTCCAGTTGATCTAATTAAATACAACAGATATACCATGACCTGAAAGAATGAGAACCTTCACAAGGGTAGCATTGATTGTTCCACAGAGGGGTTTCATTTGGTATAACTGAGAATTTTAGCAATTCGTTGATTTCTTTCCAGATCTTATGCATCTGGTTGTGTAGAGGCGTTGGCTGACTAGTCATATGTAGACCCGGTGCTTCAATCGTAGCGTAGGAGGCCAGCATTTGTTCGGCCACAGTAGGGGTTTCATTGGGATCTACTCCCTGACTTAAAAATCTAATCTGTCCAGCCAGGTAATAATATCGAATGTTTGGCAGTGCCAGGCCGGCCTCATCTTTGGGCTGTTGGAGTTTGCTGACTCATCTTTGGGCTGTTGGAGTTTGCTGACCTTGAGTCGGGCTCTACCGTTAGCCCACAGGAATGAGGTAAGTATAATTATAAATTCAGAGAACAGTTTTTTTTGGAAGGTAGACTGGGGAGTGTTCCATTATATATAATATTTTTGGTAGGAGAATTTTAATAAGATTTATTCTTCCAATTAAATTAATGGGGAGAGCAGACCAGGATTGTGTCTTTTGGCGTATGGTATGGAGGAGAGGGTTAATGTTTAAATCTCTGAACTCCTTAGGGTTCCTTGAAATCCAAATACCCAGATACTTGAAATGGGAAACCCTTGGGATTTGCCAAGATAAATCTTGGGAGGAAATATTTTCAGCGTCAAGAAGACATATGGTGGATTTCCCCCAGTTAATTCCAAGTCCAGAGTACGGTTTGAATTGGGTGATGTGTTTCTCCACTTGAGTTAGAGATTGACCGGTGTCTGATAGGAATAGAATTATGTAATCTGCATATAACCCGATTAGATCTGTATGAGGACCTCTGCTTAATCCCTTTATAAGGGGGTCAGATCTGAGTCTGATGGCTAGAGATGCGATAACAAGCGAGAAAAGATAGGGGAGAGCGGACATCCCCGTCGTTAGTCCATTTATCATTACATTGGCCCTGGGGTTAGCGTATAGTAATTTGATCCATTTTATATATTTGGGGCTGAAAACGAACCGGATTATACACGCCTATAAAAAAAACTCCATTCAACTGAATCAAATGCTCTGGTCGCATCTAATCACCCATATTCTCATGTCTGATCGTATGGATTTGTGCTCGTCGAATATTTGATGTACTTTTCCCTGGCATAAAACCGGTTTGGTTTTGATGGATGATGTTGATATTAGTCTTTGTAGACTGTTAGCTAAGGTTTTTGCCAATAATTTATAATCACTATTCAGAAGCGATATTGGTCTATATGCTGTTTGATTGCTAGGTCTTTGTCCGGCTTTAAAAGTAGGATTATTGATGCGTCTAACAGAGGCGGGCAGGGTTTGATTAGCGAAAGCATTTTGGTAGGTGAGAAGTAGTTGCTGTGGTATTGTTTTATCGAATTTCTTGTAAAATTCAATAGGAAGGCCGTCTGGGCCTGCAGTCTTCCCTGTTTTCATGCTGGCAAGTGATTAAGAGATTTCCTCCAGGATAATGTCTGCTTCAAGTAGTTGTTTTTGCTCGGCAGTTAGTTGTGGAAATGACAGATCTTGTAGGTAGTCTAAGTTTACTTGGATTGAGTAGTGCGATTGTGATATGTATTGAGATTGGAAATAGTCAGCGAAAGACTTGATATCGGAAGATTTAGTAAGGAGACCTTTATGTGGATCCTGTATGTTAAGAATTGGTCGGTTTTTATGGTTAGTTTGTACCAGATGTGCAACATTTTAGCAGACTAGTTGCCTTGTTCATAAAATTTTTGTTTTTGAAAAAAAATTTCCGGTTTGCTTTTTCTTTAATTAAAATATTATAGTCTCTGAAGTTTTTGCCAGGTATTTTGATTAGTCTCAGAAGAGATGTTGCAGAATGCTTGTTCTGCCTTTTGCACTGCTTGTGTGAGGGATTCTTCCTCTAATCTTGTGTGTTTGAGAAAATTAAATTGTGCTGTTAAGAAGACCTCTTGCGTATGCTTTAAATGCGTCCCAGATGATTCCTTGGGGCGTTTGATCATGGTCTAGGCTAAAGTACAGTTGTATTTGGTCCTCGATAAGGTCGTTATTTTCTAGTTCAGTCACATTCTTAGGCTTGCACAAGTCCCACCAGAGGTTCTCAATCGGATTTAAGTCTGGTGACTGATGGCCACTCCAAAATGTTCCAGCCTTTAATTTGCAACCATGCTCTAGTGAACTTGGAGGTATGCTTGGGATCATTGTCCTGTTGAAAGGTCCAACGTCTCCCAAGCCTCAGGTTTGTGACGGACTGCATCACATTTTTTTTCAATATCTTCTGGTACTGAAGAGAATTCATGGTACCTTGTACACGCTGAAGCTTCCCTGTACCTGCAGAAGCAAAAAGCCCCAAAGCATTATTGACCCCCCAGCCATGCTTCACAGTAGGCAAGGTGTTCTTTTCTTCATAGGCCTTGTTCTTCCTCCTCCAAACATAGCGTTGATCCATGGGCCCAAACAGTTCTAATTTTGTTTCACCAGTCCTCAGAACACTTTTGTGGTTTGTCCACATGGCTTTTGGCATACTGCAGTCGACTCTTATTCTTTGGAGACAGCAAGCGGGTGCGCCTGGGAGTTCTGTCATGGAGGCCTTCATTACGCAGTGTGCGCCTTATTGTCCGAGCTGAAACTTCAGTACCCGCTTTGGACAAATCTTTTTTCAGTTCTTTAGCAGTCACACAGGGACTTTTCTCCACTTTGCGCTTAAGGTAGGGCACAGCAGTCGAAGTCAACATCTTCTTTCTGCCACGACCAGGTAGCGTTTCAACAGTGCCCTTTGCTTTGAATTTGCGAATGATGCTTCCTATGGTGTATCTTGGTATGTTTAACATCTTCTTATAGAAATCACCACTTCTGTCTTCCTGGACCATTCTCTTGACTTCACCATGTTTGTAAACACACCAGTAAATGTCTAAAAGGAGCTAAGTATCACAGTCATAATAAGCACCAATTAGGCAGATTTAAAATGCTTGATTGCTGCTCGTTGACATCCACAAGTGTTTTCAATACCTGAATGAAAACACTTAAATAAACCTCTGCTCTTAAGAGTGGTAGTCTTTAAGGGGTTGAATAATTGTGTCAATGAAGAAATCACAAAAAAACACATTTAATACTGTATTACAAAAAGAATTGTCATTTTAGTTGCATTTGGTTCTTTAAAAAGTCCTTGTAAGATTTCATTCTGAACACAATTACAAATGTACACCGAATTCCCTAAAACCCCTTTACAGCATTGGGGGTTGAATAATTTTGAACACAACTGTAGTTACCTGATATGGCACCAGCCCGACTTGAATGTAATTTGACATTTGCCTGGCATGAATAATTTTGAACACAACTGTAGTTATCTGATATGGCACCAGCCCGACTTGAATGTAATTCGACATTTGCCTGGCTATCTGTACAGTCTGGACTGGGGGATTTTCCCATTGTTGATGTTTAGGACCTGACTTTTTTGGGGAGTTTTGGACTTTGCTTGCTTCCAAACTGTCGAGATGACCCTAAGTAGCAAAAATTAGCCCTTGGAGTGAATTTCCTTTCTTGGGGAAGGAATACACATTTCCTCCTGATGACTTGCTAATAATTTTGTCTAGGCTTTTCCCAAATAGCATCTCACCCTCAAAAACTAATTGGCACAAATTGACCCTTAGAGGACGTGTCTGCGTGCCAGTGCTCTTCGGGCAGCAATTGACAGGGCCATCGACCTCACTTATAGGTGAACCAAGTCAGAGGCTTCTGAGACAAAATCCTTCATATTTTGAAGCCACATTTGTAAGGCACGAGAAACTGATGTAAGGGCCACTGCAGGTCTGCAAGTGGCTCCTACTGCCTGAAAAACTCCCTCCCCTTTTATTAATGAATCCTGGAACATGGCAGCATTATCAACCTGCCAAGTTGTTCCACGGGCGAGATGGACTACTGCAGCGTCAGTTTTAGAGACCGATTTATTAAACTGGTATTTCTTGGCGAATCAACCAGATATAGTTAGCATTTTTTCCAGTATTTTTCCATTCTGGAGCAATAATCTTTTCAACTGAAGAGTGCAAGGGGAAGGGAAGCATCTTCTTCACTGCAGGAAAAAAAAATTATCAGCCACTGATGTTCTTTGCTCTTCAGCAGTTAGTGACAATGTGCCCCTAACAGACCTAATAAGAGGGTCCATAATTGTACAATCAAAATCGAATTCAATCCTCTTCTGAAGGTTGCTAACAATTTCCAGAATTGCCAGACATTTCATAATCAATGACTCCTGCATGACCAGAGTAAATTCCTGTTTCATAACAGCTAGCAATGATTCTGTTTGCGCTAAACAACAGGGGCTGAATTAGAAGCTGTATCTGCAGTAAGCTTTTTAGACACCTTTTTTACCTTCTTATTCATGCAATAGAATAGAATCTATCAAAGCCATTCAGCCAGCTTCTCTCTTTAAAGGATAAGTACACTGTAAAAACAAGTTAAGTTTAATTGTAAGCTACAGCTTTAAACAGCTTTCCCTCACCCTTTTTTTTTCTAGGTCCCTCCTGAGCCTACCTGTGGTGCTGTAAAGTTGCTGACATCTTGGATGTGCAGTGAAGACTGTTGAGCTCCTCCCCCTCTGAAACTTGCTGGCTCCCCTTCTTCTTTAGGCTCCAAAAGCTGCAATTGTGTGCGATTTAACAGTAGTTAAATAAACTCACATTATGGATTGAAGATCTTGAGAATAGATCCAGGAGATCTAACATTCGTATTAGAGGAATCCCTAAATCATACTCTGACACCCATGCAGTGGTTAAAGAGATATTAACAGCCCTCCTCCCCAAGAACCACAACTAAAATTGGAATGGGACAGAGCCCACAGAGTCCTCACCAGACCAACTAGTGAAGATACCCCTAGAGACATTATCATTAAACTCTATTACTATACCACCCGTGAAACAAACTAAGGAACTGCGATTTGACTCCCACTCATACCAAATTTACCCACATCTTCAGGCAATGACATTAACTAAACTTTTGAAAACTCAAACCAATTACGCAAGCTCTTATTGATCACCAGATGAGATACAGATGGGGATACCAATTTAAATTGATCTTTCAAAAAGACAATCATACGTACACCATAGATAACTTACCTGATGGATTACAACTACTCCACTCCCTCCAAATAAGCACTCTACAACCCCCTCAAATATCCCACACTACGTCCACCATTGAGAAGGGAATGGACAAAGATTACACCTAAAAGACACCACCAACATCAACTTACCTTCCAATCACCAAGGGACCCACCAATGACAATGGGAACAGAGGGAAAAGAATGAAGCAAGTCAACTCCAGACCGGATGGATTACCAGGTCTTTATTTTAAAAAATTTCAAACACAACTTTCTAACTTAACTTAGTAAATTAGGTAACCATGAATTAACTGGAGGAACCCTACCGCAAGAAATGATTGAGGCAAATATATCCCGGATCCCCAAACTAAATAAAAACAGACCGATATCCCTCATTAACCATGGCATTATGCTTAGACACTATACTCCTAACCCTAAATCAGAAGGATCAAGTGGGATTCATCCCAGGCAGAAAAGCTGCAGACAATATATGAAAGGTATGTAACCTTGTGGCATATGCCAACTTTCATAAATTAAAGCTTAAAATTAAGGAGATAAGCATTTCTGCTTATCTCCTCCGGTCCTGTAGATCTCTGATTGGACAGAGAAGATCCAATTTAATTTAAACTGGTCCTTCATTGCATCCGACATTCCCCATTGGTCCCTCTGCTCTACTTAAGCCTGTTAAAGCCATTTTTCCGTTGCCTGTTATAGCTTTGGTTTGCCTAGCTTGAGGTCCACTTGTTTTTTGTGCTTCTAGTTTAATAGCCATTCTTGTGCATGGTTATGCTCTGTCATATTATTATTGTGCTCGTTCCTGGTCATTTGTTTTTCAGCTCCTGTTTTGTCCTTTTGGTGTTCCGGTTTTCCAGAATAAGCCCGACCTCAGCATCTACCTTGTGCACTAAGACCTGGGGGTAACCACGTACAGCGAGGCGTGACAAGTCTCCTGACCATCGGGGGCCTGTCTATAGGTGAAGAAGGGTATAGGTGATGAAGGTATACTTGGGGACTCCAGGCATCACATATACCCTACTGCACCATCAAAACCTCCCTCCATCAATCATTAACCTACTAAAAGCCCTCCATAATAACCCATTAACTTAATTGATGTCCACTATCTCCAACCCGATTTGCACTTGCAATGGAACCTATAGCTCAATCAATCAGATTAATCAAGACAAAGGAATTAAAATAGGACCCAAGGAATATAAAATTAAACTTATTTGCGGATGATATACTTCTGACTAACTTCCCCTTTAAATTCTCTCCCTAATTTATATCTACACTTAGCATCTCTTACACCCCTCACAGGACTAAAATTAACCCGGAAGAAGCAGAAATTTTATATCTTAATACACCAAAACCACTTCTTTTTATTGAGAAGTTCAATTGTAATAATTTTGAATGCCAACAAGGACTTCTAAAAAAGGACGTATTTAGAAATCAAATTAACATCAAACCCAGACACCCTGTTCTCTACTAATTATCCCCCACTTTTTCATAAACTAAAAAAAAATAAAAATAAAAATGTACAACTTTGGATGCCCTGTAAAATGTACTGGTTGGAACGCATCACAGCCATAAAAATTAACGTACTACCAAAACTGCTTTACACTTTTCGTAGTCTCCCAATCAAAATCACCACACAATCACTCACACAATCACTGAAATACTTCAAAGGGCCGTCATGGACTTTATTTGGAATGGAGCTAAACCTTCATAAAGAAATCTATCATGTTCTCACCAAAACAAGGGGGGGGGGGGAATTATCAATCCCACATTTATACAATTACTTGCTCACCTGGTAATACAGCATACACAGACTGATATCCCATCATGGATGGATATAGAAAACCATTTAATAGCACCCCTTAATCTGGCTTCAATAGCCTGGATTCCTAAAAATAAACAAAATCTACCCCACTCATCCAGTCAAACTAAAAACACACTACACATTTGGAATTCAATGTCTCTTTCCCTCCAACTACAAAACTCCCCTTTCTGAGCTACAAATACTACATAACACACTTTTCCCCCCAGGTTTTAATGATAAAAGGTATTAATGGTGGGCTAAGCTTTTCAGAATATCTAATTTTATCCAGGGTACAACCGGTTCCCAACCCCCCACTGACATTTCATTAAAACCAAATTAAACACTTAATCTCAACAAACTCCGATATTTGTAAAATACATCCATACAGCCACCAGGATTCCCAGAAGTCAACTTCTGCAATACAAACAAAAAACATAAACAAATTGAATCCCTCTAGTTGTCACATACAATCCCCAACTGAAGACCCTCAGAAAAATAGCCAAAGCTCTACAGTGTACACTTCACAAGGATGAGAGGCTCCAAAACATATTCCCAGACTCACCACTTCTGGCATTCAGGCAGCCCCCAAATCTAAAAAGACTAATAACAAGAAGTGCTTTGATACAACCCAACAAAAATGGAACCTATCCCTGTAGCAAAAAAACAATGCAAAACCTGTCCACACATCTGCAATTCAGATAAAATACAGATTCCAGGCATATTAGAGGAATACAGCATCCATGGCTCAATACATCCAACATGGTGTACTTAATACAGTGCACTAGATACCTAACAGGAGGGCTGTATATAGGAGAGATTGGTCAAAGCCTGAGAAAGAGGAACACACACCACCGCTTTACTATAACAAATAAGATACTTGACACACCAGTAGGGAATCACTTTAACAGCCCTCACCACTCCATAAACGATCTAAGAATCTTGGTCCTTAAGGGGAACTTTAAAACAGACAATGAAAGGAAGGTATGGGAGTACAAATTAATGAAAACTTTTAACTCTCTGGAGATGGACTGAACCTGGGCATGGACTGAACCAAGGAGCATGAATTCAAAATCTTCAAAACCTTCCAAAAAAAGGTTGGAAAACCATTTGTGCAGTTGGTCCAGAGAAAGAAGAAAAATTATCCCCTTATTGACCACATCCAACAATACTTTCCTTTTAATCACATTTGTTGGAATCCTTGAAAAATAGGTCTCCAAGGAGGAAAGAAAACAGAATCCAGCCTTGGGCTTAAGGAAACAAGGTTTAGGATCCATCTCTCTGTTGTAATCTGGGACCACTCCCCAGTGGTCGAGCTCCGATAAAAATAGGAATGATCACAAAACCTTCAGAAAGATGGTTTCCTAGAAATTTAACCTCTAAGGACTTGTATATGAAACTCCTTGAGATTGGAAAATCTAAGGGCTAGTTCAGACTACATCAGCTTGTATCCGTTTTTAAAACGCAGGCGAGTTAAAAAAAAAAAAAAAAAAAAAAAAAAAAAAAAAAAAAGGACAGACCATAAAATCCCATATGATTTTATAATATCATTCACACTTGCTGCGTTATATTCCGTTCCAGTCAGTTTAATAAACTCACTGCATGCAGCATTCCTGTCTGTTTTTTCATGCATTTTCTATATAAATGTATGGAATATACATTGTAAAAAAATGGATACAAATGTATGCAAAAAAATGGATACAAACTGACAAACGCATGCTGTGCGTCTGTCAGTTTCTAGTGTGAACAAGCCCTAAAGGACTGATCAGAACCTATGCCGATAGAAATAAATTCAGATCTTCCTATAGGTTTGGTAGGCTTAGATGCATGTATTCGAAGAGATTTCCTTAGAAGGCAAAAAAAAAAAAAAAAAGATTTTCTAAGCAGTTGAAACAACAAACTTAGACAAGATAGAGATTCTACTTGAAATGGAAGAGAAACTAGTTTATTCTTTGGTTAAAATCTTGGATTGCTAATAGTTCTTCAAAGAGCTCTGCGACCTGCTACCAACAAATCAAGATGATGATCTAGCCTCACCTACAATGAAATTGTAAGCCTATAATAGAATGTTAGCCGCTTCAATCAAATTTTTCGGTCATCCCGAATAGCATAAATTGTTCTGTCCATATAGCCTGTTTTAGCCAAGACAAAAAAAAAACTACTACATTGGGACACGTGGCACAACCCGAATTTATTAATATGAATAAATATTGGAGGTTGTAGAAAGACATATACGTCCACTTAGTTCAACCTTTATCCCCTATGCATAATGTCTGTATAACAGTTACATAGTAACATAGTATTGGAGGTTGTATAAAGGCATACATCCACCTAGTCCAGACCTGGGGACCACATGTGGCCCTTTGGTTGCCCCTGACTGGCTCTATACTCAATACTATACCTGTGCCCCCCAAAAAATCTTAATGTTAACCGATTGTCAAACAATATAAAAAGGGCCCCAACGGCTTTCACTTCATTCACCGCTTTTTTTTTTTTTTTTTTTTTTAACTTTGTTTATTAACAGTAATTTCTGACATACAATAGGTACAGTATTAAGACTGTACACAAGTCTCAATCATACAAATAGTATATTGTAATTGTTTGTAGGTCTTCTTAGTAAGTCAAAGTTATAATGTTTAATTGCATAATTAAATTAATAACTATTTATAAGCACCATTACTTATTTTGTGTTTGATTATAAATCGTAAACATCCCTTTACAGCTTTGGATGGGGTAGGATGGAGGTGGGAAGGACACTGCCGCCTCTCTCGCATTCAGATAGTAGTATCTTGTTTCGATCCAATAGTTCCATATTTTAACAAATTTCTGTGGGCATTTTCTTTTTCGGTATAGGATTTTAAAGTCTGGTAATGTGGTATTGATGAGGGCTTTCCATTGGGCTAGAGTTGGTGATTCTAGTGCCATCCATTTAAGAATTATTGTTTTCCAAGCATAGAAGTGTTTCAATTAAAAAGATTCTTTGATATTTAGTCAATATTTCTTCATTTAGTATCCCCAACGTGCAGGTTTCACTTTTAAATGGGATGTGTGGGCAAGTCCAAATATGATGCCAGAAATCAGCCTGGTCCTGAAAGCATTCCGGGCAAGTATGGGTCCTGGATGTTGAAATGCGATGCAGCCTTTTTGGTGAGAGATAAGTTTGATGTATAATATTATATTTGTTGATGGCGATACAGTCATGTGCGAGTATGCAAAGTCATTTCAGGAATCATTCTGCAGCCAGACAATGTCTTAGTTGTAGAAATTTATAGAAATATGTACTTGGTATGCTTGTGAAGGTTCTCATTCATCCAGGTTATGGTATATCTGTCGTATTCAATTAGATCAACTGGA
This sequence comes from Hymenochirus boettgeri, assembly GCA_019447015.1. Taxonomy (NCBI): domain Eukaryota; kingdom Metazoa; phylum Chordata; class Amphibia; order Anura; family Pipidae; genus Hymenochirus; species Hymenochirus boettgeri. The sequence goes on along the minus strand of CM033473.1, from coordinate 97,836,458 downwards.
CTTGAATTTAATCTGTGTCAATTATGTACCCTGGAAAATCCCAATAAGCATATCACCGCCAGGTGTTAAGGGCGTGATTGCATAGTAGCTAAGAGGAGGCCATTTATGTGAAAATAAAGAAACCAAGTCTAAATAGAGGTGGGGGGGTTCGACACCAACTGTCTGCCATGTACAATGCTGTTTTGACACCATACCTTGGGCGTTCCTATAACACCTCTGAGCTACTATGCAATCACACCCTTAACACCTGGCTGTGATATTCTTATTGGGATTTTCCAGGGTACATAATTGCCACAGATTCTTGTACAAGTCATTCTAAATTGAGAAAGCCAGTCGGATGACTAGCGAAACGGCTTCAAGTCCAGTTGATCTAATCGAATACAACAGATGTACTTGGTAGCTTATAGTTTTGTTGGAGATCGTTGAATGGAATTATTGCAGCATTTAGTGTTATATCAGCAAAAGTGCTGATGTTTTTGCTCTGCCAGTCTGCGTGGTAGCGCTGCCAAATGAGGGAAGCACTTGTTGCGTCATAGTGCTGTTTTGAGGCCAATGTATTTTATGATCGAGTTGGTCGATTGCCACATTTTTGCGGTCATAGTGTGTAGTACTGTACCTCTTCCAAGGTGTTTTTGAGGGTCTTTTAAGAAGGCCATGAATGGTCCATTTAGATATTGCTGTAGCATTTCTTCTGACTCTCTAGGTACTGTTTCTGGATTTAACCAGGGTTGAAGATATTTGAGTTGTCCTGCGATATAGTATAAGTAAGTTTGGAATTGCAAGTCCACCAAAGACTTTGGGGCATTGCAGGGTGGTTAGTTTGGTTCTTGCTCTTCCGTTTCCCCATACAAAAGAGTTTAGCATACTGTTTAATTTCCTAAAGAATTATTGTGGAATCCAAGTTAGGGCATGTTGGAGGGTGGGCTCTCACCTCTTTAATCGTACCCCCCTACAGCATAGCCGTACCCATGCTATCGCAATTATCCGCAAAAGGTATGTAAAGCAGGGAGACACTGGCAACTCTAGGTCTGCAAAAACCTTGTATTTTATTGCTGCTAAACACACGTTTCGAACGTCCATGCTTTCTTTTTCAAAGTGTAACAAAGTGACACACAGTGAGAAAATATATCCCATGCCAAAACTCCATCCCCAATTCTTATCGGTAACAAATGGTGCTTCATTAAATCTTAATCCATTATATTACGCATAGTTATATAATAATCCACTTTTGTGGAGAAAAGAATTGTTCCATTTCAGAAGGAAGTGCTCTTGAATGGAAACAAACCCAAGGAATCACTTCCATAGAGTTGTTACAGTTATTAACCCTATAGCAACTCATTACATGACCTTGCTGAAACAAAATGGTTTCTTTTGACAAAGACAGAGCATCCTTTGAATTTTCTGAACTTTGTCCTGAGGAAGGAACAACTTTCCCTACAATCTATTACTAATCTCAGATGACAATCATTGAACCAGAACTAGAGCACTCTTCTCCCAATTTGTCAGCCAACCCAAATTTATTAGAACCAACTTTGTAAACATTAAGCTTCTGTAGTTTGAGTTTCGCCAAACAAACCAGTCTGCTAAATAGTATTGGAGGTTGTATAAAAAGACATATGCCCATCTAGTCCAACCTTTATCCACTACGCATAATGTCTGTATAACAGTTACATAGTAAAATAGTATTAGAGGGTGTATAAAGACAGATGTCCATCTAATCCAGACCACATGTGGCCTTTTGGTTGCCTCTGACTGGCCCTATAAAAAAAACACTTATTTTATTACTGCAAAACAGAAAACATGTTACCAAAATGTCCATGCTTTCTTTTTCTAGTGTAACAAAGTAACACAGTGAAAAAATATATCCCATACAAAAACTCCAGCTCTAATTCTTATTGGTAACAAATGGCACGTCATTAACTCTTAATCGGTTATATTCCTCATAGTTATACATAATAAAGTGCATAAATTTATAATAAAAGCACCCTAATTACGGCACTTTAACTGCATTACTGCAATTGCACTTTAACTTAATGCACCTTATTATGTATAAAATGCAGCTTATTATGCTTAAGTTAATGCACCTTATTATGTTTAACTTTATGCAAGTTATTATGTTTAACTTTATGCACCTTATGTATAACTATGAGGAATGTAACGGATTAAAGCACCATTTGTTACCAATAAGAATTGGGGGTGGAGTTTTAGCATGGGATATATTTGCTCACTGTGTGTCAAGTACTGTTAGTCATGGCAAATCTCTCCTATGGAACACACAATCCTGCGGTGATTTACCGACATTGGCCGCTGCCGCCACTGAAATCCCCTCAGATTTTTTTAGACCAACCAACCGATAAACATAAATATCGGGAGGTTGGGCCGAAAAATCTGCTCGTATGTACCCAGCCTTAATGAAGATACTTTAAAACAAAAGTGATATTTGACTAACTGTGATGATAATTATGGCAAGTACAGAATATAATATATGATGCATATATAATAGAATATGTGGATGTATTTGGTCATGAACTTCGTCTGGGGTTGTTCGGTGGTAACCCATTCAGGAATCCCCCTCATGAAAATACTGCACTTGCCCCTGGAGACATCCAGGAGAAGATGGCAAGGAGGCAGTCGGAGACACTTGATTGGATGTCAGGAGTTAGCATAGGGGTGGACAAGTAGATTTGTGTATCGTCTGTTATCAGTAGAAAATAGTAATTTGTAATTGCCTATGGAGAACATCCAGACATTCTTACACATTGATTATATACAACACATCTCATTTCTATCAAGGCAAGATAAGTTTTAAGTTCAATTGTGTAATGTTACAGAGCATGATGGGAATTGTAGGCTCTAATGAGAATAAGTTGCAGTGTTTGGACTGGTTAAGACCATGTGTCACACTCATAGTGTAAGGATTTATTTTTTGTGAAAGTCACAAAAAGTTTTTAAAGGTCAGCTATAGATGTCTGTGGCAACACCCCTCCCTTGAAAAGAACCCAGGGTGAGGACCTAAACCGCTAGGGGTTCAGCTTCTAAATCCTCTACAATTTCCGATCACTGGTGGTCATATAAATGGGTGGGGCTTTAGTTGAAAGGGCGGGCTAAGGGTGGAGTTAGGGTGGTGGTGGGTGGGTCACCTGTCATTCGTAGGACAATGGGATAGATGTAATTTGCTAGGTTCCTAACTTTTTGAAGCTAGCTCCTAAATATTTGGATGATTTGTCCAGCCCTGGGTTAGGGTGTGGAGGGGGGCGGGTCACCTGTCAATTATATGACGTTGGAAGGTAGGAAATTGCTGGCTCCTAAAGATTTGGATGATTTGTCCAGTCTTGGTCAGTATTTTGTAGTCTACGTTAAGTAGCGAAATGGGCCTGTGCGATTCACGTTTTAATATTATAATTATATATATAATTTTAGTTTTGATTTTTGCTTTAGCATCTCCCTAAGTATTTTCCTTTTAGTTTATACATATGGAGTGTCTTTTGTGTCCCCATATAGCTTTCCATTCTACTATTTAAGAGCCAGCAACTTCATACACCAACGCATTACACAAATCATGCTAGCTTAGATTGGAAGAAGCAGAACATGCTGAAAGGGAAATAGGAGTTCCATTAAAACAAAACAAACTGCACAGACTAAGAGTTTGTTACCATTTTTTTTTCATGTGAAGATGCTACTGGGGGAATTTGCTTTGAGTTGAGTATTTAGAATATGAAAGATACAAGTTCTCAATAGGGGACCCCTCAATCATATCTGTTCAAATGTAAAAGTGTGGTAGAGTGTGTGGAGGCAAAGGTTGTGTGGAGGTATGCTGGAACATGGATGGTATGGACATTTACCTAGTCTATTTCTTTAGGAGGTTACATGTACATTAAGCTGGGTACACACGATGAGATATTTCGGTCCGATCGACCGATAGTTCAGTGTATCGGTCGATCGGACCGAAATTATCGCATCCGAAAGTGCCCGTGTCCGATCGACCGTTCGTCCAATCGGACGAAAGACATCGGACAGGTGGAAAACCTCGTCCGATCGTGCGGTCCTCTACGGACCGCACGATCGGTCGCGGTGACTAGCGACGCGGCTGCTTTTGCCGCGACCGACAGTCCTTCCTCTCTCCGACCGTTCGAAAGTATCGAACGGTCGGTCAGGAGGAAAAATCGATAGGTGTGTACCCAGCTTTATACCTACTTTCTCAGGTAGCGGTTTGTACTCTATTAGTGTTCAGATTATATCAGTATGCAAAATTGGGTTTAGGTCTCATTTAAGGATACTGTTGGCACTCTCAGGGCAGCAAGTTGACAACAGCATTGCTATATTCATACACAGAAGAGGAAATAGCCCTAGTAAATAATACTTCAATCAAAATAACCTGAGCAGCAGAGAGCAGGAGAAATAACAAATCGATCACTCTCAGAATTGTCCCATGTCTGTCATTAGTGGGAAAAAGAGTTAAACACCACAGATACATTTTGTCCAATCGACTTTGGAGAAGTTTTATATACCTATTTGATTGGTAAGTATGCCCTATTATTCACTCTGTGGCTCTTCAGTGTAGGATTGTTTTTATTTAGTTGAAGGAGCACCTTACGCCTTTCTTAGGGCAACATCCTGGCAGGTCATTCATTAGCGAGTGAGCAGTCAACCAGGACAAATCACTGTCTGTTGTGGCAAATGTAGTTAAGACCAACAGTTTGCTGCAACCAATCATGTTGTCCAAATGAGAGCGCACAATCGGGCAGGATTTACTGGAAGAACAGGCAACAGAGGCTGGTCACGACACCGGAGAAAGACCGATACACAGAAATAACGGATGCCTGTCCTAAAAAATCTTATTGTGTGTATCCTGCCTCAGGCTGGGTTCACACTAGGAGGCAGCTAACAGGTGCCTTCGTTATTGCATAGTGTGGTCTGTTGATTTCAATGGCACTGCTATGGGATAATACAAACTGCTGCATACAATGCATTCCTCGTAATGCATCGCAGCTAATAGTTATGAACAGTACCATTTGCTCCTATGAGCACACCAAAAAATCCCCTAGTGTGAAAGATCCTTTACTCTTTTAGCTAGTGCCCAGGATTGTTTATGTGTACTGCTTGTAATCACAAAAATGCACCTGGACGCTCCAAAGTTCTTCAAAAAAAAAATCCTTGTTTATTCTCCCATAAGTGAGATCTCTCCAGCAACGTTTCGGGTGGACCTCCACCCTTTATCAAGCTTGATAAAGGGTGGAGGTCCACCCGAAATGTTGGAGAAATCTCACTTAATTAAAACAAGATTTTTTTCAAATAACTTTGGAGCATCCAGGTGCATTTTTGATATTACATGTATTTTAAGACTGAGGAGCAGTACAGTATGCAGAGTGACGGTCCGGAGAGGAGAGTAGGATCCAAAAACATGCGAGTTACTTTAAGTGTACTGCTGCCACAGATGAAGGAAAATGAATGCTAACAATCTCAGCTAGAATATTTACGCTAGATAATAACTAGAACTTGACCATTTAATTAAATTAATTTCCAGGAGACAATGCCATCTGGAATTGGCTATTTTACCACCACAGAATCCTAAGACCATTCCTTTTTAGGTTGTCAACTATAGAATTTCCTCTACAGAGAAGCTTATTTACACCAAAGAGTAATTCATATGGTTGTAGACTTTTCTAATACACAGTTAACCTTATATCGGCCTTCTAAAATACAAATAACTACGTCGCCTATACAGCCTCCACAAGAAGGAAACATACCTCAGTGGGTTGGCTGATCTCAAACAAGTCCAGCCGGTTGGCGTTCCAGTGGTTAATAATGTCTGCCAATTTACGGCGCTCCTCTTCCCGACTCCCAGACATGTTTTCCGGCCCTCAACCTCCTCTATATTAGCGGCAGCCGAAAACCAGATAAGAATACAAAAAAAAAAATCTGTTTTTACAAAATCAATAGACAGATGAAGAAACGTACAAATCCTGTTCCTTAATCTACTGGGAATTCCCTTCCAATATTTTCGTTCCCTAGGTTGGTTGGTTGTTTTTAACAAGAAGCATTAATTTCTTGAACACACTCGGGCAAAAAAAAAAAAAGAACGCGATGATTGAAGGAGAATAATTGTCCCAAAAAATTAAAAATAAACAGGCCTCTCCTATCGGTATTCCAGTTCAATCAGGTTGCACGGTCCAGGTCGCTGACGGACCAGCTTCCTTATCTCCTTTTTTCCCTCCCCCTGCCCATAAGCTCCTGTTGTTTTGCTCCTCCTATTTGCACAAAGCATGGCGCGTTGCTAGTCAGCGTTGTTCGCGCCTAGGATCCATAGGGCTGTGGAATCTAAGGGAAAAAAACGCACAATTTTCATTGCAACATAAGGATTTAATTTCCAGAACCATGCTTTTATACCGATCGGGGCGCTCCGAGGTTACTATCAATACTTATATTACACTGAATCTGGGGCTTTTAAATTTCGGGTTTATTTTTTTATTTTGGTTTAATTTTCTTTCTTTTAAGTAATAAATAGTAAGTATTAATCATCTTTTAATAACTGTCTCTATTACCATCAGCCACAGCAAGCAGATCTCATATCAGATTGGCACTAGATTTTTGGAAAAATTTAACACCAGCCAATGTTGAATTTCTAATCACAAAGTAGCAGATTGCAGTGCGTTTGTTCTGTAATTCTGTCAGGCTATGGCCCCACTACAACGCGCAGGCAATCCCTAGAGAGATTTTTGTTTGCGCATGCATTTTGCACATACGATTTTTCCGTTATTGCAACGCATGCGTTAACACACTAAAAATGGTGTCACGTGCGCTTTAGCGAGCGCAAAACACGTGCGCAAACGCTTAAAAACGCGTAAGTGGGGCCTAGCCCTCAAAATTCAATAATCAAATGGGTTGGGATGAGATCTCCATATTCCAGACAACTCATTGCTAGTGCAGATATACAGGGAGATTCAATAAAAGTTCTTATCGTTTCAAAATGGTGCTAATTTTGCCCCAACCGATCAGATCTTATTTAACATTTGAAAGCTAACATCTGATTGGTTGGGGCAAAATTAGCACCATTTTAAACAATAAGAACTTTTATTGAATAACCCTGATAGTTTCAAAAGGAAGGGCGCAGAGAACCAGACAAATATTCTAGGGTAATCCCATATTCATTGAGACTAAACCGTGCAGAACAAACAGCGCTTGACAAAGTCTATTGGGCTGAAATGTTGTGCTGTGTTTATTTTCAATACATATGGGATTACCCTATAATATTTTTACTGTGTATTTGTTTGCAAGTGTGAACAGGGCTTAACCCTTACAATGCCAGCAGTGTTTCTAACTTGCGCACACTCAAATTCCTAGTACTGTCATGCTATACAATAAAAGCAAAGTTGCGGTGTCCGTGCCTACGCGTGTGTCCCTGAATGATGCTGCTGTGCTGCTGCAAGATGGAAATGGAAGACCTGCTAAAACCTTTAATGCTGCGTCCGTATGAATGATGGCAACAGTCCGCGCGTCTAGTGCCTGTTAATGTAACAGGCTTAATATCTTGTCACGTTATAAAATACAAATTAAAAATATCTGGCATAATTAAAGGATAATTAAACAACTAAACCCACTTAAAGGGCATGTCCACCCCCAAAACTATAATTCCCCCCACTACTGGCCCCAATGTGTAGTGTAGTTTAATCCTTACCTTACATCCCAGCTCCATATGGGTCTCCTGTAATCCCCCACCCCCCCCAAGTCCAAAAAAAAAAAGCCCCAGGAGGATAGCAGAGTCCATATAGGATCCTCCTTGTTCTCCTCCGGGAGAATTTTGGCATGCGCACTGCAGCCCTTCTCCCCCTCCCTTTCCCACCCTCTCATCCCTATTTGGTCTCCCTCCCCCTAGCTCAAAAAACTTTGACATAATGTTCTCTTGCTCCCCAGCCCAACCGCTATATTTGTATAGACAGAAAGTGCCCCGATAGTAACTTACCTTCCCTCTTTCCTCCGCCGTTCAGGGCTACCGGCAGCGCATCCATGATTGGCTGCCTCTCAGCCAATCACAGACGCGACTGCGGTCCGGTCCCTGCTTGCATTTCGCGCAAGCAGAGGGCCTGGCAGTGCGGCGGAGGAAAGAGGGAAGGTAAGTAATATCGGGGCACTTTCTGTCTATACAAATATAGCGGTTGGGGCTGGGGGAGCAGGAGAACATCATGTCAAAAGTTATTAGGAAGGGTGGACATGCCCTTTAAACCCAGTCCTTTCCACCCTTTTCTCACTCTGTGACTTGGCCAAGTAAAGATCCATTTCTTGCAAAGTACATCTTCCCATAGGCATGGCCACTGACAAGCAGGGGTGCTTATACGTATACAGCAATCTACTGGAAATCCAGGGATGAGGATCTAACAGTCCAGGTTTCTCAACCTTTTTATCTGTGGGGAACCCTTGAAAACTTTTCGTGTTCGGAGAACCCCATGCAAATTTATACAAATATAAATGATAGATCTATAAATAGATTTCTGTTTAAAAAAATTTACTCAAATTCCGCAGGGGATTGGTCTATACCAGTGTTTCTAACCTTTTTATCCCTTGAAAAAATGTAAATAACTCGGGAAACTATAACATAAAAAAATTATCACTTATTTTTATTTATCTCTGAGAGATCAATACATCAAACAACATATTCATACAAATATATAACATTGATAAAATATATAAAAAAAATATATCTATATCATCACAATGGTGGATCCATATACTTCAAAGAGTTTGGTTTTCCTTTAAGATTCAACAATCGGTGGATTTTATCCTCCAGTCCTGTATCTTCTCATATTTTGCTATATTTATTCCATTTTAATAATAATTTTTAACAATCTTCTTGGATGAACATTAGGTCAGGAGTGAAAGGGAGAGCTGTCTGTAAGATCGGAGCCAATAACACCAAATATTAAAGGGCATGTCCACCCTTTTTAACAATCTTTAGCCTTTAATAGAATACCCTCCCCCAGCCCAACTACCATAAAAATAATTTAAGAAAGTGACCAGATCTTACTTACCTTCCCTCTCTCCTCCAACGCCGGCCCGGCCTTCTGCTTGCGAAGACACAGCAAGCAGGGGGCGGGACTGGCAGCCGCGTCCGTGATTGGCTGAGAGGCAGCCAATCACGGACGGGCTGCCGGCTTCTCAGAATGCTGGTGGAGAGAGGGAAGGTAAGTAGAGTTCTGTCACTTTCTTAAAATTCTTTTTTTGCGGTTGGGACTGGGGGAAGTTGTCTATATACGGGCAAGGGGTTATACTAGGGGGAGGGAATGCTAATTGAGAGGGAGGGGGAAGAGGGCTGCAGTACGCATGCCAAACTTTCAGGAGGCCGGGTAGGAGGCAGAGTCTATATGGACTCTGCTATCCTCCTGGTGGGCAGTTTGGGACTTTGGGGGGGGGGGGGGACTACAGGAGAACCTTATGGAGCTGGGATGTGAGGTAAGGATTTTACTACACACATGGTGGGGCCAGTAGAGGGGGGATTATAGTTTTGGGGGTGGACATGCCCATTAAGCACAATGTGAAGCATTAGGATGGGTAGTGGAATGAAACAGCATTGGATATATCTTTTTGGAAGTGGATACACACTTTTTTTTTTTTATAATAAGACATAATTAGTAAAAAAAAATGGACTTCTCCATGCCCAAAGTCCCCGGGGAATCACCAAAGTAAAATTATATTCTACTGATTTCTAGGGAAACTTAGGGCTAGGCCACACTGAAACGCAAACGCAATAGCATGCGATTTCATGTGCGATTTTGTTGCGTTTGCGATTTCTCAATAAGTATAGGAAAACGCATGCGATTGCGATAAAAATGCAGAACGCAAAACGCAATCGCATCGAAAAACGCGCGTTTTTTGGCGTTGCCGCGTTTTCAATAATTTTGAAAATAGCAAGCGCAAACGCAAAAAAAAAACGCAGCAGTGTGGCTAGCCCTAAGCCTATATTAGGAAATTTTGGAGTGGTATCAAAAAGAGACTGAACTGAATATAGGATCAGTAAAGTGTGCAAAAAATAGTGAGTCTCGCAGTACTAATCGGTTTCACTGAATACCACTAAAAAGATGGGGGGGGGGGGGTTGTGGCTTTACCAGATTTCACCCAACATTAGTCAGTGAGAAAAATTTGGCTCCTGACATTCTCCCAAATACTAAAATGTATGAAAGCATGGCACTGTTACGCAGCTGTGTGTAGATTCCAAAAATATATGGTTTGTGAGGGGTATTTACAAGTTTCCAGGCTATTTCCTTGAAAAGTGTAGGTGTTTAAATTACAGAGTACTTTGATTTTATCTTAATTACACTTGTGCATGCGTCCCATTAAAAGCATAGAGTTCTATGGACTACTGTGTCTGAAATTCTTCAAGTATGTATGAAAGCATGGCATCGTTATGTAGCTGAAGGTGTGTAGATTCCAAAATATATAGTTGGTGGGGCGTATTTTCAAGTTTCTGGGCATTTTCTTTTGAAAAACAGCACTTTGATTCTTTTCTTGCATCCCATTTGAGCTAGTTGGTCTGTATGCCCCCACCACGCATATGGCATACTGTTTGATCAGGACATGTGGGAGATTGACATTTAGTGTTTTTTTTTTTACTTGTCAAGTGGGCTAGGCAGGATTTCAACCTTTGAATCATCATATTTATTTTTTCTTAAAATCTCCAAAAAGCACGGAGTTATATGGACTACTGTGTCTGGAATTCTTCAGTAGTTTGAAAGCATGGCACCATTACGTAACTGAATGTGTGTAGATTCAAAAATATATAGTTTATGGATGGTATTTCCAATTTCCGGGACTGTTTCCTTTAAAAAAGGGCAGGCTGTTAAAACAGAACAATTACTTTTTTCTTGTAATTGCTTTCATTTGAGTTAATTGGCAGACATGACTCCAAAAGTCGCTGACAGTATTGACTTCTAAAGTACCGACATCCAACACACACTACCTCAAGATGGAGGACCTCAAAATAAAATGAGGCGCCATAACCTCTGATTGGTAGGAATACCTGAGTGCACAGAGAGAAAAGATGTAGAGGACTTTGTGGAGCGATGGATTACCCAGTCGTTCCCAAACGTAGGCCTCTCCCCACGTTCTCTGTTGAGCGAGTGCCAGAGTACACGGCTAGGGCCCCACCGTCTAGAGCAAGGGCTAGGCCGATTATAGCCCGTATCCTGAGTGGTAGAGAGCCGGGACTGTATTCTGCGAGCCTAGAGATAGAGAGACAGGGACCCTATTCTGCGAGCTAATCGAGACCAAGACTAATTTACTATAGACGGATCCCAGATGATGATCTTTGCAGATCTCTTACCCGATCTGCAAAGAAAGAGATCTACATTCCGTGATGTCAAGTTAGACTCAAGGTAAGCCAACTTAAAATACTCAATGATCTTCCCAGCCAAACTGAGAGTAGAGGCTGACAATCATACGTCCTTTTTCGAATCTGCAGAGGAATGCGCCAACTGGCTAGTACCCAACTTCAAAGAGGAGGACAAAGATCAAGACAGGGATCTCCCCCACCTTCTTTATTCCCCTATTCTCTGGGCATACATCTCTCCACACTGGATTACAAATTGATTATCTGAAAATGCAACCCTGGATAATAACCACACCTGGTAACTTACTCTACCGCTACAATACCCAAATATATATATATGAAATGAAAATGAAAACACCTGCACCAATGCATCTAAGAACATGGACTAGTATGTATGAGATGTAATAAAGAACTATAACAAATATCCCACTGAAACTAGGAATGACTCCATAAACTGCCCCTCAGAAACTGACCGCAAACCCAGGACAAACCACACTCCCTAAGTAAAGGTAAAAAAAATAACCAAGCTATGTCACAACACCTGAATTGTTGTTAAACTCATATATTTATGTTGTTAGTATAAACATGTAACAAGATAAAGCCTGTTACTAAGTTTTAGTTGCTAGTGAACACCAATGTATGACATGCTATACAACTCTCTAAGTAAAACTGAATAGGGACATTATGTGTATATTGCAAATAGTGTCTGTATAAAAATATACAACTACAAATGCAAACAGGGCTCCAATACCCAATCGCACAAAGTCTAATAGATCAACAGGGAACAAAAATCCTTCCCTTTCCCCCCCCCCTTTTTTTTCTCTCTCTCTTTTCTCTCTCTCGCTCCTCTTCTCTCCTTCTACTTCTCCTTAAACCCCACCCTATCATAACCTACTTCCATAGATCAAATGGCAAGTATAGTATAGTATAGTATTTGAGGATGAATAAAGACAATGTCCATCCAGTCCAACCCATCTACCAATATCCTCATTTCTGCCTGTTGACCAGTGTAAGGCAAAAAATATACCACCAAATTTATGAAGGGGGGGGGGAAAATTCCTTCCTGACTCCAAGTGGCAATCGGAATTTACCTGGATCATCTTACTTTATGTAACTTGCAGCATTCCTTTTTTTTTTTAACTGACCAAAGAACCTGCCATACAACGTCCACTGGAAGACAGTTCCATAGCTTTACCCTTCTCACAGTAAAAAAACCCTTTCAAACTTGAAGCCTAAACCTTTTTTTCAAGTCTTAAGGGATGACCACGTGTCACATGCTCTATTGGTGAAACAATGCCCAGATAGTTTATTGTATGGCCCGTTAATGTATTTATACACAGTATCATATCCCCACGCAAGCGCCTTTTCTCCAGGTACATAATTGGAACTTATCCAGTCTCTCTTCATATTCAAGCTCCCAATCCCCATTAATTTAGTTGCCCTTCTCTGAACCCTTTCCATTTCAAAGATGTCCCTTTTGTACACAGGATTCCAAAATTGCACTGCAATTCCAAATGAGGCCTTACCAAGCTTTGTAAGGAGGGAGAATAACATTTTCCTCCCTGAATCCATACCACTCTTTATACAAGGCAATACCATGCTGGCTCTGGCTGTGCTGCTGGCAATGCTTGCTTCCTTTAAAGTAAACTAACATAGACCCATAGAGGATATAATATATACCCTAGACCCAAAGTTAAAACATGATGTTGCTGCAGTATTATTATCTCTGAACTAAGGCTCTACTGATCTAACGTGTATTAATAACTAATACCCGCTTGCAAAGTAAAATATAGACAATGTAAAAGACAAGAAGATATATATATATTAAATGATGCCTAATGAGGGCATAGTGGGATTCCAACACTGTCCTATCTACCAACAACACCACCTGAAAGGGGGAAGACAGAGGAGAAAATATCTTATCCCCTAGGGGGAGGGAGGAGGAAAAGAATACTGCTACTTTTTCTTAAGTTAATCTCTGAGGACTATAACATACTTAACTACACTATAAACAATAAGAAAACTGTAGGTGAACGTGGGAAGCAGTGGTGGGTAAACCCCAATTGGGATGCACTGTGGAATCCTGCTCTGTGAAATAGAAATTGAATAAGTTAAACTTATCGCAACAGTGTCACTCTAAATCTTCTGAAACACCGCAATGCCTAATAAAAATGCTTTTCTCTAAAACAAGCCCCTATAAACTACAGTGAACAGAGGCAACAGAAGCTACGAAGTCCCTTATAAAAACATACAATACCTATGACATATGAACAAAAACCAACCCCAAACATTCAAACAGAACTTAAATGGCACAGAAAGGAAGCATTAAAATCCTAACCTGGAATGTGACAGTACTCAATAACCCTATTAAAAGACTGCAGGATTTTGAAAAATATGTATGCTCTACCAGGCATCATATGTTTACAAAAGACGCACCTTATAAAAAATACATAGAGATGGTTAAACAAACCATGGGTAGCATGGGCAATCCTGACTCCTACCTATTCGTGCTACTCAGTAATACTGGGCACACCAGTCTTGACCAACAAACTATTTATTATAGTGGGTTTCGGTGCTGTAGTGGCACCTTTCTGACAAAAAAGTTTTGTTTTTTTGCTTCAGCTCTGGTTGCACCCAGCATCTACCTACCTTGTGTCGGTAAAGGTGTGGCAGGATCTTTCTCCCTTTTTATTCCTGTTACTCCTCAACACACAATGTACTCTCCAGAATAGATTATTTCTTTGTAAATGAACAACACAGCCCACCGAGTGAGCAAAGTCCTCTACCTACCCAAGGGAACTTCGGACCACTCTCGGTCCTCCTAGAACTGAATACACCAGATGAACCCTATCAAACCCGCTGATGAGGAACATTTATTTGGCTACCTCTTATCCAAGAAGACTACCTACTCGAGAATAACATACAGTTTTACTTAACCAAGAACCATCTCACAAGAGATAATTTGGGACGCATTCAAAGCCTACGTCAGAGGACTACTGAATTCCACCATAAGTTACCTTAAGAAACAAACCGAACAGAAGACACCCTAACCAACAAGTCTACTGTAATAACCCATCGGATATACTCAAAGGAAAATGGCAACACACAACAGGGAAATACATCTGCCAAGCTGCTAGCCTGTCTAACCAAAACTAACGCATCACAACAAACCATTCTAACCATTCAAGATCCAATAAGGGCAACTCGCGACAATGGAAGAAAATTTAGGGTCCTTTGCAAGATACTTTCACCACAATATCAGACACAATCAAGACACATCACCACAAGCAACCCAGGATTACCTACAATCGGTACAATTTCCGCAACTACAAGCTGCCCAAATTTAACTGCTAGAAGCTTGAAATTACGCATGCAGAAATATAGAGGCCCTATCAAATATGTCCTTCGGAAAATCACCTGGCCCAGACAGCCTCCCAACTGAATTTTCCAAAAAGTACCAAAATACACTTAGGAAAACTACTCAAAAGATTTACAAAGCGTTTGAGAAACAAAATCTACCACCATCAGTGACCGAAGCTACAATAGTCTCATCTTGAAACCAGACAAAAATCCACTTGAACATAACTCATATAGGCCAATATCAATACTCAATAGTGACTACTAAATACTTGCCAACATTTTAGCCAACCAACTACAGAAAGTTATAACCTCCATATTCACCCAGATCAAACGGGTTTCATGCCTGGAAAGATTACATCCATCAACATAAGGCGCACCTTGACTTGATTGAATGGAACTATCTTGGGTGGGTATGAAGAGATTGGATTCAGTCCAAAATATACTAGATGGATTCAATTACTGTATAACTCACCACGTGCCACAGCCCTAGTAAACGGGAGACAATCTAACCAATTTGCCTCCAACGAGGAACAAGGCAGGGATGTCTGCTTTTCCCTACCTCTTCTCAATAGCGATAGAGGCATTGGCAATACAGCTCTGCACAGATAACACAATCAAAGGCTGAGCAGAGGATATACATTGATCTAATTGGACTATATGCAGATGACATGATCCTATATCTCTCAGATACCTGGCCTCCCGATGCACAGCTGAATATATCTACTCTGGACTATACATCAATTGGCAAAAATCCTCACTGGATTGCACTCCCAAATTTCATCAGGTCAACTCAAATACATGACCGAATGGCTCTAAACACAGACAACACTCTCTACTACAAACCAAATGCTAGCACATATACCACAGGCTCTATCTCTATCCTCTCCACAATAGAGGCACCAAATATCCACTTAATCAACATCTCTATCCGCTGCACATCCAAATGCACAAAAATATGGAAAGAAACAAACAAAATCCTAAAATACACAGGCATCCCCCTGAAATGCCTATGGGACAATGAGATCTACCCACAAATGGCAGAATTCTCCTGCAGTGCAGGCTGTAAAACAAAGGTATACACTCATTCGGACAACTCATCACAGGAGATTCATACGTTTGTTCGAAGACATACGAACAGAGTTTGAACTACCCTAGACCTATTTCATAGATATTTGCAAAAAACGCCACTGTTACACACTGAATTTCCAGAAACAAAATACACAATTTCAAACATCCAATAATCGGGATAGACCCAGGTCTAAAAGGATAATATCTCAACTATATACAAGGCTAATAAAACCAAACTGTATATACAATGTTTGTCATACAGTCAATGGAAAGTTAATATAACTGACCTCACAGAAAACTACTAATGTGGTGAATTCTTATATACTTCATATACTTGCATCTCCATCAGCCAATAATCGGTTATACAATTCTACATCATCCACCAAGCATATTTAAGCCCATCAAGACTGCATTGTACATATGCATCGTATCCCGATGTTTGCCCCAAGTGTCATACATCCCCAAGCAGACTTCTGGCACATTATCTGGAAATGCCCCAAATCCAAATATTTTGGATCAAAGTTACCAAATTCTTAACATCCATTCTTCCCATGGCCGTACCTGCGACCCTAAACTATACCGTTGGGCATCGACACACTTGAACTGGATGATACCCACAAATTAACTTCCTCGAGAAGTTTTGTTTATGGCCAGGAAAACAAATACAAGTACTGAATGGATGGAGGACTTCCAATCCCGATTAACAGCTCATAGGCCTATGAGTAAGGGACGCGGTTAGTTCCGAAACTCGTCAGGCGTATTGTTTTAATGTTGTTTCTAATAAAAGAGATGTTTTAACTAACTGCCAAGTGAGCTGTTGAATCGGGATTGGAAGTCCTTCATTTATTACCGTTACGAGGAACAGAGCCAAGCGAAGGGTCTGTGGCATTCTAGCACCCAGACCAACCCATCGAAGGGGTGAGTCATTTTGTAATCCATGTGGTATAAGACATTCAACATATTATCTAGTTCAGAAGGGGGAGTGCAAGGCCCGGGGTATGCTACACCCAGACCTCCCTGTAAGAACGAGTAAGTGTGGAAGTCATGTAATCTGTTTGGACACAATGTAACAGAGTGTAATGTGATACAGATACAAATGTATGCAGCATGGAAACACAGCGCTAAGCACAGCCAGCAGTTCTATATCAAAGCAATTAGCTATTACTGAAATGGGTGGCCCCAGACCCCCCACAAAGTTAACACCTGGAAGGAATTAATTAATATATACCCTACCACAAACCTAATCTACAAACATATACAGTGTCCCAGCAAGTTCAAAAAAGTATGGTCGTCTGGTCCGACTCTCAATAATGGTTAAAGAGACCTCCCATCAGCCATGGAATTGGGTACCCCCTGTGACGAGCCGGGAAACAACAGCTCTCCCCCTCCTTTCCACCACCCACCTTCTTCTCTCCTACCCCCACAATTCCTCTGTCCTCTTCTTTTCTCCATCTACACCTATGGCCTTGGACTGGACAACTCATTAGTTCATTTGGATTCAATATCACTGTATGCGGATGATACCCAA
Source organism: Hymenochirus boettgeri (assembly GCA_019447015.1). Taxonomy (NCBI): domain Eukaryota; kingdom Metazoa; phylum Chordata; class Amphibia; order Anura; family Pipidae; genus Hymenochirus; species Hymenochirus boettgeri. The sequence goes on along the minus strand of CM033473.1, from coordinate 97,819,185 downwards.
ATTTACATCTCTGCCCCGACCTCCCTACACTGACATCCCAGGTACGACTGCCTTAGTGCCATCTCCTTTATGTCCTCCCACTTCCTCACAACAAAACATGGACAGACTAAACTTGTCCTTTCCCACCTCACAATCTGTTCCCCTCCCTAGCCTTACTATAATATTAACAATACACCTATATCCCCATCTCCTCATGTTGCTGCCGAGAATAACGCTAGATTCAGATCTTTATTCAAAACCATGTCAATTCGCTTGCCAATTCCTGTCGGCTCCCCAACTCATAAACATCTCCCGCATTTGACCCTTCCTCTCGGAATGAAGCTACAAAAAATCCTAGTCCATGCCCTAAATCATATCCCGGATAGACTACTGCAACACACTCCTGTGTGGTTTATCGAACAACCACCTGGCACCGCTTCAAACCATCCTCAACTCTTCTGCCTCATTCATTTCTCTTTCGCTTCTAATGCTCAGTCCCACCACTGGTTGCCCATCACGCAAAGGATCCAGCTCAAGCAGCTTACCCTATCCTATAAAGCACTATCCAACACAGCCCCTTCATATATCTCAGAGTGATCCAACGATATCGTCCGAGGCGCAACCTCCAATCCGCAAAACGATCTCCTCCTCTCAACCAACCTTGTCACCTCTTCCCATGCTCGTATTCAGGACTTGCTCATGCTGCCCCTCTGCTCTGGAACTCCCTTCTAGTCTGTCCGTCACTCACTGCCCCTTAATACCTTCAAAAGAACCTTAAAACCCACCTTTCAAGCAGCATATAACTGGCCTAGACATTACCAATCTTACTACCCAATATGATCCAACCCAGCCTTTCACACTCCACTGCCACATCTATTAACAGCCTACCGATTCCCGCAACCTTATGTCTCAAGCTTTTTGGGCAGGGTCCTCTCTCCTATTGTATTACGGTTATGCTGTAAGAAACTCATTACTCTGTTACTTAAAATATGTATTACCGGTGTATGTAATATGTATGACTTTCTAAACATGTATTACCTTGTATGTAATTTGACTATGTAATTGTAAAGCACCACGGAAGATGTTGGCGCTATATAAATCAATAATAATAATACTAGAAATAAGTCTCAGTAATGGAAAATGTACTTAAAAGCCCCATGTATATTACAAGCACATCGATTAGCATTGAACAAAGAAAATGTAAAGTGTAATATATAAATGCTTTTGTTGATTCAAATGTATGATACAGACATGCTGTAAATAGTTTATTCATAATAAAAAACGAGTTTAAAAAAAACAAAACTTGACTTAGAAAGTGTACCCAGGGGTGAGGACTAGTGATTAGTGCAACAATGTTAAAATGTAAGTAGTGGTCTTAATGTGAATAGTGTTCTTAAAAATAGGTGTAACTTAATAAAGTGTGGGCCTGACAAAATGTTGCGATCTTCCGTGAAAGGGTCGCATGTTGTGTATTGCCCCCTGGCCAAAATGTCCAGATCTAAGCATATTTATTGGGGCATTTTATCTATGCATATTATAGGATTATGTGAGCTGCCAGGTCAGCGGTTATATTCTGATCAATTTCTTTTTGTTGGGAATTTCGTTCAGTCATCCAGTGGAGAATCAGATTCTCCGGGCGTAAAATAGTAACTCTATCATGATGTACGTGTGAATTTTGATAGAGTTTCACTTTCCTATTCTATGAGCCTAGGATGCAGGTTTCGGGGGATGTGGGTTATTGGGAGATATATTTCTGTCGCATGAAGTTTATTATTGTTGGCCAGTAATTTTGGAGAAGTGGGCATTGCCATATCACGTGTTGAAAGTTGGCTCCTGAAGCTATGCATTTTGGACATTAAAATATTTTAAACGGTTGACCCCCCTAGGGCATACACCCGTAGGAGGGTATTTGAAAGCAGAATAGCGATTCCACCTAGGTAAAGGTCCGCTAGGCACTACTCACCCTCTAAACACTGGAGGATTTTAACCCAAGCCCAATATCCCACCAAGCCCGATGGTCTGAACACTTGCCCAGAATAGACTGCATACTATACACCACACTAGCCGAACTGCAAACAACGCCCTCCCAATTGGAAATGGAGGCCACAAACAGCATGGACCAATGGGAGTCATGGAGAACCCCTACATGTGGGAAAATAGGGGGACATTCACCAATGGACTAAAACCTCCCACAAACGTTGCAGTGTGGGACCCCGATGTCATAGATACTATGGGATATGTGCACCGTGAAGACCCCCAAGAGCAAAAAAACAGACACGAGGCCAACACAGATTTGATAACAATACTATGCAATGGTGCCTGTGTCACGAACGCCCAGTTAGGGGCACGTGATCTGACCAATCAATCGGTACCGCTGCCACCACTTTAAGTTATGGACTTAAAGACGCCCCAAAACACTCTTGACTCGTCACTGACTATGCCACCCCTGCCCTGGCAGCTAAATGGTCAACACTACACCATTCACTCCAGCAACTAACTGGTTATTAGCATCAGCAGTCAAGAGTTACTTAGCATTTACACTGCAAAACACTCATGCAACCACATATTAACTTATCAGAGGGGCTAACTGAGTTCTTTTAGAGCATTATTAAAGACAAAAAATATTAAATTTTAGATTTAATATTCCAAAAGGTGACAGTGTTATTAATAAAATGAAATACAATAGGTACAACAGTTATATAAAAAAAAAGGCTAAAATATTCACAGACCCTACTCACTGAAAGAGTCCTGTATCCCGGGGCGGGGGGAAGAAACATTGGGTCCATAAACACGGTTTTAGCATGTCCCCTCAGTATGAACACAGTTATAGGGGCTACAAGGATTTTTAAAACCATTTGATGAACCACCCCCCTTCTCTCGGCTATACATGAGGTGGGAGTGTCTAGGAATATCCAGATTTACGACTAGCCAAAAGGTCATTCATCCCCCTCAGTTAGACAGGATTCCATAAAACTGTAGAATTGTACATTGTTATGGGATAGTCTCCCAGATTCCTCTCCTGTATTAATTATTCAATTCCTCCATACCAAAACATAACCTGTGTGGTAATCCATTATTTCCCAGATATGAATAACTCGCATTGGCAAGGGAATAGGCGTCCATGTGGTGGTATCATTTTAATGAGCCCTACTTTCCCATTCAACAGTATAATATGTGGTTTCTGTCATTCTATTCCAACTACAGAAATACATTTATTTTACATGTTGGTTGTCCTTAAAATGACTGAAAGTGTAAATGGCCTCCCATGACTCTGTTTTGGGTAGGATACCGGGGAGACTTCACGTTTAGTGGAATGAGAGGAAGAGGAAGTAGTGGGAACCGCATGTGGAATGCATGGAGACCGGAGCTGGATGCTGGATACACACTGGATAGGTGGGTACAGAACACATGGCGTTGATCCAATAAGCTGATGGATGGTAACAGGGAACACAATGGCTGGATGACATAGCTGGTGGGATGGTAACAGAACAATGTGCTGATACATAAGCTGGGGTGATGGTAACTTAGGAAACCAATGGCTGGATACAATTAGCGAAGGATGGTAACGGAACATTGGCTTTATTTTGGATTACTTATTATAGCTCGGGGTATCGGGCACAAAGGAACACTGGCTGCCTTTTTTTCCCCCCCCTTCCGATAAACTTATATAATCTGGCCTTCCCCATTGGAATCCGGTAACAGGGAACCATGGCTCTTGGTATTACAATAAATGGCACTTGAATTCCGGTAACCTTAGGACAACAGAGGCTAGGATACTAGAAACTGGACCCTGCAAGATTTTGTCCCCCTCCCCCCTCAATTAGCCAGCACAACACCTTAACCCTAGACGCCACGGGTAAAACAATCCTTTCCTGCTTAATCCCCCGCGGCTATTGTTCTTACCGGGACGGAGACATGTTTCCCCCAGAGCACGGACATTTATATTACTTCTTTTTGCGCTGGCAGGCACCGCCAGACCAGTGCCGTCCCCCTCCCTGCCTTTTTCCCCCGCCCCTTCGCCTTGAAGTAACGACGGCCGCTCGCTGAGCGACGTTCCCCCCCTCCCTTTTTTTCCTGATGACCCCCCCTCCTTTTTTTCCCCCCCCCCTTGACCCCCTTCCTTGCGTTTTTTTCTTTTGTTCGCGTCCAGCCTCCGTCACTGGTGGCTTATGCGACGCGCCACCAAGCGGACCGCGTCGTTCTGGACCCGTGGCACAGCTCCGTGTGTAAGTACCCCCCAGTACAAGAAATGCAGCCTGTTAAGAGACATTCCAGTTATAACTGGTTCGGCCCCACATTGTGATTGGAAAAGAATAGCTGGTCTACCATGCTTTATCCTAATTCGTAATATAAAAAAAAGGATTATTTGTTCCAGGGTCCGCCAATCGGCTGTATTTTTCATATTTCTGGTCACCTTTTTTTGCCAACGAACTAATACCACAATAGGTTAATACACAATTCTCCCTAGCCACACTTTTTAGTCACTACCCACTTTCCTGACACACCTTCCCCGTTAAAATTCGTGCGAACGGCGATGTGAATCACACAGGTGTCACCTCTATGGCTCACACTACATTATTTTTTCGCTCGCGTATGACTTATGCAACATGAATATTCTCATTCTACTCGCATTCACTTCGTTAACGTCGCTTGCTGCAACTGTAACCACTAGTATGTGCTTTGAACACCATGCCTCGCATTCACACCCTGCAACATTTTTTACCCGAACCCAAACATTACCATTTCTCCCTACCCTCGAGCCTACTTCACCATGCTGGTTATGAGAAATGGTTGTTGTGGTTGTTCACATTCACCTCACCACCCCCCCTTCTTCCTCCCCCTTTTTTTTCCCCCCCCTTTTTAAGTAGATTGGGTAACACTTCCTTTGATGCATCAGTCTGTTACACCACTTCCCACGGATTGCTCAAACCACGATGCTACATCTGTTTTTGTCCGCCACAACTCCACTGCTGTGATGTGAAGGTTACATGTTCTGTACTCTTTAACACACCATGACCTGCTAGTTACATTGCCTCCGACCTCATCGTAGGTGCGACCACTCTGTCCCCAAGCACATCATATTAACCCACGACATCTCTGTCACTCTCCCTCCCCTGACCCCTCAAACTCTACTGTTTTGGATTATTTATACACCATCTTCCCCGCTGCATCCTCACTGCTTACCCCCCACCGGCTTTATCCTTGGGCCGTCTCAAAGTTTCCCACCATGCCCTGGGTCTATAAAACTCAGACAGATCATGCGCTCACCCATTTTTAGGCATTGTCATTAGCTCACCCTACACCATCACCCATGCTCTCCGACCCTCCCGTGCCCTTTCACGTTCAACAAGATGGCCATATAAGGCTGCCTTTTATATGTACCTATTTGCCCGCGCCTCCCGTCAATGTAAGCTTGCACACTGCCATCCACTTTGGAAAATGATACCACACGGTTACCCAGCACTTTTTAAAACACCCCCCCCCCCCCCCCCCCATCCTATACCAAAAAAGTGGTCAAATTGCTTCATTGTCCATGACAGGCGGACGGGTTAGTTCATTGTTGAACCATGCAAAGCACAAAGACCCTATATGGACTCACGGATTGGTGGAGAATGGGTCTGGTACTGCGAGCTTTTGCAACTCCAGTTCTGTGCAATGCACGGTCTGCAGCTGGCAGCTTCGAATTCTCTCTGCGCCTGCCGCTAAGCTTGCTGGGCCTTGCCATTCAGCTTTCTCGCTGTCGGCTTTGGCCTCCCTCTTCATGATGCTCAGGGACCAATTGAAGTACGTTAGATTGTGGATCCTCTGGGATAACTTTTCCAACAATTGGTAAATCCTTGGCGGACAGAATCCTTTCCCCAGTGCGTGTCTTCCTGCACTTAGTATTCTCATGTGAGTTAAGACCTTTTAATGGTTAACAGTACTTTTGGATAGCTATAATCCACATCCCCACTTCCCTAACTCAGTTGTGTTATGTTCTGCGGCTCCTGGCGCACTCTCCAACTGCCCTTCTAGCAGCTCCTGTGGGATTATACTCTTATTTCCAGGCAATGCAATAACACTTTTTCTCACAAGAGGTTGACTTCAGGACCTCCTTGGTTTTGCTCTTGTAAATTAGGTTGCACCATTCCTCAGTCTAACCTTGTACCAAAATAAATAGATAGAAAAGGAAAAAAACATAGAAGAGGGGAATACAAATTGTTGGTTTATGATGTCTCTTTATAAAAAATGCATTTATGCGTTTGTTCTTTGAAGCTGATCACCCTCGCAACATACAGTCTCTGTAGTACAAAAGGTGTAAATTACTTTCCAAGCACTAATGCTCTAATAAAAAATAATTTATCCCACCCGCTTGCCAGCCCAATTTGTCACGAACGCCAGTTAGCCCCGTACGGGGGCACTGTGATCGGACTAATCATCAGTACTCTCTGCCATCCACCTAAGTTATTTGGCATAATTGAAAGATGCCCCAAATAACACTATTGACTCTCACGACATGCCAACCCCTGCCTGGCAGCTAAATGGTCAAAACACTACATCCATTCACTCCGCAACTCAATGTGAGTATGCCTTAGTCCTGCACCAAGCAGTCACAGAATGTTAATTAGCATTTACATACTGATTAACAAAACACTTCCATTCACAACAATATAAAATCTGCACAGAGGGCTTTTAGCTGAGGTATTTTGAGCATCAAAGACCAAAACTTATTAAATTTTAGGTGGACAGTGCATATTTTAATACACCACATTAAAAGAAAATGGTGTTACAGGATAAAAGGACCAGACAATAGGTAAACAGTTATATAAAATAAAAATGATAAAAATATTATAGACCCTACTCACTAGGAGAAGTCCGGATCCAGGAGCGGGAACATTTATAAACATTCGGTTTGGTCATACCCCACACAGTTTAGCATGAGGTGGAGTGTGTCTAGGAATTGTCAGATTTACGACCCTCTAGCACAAATGCATTCATTCCCCCTCAGTTAGCAGATTCCATATAAAAGGTAGACATATGTACCATTTGTGTATTGGGAGTAATGACCCAAATCTTCCTCTTCCTGTTATTAATTCATAAATTCCTCCAATACCAAACATTGAAAGGTGTGTAATTCCATATTTCCCAAGATATTAATAACTCGCTTTCTCTGGCAAGGGTTCATTATATATTTTAGGGCTCCATATGCGGTTTGATATCATTTTAACTGGGCCTACTTCCCTCCCATTCACAAGTATTTAATTGGTTTCTTGTCGTAAAATATTCCAATACCGAAATACATTTATTTTAATTATATGGTTGTGTCCTTTAAATGAACCTTTAGGGTACCCACCAGACCCCTAGCTGAAGTTTTTAGATAATTCCAGATACACGGTTTCGTGCCCCACATTGTCTGGATACAACATAATCCTACCCCCTGAAATTAAACCCACGTATCCAAGCCAGGGTTACCAGACATAGTTGTTCCATCACAAGTAGTGTATTTTTTAACAGACCCTAATTCATATGGAATCTATGATATTCAGTTGTTTTACTTTACCAGACAATAGACACATTGATCTTTGGAATGTGATACAATGCCTCTAACAATTCTCACACCATTATTATCTTTGTTTCTGACGGGCTGTACACGCAATCTGTCACAATCTCCCCATAAAACAATTTTTTCCAAACAACTCTTCTGTAAAAACTCTATCCATATCTCCGAAGTTCAGCTATACGTTTCACTAAATCTTGCAAGTCACAAAAACCATTTTTCATGAACTTATTGATATCCTACTGTGGGACCTTGTCCACTTCCCTAACAATCACATCCATCTCCCTGTTGGCTTTAACTTGCTTTTGCAGTCCCTTGTTATTGTCAGTGTCAAAAACAGTTGTAGTGTGGTAGGAGCGCTCGTACTTGGAGATATTAGTCTTTTTTCTAAACTTCCATGGTAAATTGGTTTATACCCTTTAATTTCAGAATTAAATTTGGAAATGTCACTTTTGCCTTCCATCAGACTGTGCAGTCACTTTATTCAACAGCCAATCCCTTTGTTTTGATAGATATGTTTATGTTCCTCCAGCTCCTTTCTCGACATTCTGTAATCTACCCTACCTGACAATTCATAATTTACTTCTGCAAATTCTCCATCAAGTTTCGAGCTTGATTATTTACCCGTCACATGTTCCCCACGTATCGTTGTGACTGCACGTAATTCCTTTTACATCCCGCTCTGACACCTACTTTTCACGTTTTTATATTCTCTAGGCCTAGGTTAACCGGTTTCATTATGAGTGTAGTTTGTATGCTCTTATTTTAGCTTCCCCTTTTTGCTCTTTACCTTAAATTTATCAATACTAACTTTCTACAAACCATTACTAAACCCGATAAACACATCTGATTAATCTCCCTCATGTGATTTCCCCCACCACCAACAATGCCACCTTCCACAGCCCTTTCTTTGTTGTACTCCTTCTTTCCACGTCTTTTCTTTATCACCCTTAACTATGACCCCACCCATGTACGACTTCTTCTCAAAAATTATTAACCCCCTTACTGTTACATTCCCGCGATTCCTCTAAAGCCGCCCTCTGCCTCTTCACTCAATTTCTCCCTGCTGCCTGTATTCAGATATGGTTTCCACTCCTTCCCATTTTCTTTTATTTTTCGTGCCACCACTTTTGACGCAATTCAACCCCTATCTATTTTTCCTTCATTTTTGTACACCCATTCTCCCTGCTCCCTTGTTCACACATGAATTCTTTTTCTTCTCCTCAATATCCTGCTACCCTGATAAGCCATTAGTTTAGTTATTAAATAGGAAACCACAAAAGTACGAAATATTACTCACTGCCCCAAATTGTGAAGTTTCCACCCACCTCTTCCTCCTCTAGGTCCTTTCACAGGAATGGTATAAATCCATCAGGCCAAGACTTTCCCCAATTATATGAAAGGGCACCTGCTTTGGTGTAGTCAGGAAATAAACATTGTCTTTTTCATTAATCGTTCCTTCTGTATTCCAGTAGGCTCACCGCGGCATACCAAAATGTTGTGTTTTCGTATGTTACCGTTTATAATAATAATACTTAATTTTTTTACACCACCAGGTTACTATGAATTCAAACCCCACCCAATTTTCCAGGTCCTCTTTTTCAGAGACCTTTGAACTTTATTAAGATGTTCCAGGCCCAGACGTATTCCAGGTTTATTATTCTTTCCAATATAGATTTTTTTATCTTTTAGCACAAGTATAGGGTGTATTTCAAAGGTGTATCTGCAGCATTATATTTCCGCCGCCTCATTCCCTTCTAATTCCTCTCTGTCTACTTTTTATTATTCCGTCTCCTTCCCTTACCATATTTCCTTCTCCTTCCTTCCAATTCCTTATACCTTCTATCATTACAACAGACTTTCTCTGGCCCCCTTGATTTATTACAACACAGGAACCCCTTAACCCACCCGCGGAAGGTATTTGATAAAATAATGTTAATCTTATCTGTTAGATGTTTGTGTCCTAGATGGTCCAGTATTATTTTAAACCATTTCACCATTTGAAATGCTCGATCACCACCAATAAGAGGACTGTTGTGATTTAACAGCACCGCATCTGTCCCTTTATTTCTTTATATAAAGGATGGCCCTTATTTCTGACAATGTAAAGAACCCAAATTCCCTAGGAATGAGATGGTATCCAAAGATTTATTGTGTCCTGGAAGTCATCCATGGCGAAACCTGGTACCCTATGTGACTTATTCCCACTCCAATCCTTCTTTTTTTATTAACACCCACATTATAGTACCAACTGTATTATAATTTGTTTTTCTACCTAATTAAATTGATCTCTGACTCCCAAAAACTATTCCACCCCCGCCGCGGATTTTTAATTTTTGTGAATACCTACACACAAATTTAGGCCTTCCATATTCTCTTTCACCACATCCTTTCGAACTCTAGACAAGCCATGTAGAATGTCGGTCTCCTCTGACCCCTGCCCCTCAGTAAGAGATACAGTCGCGCATAGTGACAGGACATGGCCCAAACAATCAGTTACCCTGGCCCAGACGGCTCCCCCTTACTCCGTAGAAGTAATCCCGACGAAAGTCATTCCTATACAGGTTTTTCACTACACACACATACCGCACGGGACACATATCACACCACCTTTTCTGTTCCCGTTTTCGCGCCACCGAACTTCAGGCACATAATGACCCCCCCATCACTATCCCAATCAACAACCAAGGTGCAATTAATACTCCAAAACCAGGTCTAATCACAACCCAACTGATATTTGCAGACTCCCCATTTATTCAAGCCCGCCAATTTCACTGCTCATTCCTTCGGAATTTTATAACCACCATACCCCCCCTATCCATCTTTACGCACATATAAATTGCTTGGTTCCACCCCAAAGAATTAAGTCGCGTTCCATTAGTATCCCTAACTACAATCTGGTACTCATTTCCACCAAATGGACTTTTTTCCTGGTCCCCCATTTTCCTCGGACCCCCCTCCTTTCAAGGACTACCTCCATCAATATCCAGCGTCGTACAACCTTCTCATCCAGATCCTTCCATCACAGAGGGCCATATCACCGTCCCCCGACCCTTCATTTGGTCCCCCGACCGAGCGCGATGTCTTTTCTCACTGATCGTCCAGCCCCACAGCAATTAGACCCCTCCCTTTTGCGTTACGTTATTCATGGGTACTCCCCCCTTTTCCTCCTCCCTTTTTCTTCCCCCCTTTTCTCTCTCCTTTTTCCTTTTTTTCTCTCCCCTCTCCCTTTTTTCCCTACCACGCAACTATTCGCAGCCCCCAAGTATCCAAATATAGTGTTGGACTTCACGATCGCCACCTACATTTTTTTTTTTCCATTCCAGTGGATCAACGATATAGTTTGCTCGCCGCGTTCATAACGCTACAATACATTGGGATATCCGGCCTTAAACCTTCCCACCCCAAACTTATCGTTTACCCCACCCTTACACCAAGCGCGCCCATCTTAAACACAGCCGGAGCCCCCTCTCCCTCTACCCTATTGCCCATGCCTATTTCGACATCCAGTTAGCAATTATATAGAAATGGAAACCAGAATCATATTAGCGACCCCCCTCCCGTACCGGTCACCATGAAGAGAACGGAATGATGGCTTATACGAGATTGACATTGTATTACTGTCCTCCTGGACTATTACACTCCTACAATAAATTCACCTGAATAGCACGACTTCAGTCTGATAACAAATTTGGCATATTTATAGTCAGGGCTTAAATATTAACATGGTTTTGAAAAGTCGGCTCTCTAAACCCCCTTGGACCATGACCCGACACCTTTTACAAAGTTATACCATCATTCCCGATCAGCTACCACAATCCTTTATAGTTTCACACACTTTAAAGGCATCTATTAGTGATTTAAAATAAACACAACTTTGACCCTTTTGCAACAGTTAAATTGAATGACCTGGCTTGCTTGTCCAATCCCGACCCTACCTTTGTTTGCTACACTCCGACCATGTCCCCTTAATCCACCGCTTGTTTTTTTTTCCCCTCGCTCATGATATCATCATGTGCAGCTTACCTTTCCCCCCCTTCTCTCCCTACCTCTCTGTGATCCTCCATGTCTCGCTCCGTCTAACCGACCAGTACTATTTGATGTGCCCAGTAGGACGTTACCAAAAGTTACCCGCCCACTACTCTCGAAAAAACACACACCCACCAGTCTGCCTACAGGGCCAATGAAAGTAAGCCTGTCCTCCAGGAGAACCCCCAGCCCAAGGACCAGCCGAGCAACCCATGTACCACAGGTTACACCGCATCTCTCACTTTGTGTACCACCCCCATTAATCAATCTATGTTGAAGCTTAATGTCCAGCAACGGGGGGTCAATCCGTGCCCCTTATCATCTATCCCAAGAGTCCTACAAACCTGTATACCTTCTCACCACTGAGTAATTGAGGACTACTCTACTATGTCCTATTTTACAGAGCAGGAGAGGCGGGGCGATGTCATAGTAATTCCAGGTTTTCCCCCGATTTGGTTGTCCGAACTTAGTACCCCTACCCCTAGTATCCCCGGTTCTAGCCTCTCACCGAGGAATGCCCAATTCCCCCATGTTTCTCTTCCCCCTCCCTTCACACATGGTCCCCCTGCTATCTATTCCCAGGACATGCACCCTGTTTGTCTCGGAATCCTGATAAAAACAGCTGGAATTTTCGATTCCACTTCTGCCCCCCCGGGTGGTTGTTTGTGTCCCATTGTTAATTATAGGATCCTAACCAAATCGGACACCCTTTTAAGAAACCGCAAAAAAAATGTTCATTTTCCCCCCCCCCTTCCTCTTTTTTTCTTCCCCCCCTTTTCTCTTTTTTCCCCCCATTCACATAGATGCCCTTTAAGTATTAGGGATCAATATACCAAATACACCCCCACAAAATTTATTGAGCCCTCCCCCTTTTCCCCCCTTCCCTTCTCCCCCCCTTTTTTCCCCCCCCCTCTCCCCCCCTTCCCCCTCCTCTCCCCTTTCCCCTTTCCTTTTCCCCCCCTCCCCTTTTTCCCTTCTTTCCCCCCCCCCCCTCTTCTTTTTCCCCTCCCCCGTTTTTCCTCTTTTTTCCTTCCCCTTTTCTTTCCCCTTCCTTCTTTCCCCCCCCCCTCCCTAAACATCTTACTTTCACCAGACCCAACCCCTTCGAAACCAAAACTCAAGCATGCGGGCAGTCCCCACCTTTAACCCGTGGGTTGCGTATACAACTCAATTTAACCAACTTTTGCCTGCTACATAAAGTGTTTACTTGCGTTCTACTTCAACCACACTCCCCTTTTGCCATATCCTGCCTTCTCCTCTTCTTGAATTTTTAAAAGATAACCCACCATTGTATCATCCACAGAGAATCACTCCTTCTGGTTATAGTCTTAGATCCCGCAAACCCTGCACGCTTAATCCGCGGCACTTGGGTTCTCATCTTTCAACCCCATTTCATTACAACAGGTTATTAACGGGGCCCACCATCCAAATAAGATATCTAAAACTGCTGCCGTGGCACACCCACCACCACCCCCACACACAACAAGCATTTATCACAGCATTAATGACCTACCTTTTTTTTCCTCCCCTGTTCGCCGTAATACCTAACCAGAGGGTCGCCTATTATGCAGCGGTATATGAAGTGACACCCCCCCCCAACACTACAGTCCTTTTTCACTTTACCCCGGACAAAAGGGACTCCACTTACATCAACAGTCATTGGTTAGCGATGTGGCAACCCATTCACAACAAACGCCAGTATCTCATACTCCAATATGGAATTAATTAATACTAACTCCCAGACAATTTTGTACAGGGGCCTCAAAACTGTAAGGACCAAAGCGGAATAAACACACTGGGTTAACTTTTACTCGCAAAGGGTCATTACACACAACCTCATTCTTCCGGCCCCACCAGATCAGAACTCGAACCATCTTGGTTCTTCCAAATAATTTATGCACTATTCAACATACCTCCAACCCCCAGCCATGACTCTTAAAGAGCTTCTTTAATTGTTGAGAAACCGCATCCCCCCCTCCTACTCATCACTAACACATTTTCCAGCAATACGGTATTTTTTTTGCGACACCCCCAGACCCATAGGTTGACTGATCGAGCAACAAAATTTTATTTACAAGACTTAGACCAAAAACCAAGGTCAAAGACAAATTAAAGCCTCATTTTATACAAACAAAAATGGCGATGCCCTAACTAGACTACAGACGAGGAACGGTGGCTTGAACGTGATCTATTGGTTCACTACATACAACCGGCTTCCCCAGCAGCCCCCCCAATAACTATATATGCATACCAACAACAAAAATTGTTCTAAATGTCAAGCATATTTTCCATACACCTACCCAACCCCAGATTCACAACAGTTCAGCCTTACACCGAACCATCACGAAGGCCCCATATTAGCCATCAATCAGAGAGCAGAATTTGCAAATTTAATGGGTATGCAACAATGGGCAATATTGAAAGGTAAGTAAGACAAGTCGTGAGCCAGTCCTCGCCCCACACCCTTATAACAACAAACACCAATGATCGGTCTTTTGGTTTTTGTGTAACAGAGGAGGCCAGGAGGATTGTATGACAATGGGTGGGTGTGAGCTTCAACTTATAAAAATCAACCTGGTTTTATGCAAGGAAGGAAAACAATAGTTGTTTTTATTTTTATTTAAATTTTTTTTTATTGATAATGGAATAATGATAAAGACAAAGACAAAGGATGCATTACAAGGCAAGATTTCGTATTACATTTTTAATCTTTTGTCTTTTTTTAGTGAATAGGGTTTGTTGTATTCTTCCTACTATTCTTAGCATCCATCGTATTACACCAGAAAAAATGACATCATTTAGAGAGAAAGAAAAAGAGAGTAGAGGGGAAGAGAAAGTGTGGGGGAGGGGGTTGCCAGGTATTTTATGATTCATCCATCTTATGGTACTTACATTTGAGCTGGGGTTTAGTTTTTTATTTGCTCCCTTCAACTGCAAGGTGTCGTAGTAATGAATAACTGGGGTACCCGTCGTAATGCCCGGATGGTGTTTTCCTTATGTTGGTGAGCTGTGAACGCAGTCTGCACCAAGTTGGTGAGTGAGTTCAGATTAAGGTATCTGTCCAGGAAAGCATCCATCGCAACCACATTGCATAATTGAATTTTTTAGAGTTATCGTCAGCCACAGCTTTGTAAGTTCTTTCCATTCTCAGGATTGGGTTGAGTTCCAATTATCCATTATTTTATGGATGGGATTATGGATTGCTTTTTCCAATGCGGGGACTGGAATCTACTGCTTGCCTGCAATCAGCGAAAGAAAGAGCAAGATAGTGTTTGTCTTTGATATTCTATCAGTGGTTCCGCATGGGGTGAGCCTAGTTTAGATGAGGTAGTTGGGGTATGCAACCGGTGGGACTTGGTCTGCATCAAAATATCGTTGTATAGATGGATGATCTGTGTCCAGAACTGTTTTTATTTAGTGAGGCAGGACAAACCTTACTATGAAGTATGGGTTTGACATGGTCCTTTTCGGCTACTCGCCACAAGGTGTTTGTTTATGAGGGGATATTTCCTTATTGCCAGCAGTGTGAGGACATATGTAATCTCTGTGAGAAGCCACCCGTCCTATATTTTGTCCTGCGCCTGCCAAGATTCTTGAGAGCTTGTGTCGTAAGAATATATAGCCTTCTGTTCCTCAGCTGTCTATGAGAGATTTGAAAGGTTTCCTTGAGATCTTTCTAACCATTGTTTGCGGTGAAGGTCTGGAGTGGGTACGCCCTTTGTTGAAGATGTAGGATCCGGATACTGGCCCTTTGTGATTGCGATGTTGTGGCGGCATTGCTGATCTGTGCTTCAATAGCAGGTCAAATGGCTTTGGTACAAGTTTGAGGGTTGGTTCCCATTTTATGCTTTGGTAGTGTTGTGACGTGGCGTTTGGAACGTTACCACGTGGGCGGGTGATTCTTTTGCTTGCTGGTGATCCGGTAGTCCTTGTATCCAGAATGTGTAGATTTGGAGTAGTTTGTTCTGTTCTAGTAACCTTGGCCCACAATCTCGTGTGTGGTCGGCTTTTCCATTTCGCCGAAGGGTTTTTTTGATTGTAGGCCAGGTAGGAACTGGTGGGGAGTGGGTATTGTGACAAGAGATGCCCGGGATTTCGGAGGGCAGATTTATCGTGTTGAGGATCTTGTCACACATTTCCGACAGGAATATTGTGGTTAAAAGAAGGAAAGATGGTATGGACGGTTCCGGTTTCTGCTGTCGAGCCAGTCGGTAGTATTGTTAGGGGTTGTTTTTTTTTGCCTGCTATAGGGTAATTCAGTGACACCCGACCAGAGTTTATACTCTGGTCATGACTGAACTTCCAGTCTGTATGTGGGTTAGCAATATTGCATGATGATATGTTTGATATCGGTAGTTAGATTTTAGGCCACGTCCTCCTTTCGGTCGCGTTTTTTTAGAAGTGATGATTATTTAAGTCTCTGTTTATTTCCCCAAATAAAATGGGGTAATTTAGTTCGCACAGGATTGAAAAAAAATATGTGGTTGGCAGAGTTATGGGTATAGCTCTGCAGTAATAATATTCCTAGGAAAACATTATACGACTAACATGACTTTCCAAACCAATGCGTGATTTTATGCCCATTTGCCAGGTAAGAGGAAATAACGCTGAGGAGGGGGGTAAATTCAATGGTATTTCATGTGCCGTGAACATCATGTCAAAAGTTATTAGGAAGGGTGGACATGCCCTTTAAACCCAGTCCTCTTCCACCCTTTCCTCACTCTGTGACTTGGCCAATGTAAAGATCCATTTCTTGCAAAGTACATCTTCCCATAGGCATGGCCACTGACAAGCAGGGGTGCTTATACGTATACAGCAATCTACTGGAAATCCAGGGATGAGGATCTAACAGTCCAGGTTTCTCAACCTTTTTATCTGTGGGGAACCCTTGAAAACTTTTCGTGTCTCGGAGAACCCCATGCATAATTTATACAAATATAAATGATAGATCTATAAATAGATTTCTGTTTAAAAAAATTTACTCAAATTCCGCAGGGGATTGGTCTATACCAGTGTTTCTCAACCTTTTTATCCCTTGAAAAAATGTAAATACCTCGGGAAACTATAACATAAAAACATTATCACTTATTTTTATTTATCTCTGAGAGATCAATACATCAAACACATAATTCATACAAATATATAACATTGATAAATATATAAAAAAAATATATCTATATCATCACAATGGTGGATCCATATACTTTCAAAGAGTTTGGTTTTCCTTTAAGATTCAACAATCGGTGGATTTTATCCTCCAGTCCTGTATCTTCTCATATTTTGCTATATTTATTCCATTTTAATAATAATTTTTAACAATCTTCTTGGATGAACATTAGGTCAGGAGTGAAAGGGAGAGCTGTCTGTAAGATCGGAGCCAATAACACCAAATATTAAAGGGCATGTCCACCCTTTTTAACAATCTTTAGCCTTTAATAGAATACCCTCCCCCAGCCCCAACTACCATAAAAATAATTTAAGAAAGTGACCAGATCTTTATTACCTTCCCTCTCTCTCCAACCCCGGCCCGGCCTTCTGGCAAGACACAGCAAGCGGGGGCGGGACTGGCAGCCGCGTCCGTGATTGGCTGAGAGGCAGCCAATCACGGACGCGGCTGCCGGCTTCTCAGAATGCTGGTGGAGAGGGAAGGTAAGTAGAGTTCTGGTCACTTCTTAAAATTCTTTTTGCGGTTGGGACTGGGGGAAGTTGTTCATTTACGGGCAAGGGGTTATATACTAGGGGGAGGGAATGCTAATTGAGAGGGAGGGGAAGAAGGGCTGCAGTACGCATGCCAAACTTCTCCAGGAGGCCGGGTAGAGGCAGAGTCCTATATGGACTCTGCTATTCCTGGTGGGCAGTTTTTGGACTGGGGGGGGGGGGGGACTACAGGAGAACCTTATGGAGCTGGGTGTGAGGTAGGATTTACTTTACCCAGGGTTGGGGCCAGTAGGGGGGGGATTATAGTTTTGGGGGTGGACATGCCCATTAAGCACAATGTGAAGCATTAGGATGGGTAGTGGAATGAACCCAGCATTGGATATATCTTTTTTGGAAGTGATACACACTTTTTTTTTTTTATAATAAAGACATAATTAGTAAAAAAAAATGGACTTCTCCATGCCCAAAGTCCCCGGGGAATCACCAAAGTAAAATTATATTCTACTGATTTCTAGGGAAACTTAGGGCTAGGCCACACTGAAACGCAAACGCAATAGCATGCGATTTCATGTGCGATTTTCGTTGCGTTTGCGATTTCTTCAATAAGTATAGGAAAACGCATGCGATTGCGATTAAAAATGCAGAACGCAAAACGCAATCGCATCGAAAAACGCGCGTTTTTTTGGCGTTGCCGCGTTTTCAATAATTTTGAAAAATCGCAAGCGCAAACGCAAAAAAAAACGCAGCAGTGTGGCCTAGCCCTAAGCCTATATTAGGAAATTTTGCAGTGGTATCAAAAAGAGACTGAACTGAATATTTAGGATCAGTAAAGTGTGCAAAAATTAGTGAGTCTCGCAGTACTAATCGGTTTACACTGAATACCACTAAAAAGATGGGGGGGGGGGGGGGATTGTGGCTTTACCAGATTTCACCCAACATATAGTCAGTGAGAAAAATTTGGCTCCTGACATTCTCCCAAATACTAAAATGTATGAAAGCATGGCACTGTTACGCAGCTGTGTGTAGATTCCAAAAATATATGGTTTGTGAGGGGTATTTACAAGTTTTCCAGGCTATTTCCTTTGAAAAGTGTAGGCTGTTTAAATTACAGAGTACTTTGATTTTATCTTAATTACACTTGTGCATGCGTCCCATTAAAAGCATAGAGTTCTATGGACTACTGTGTCTGAAATTCTTCAAGTATGTATGAAAGCATGGCATCGTTATGTAGCTGAAGGTGTGTAGATTCCAAAAATATATAGTTGGTGGGGCGTATTTTCAAGTTTCTGGGCATTTTCTTTTGAAAAACAGCACTTTGATTCTTTTCTTGCATCCCATTTGAGCTAGTTGGTCTGTATGCACCCACCACGCATATGGCATACTGTTTGATTCAGGACATGTGGGAGATTGACATTTAGTGTTTTTTTTTTTTACTTGTCAAGTGGGCTTAGGCAGGATTTCAACCTTTGAATCATCATATTTTATTTTTTCTTAAAATCTCCAAAAAGCACGGAGTTATATGGACTACTGTGTCTGGAATTCTTCATGTACGTTTGAAAGCATGGCACCATTACGTAACTGAATGTGTGTAGATTCCAAAAATATATAGTTTATGGATGGTATTTCCAATTTCCGGGACTGTTTCCTTTAAAAAAGGGCAGGCTGTTAAAATTACAGAACAATTACTTTTTTCTTGTAATTGCTTTCCATTTGAGTTAATTGGCAGACATGACTCCAAAAGTCGCTGACAGTATTGACTTCTAAAGTTACCGACATCCAACACACACTACCTCAAGATGGAGGACCTCAAAAATAAAATGAGGCGCCATAACCTCTGATTGGTAGGAATACCTGAGTGCACAGAGAGAAAAGATGTAGAGGACTTTGTGGAGCGATGGATTACCCAGTCGTTCCCAAACGTAGGCCTCTCCCCCACGTTCTCTGTTGAGCGAGTGCCCAGAGTACCGGCTAGGGCCCCACCGTCTAGAGCAAGGCCTAGGCCGATTATAGCCCGTATCCTGAGTGGTAGAGAGCCAGGGACTGTATTCTGCGAGCCTAGAGATAGAGAGACAGGGACCCTATTCTGCGAGCTAATCGAGACCAAGACTAATTTACTATAGACGGATCCCAGATGATGATCTTTGCAGACTTCTTACCCGATCTGCAAAGAAAGAGATCTACATTCCGTGATGTCAAGCTTAGACTCAAGGTAAGCCAACTTAAAATACTCAATGATCTTCCCAGCCAAACTGAGAGTAGAGGCTGACAATCATACGTCCTTTTTCGAATCTGCAGAGGAATGCGCCAACTGGCTAGATACCCAACTTCAAAGAGGAGGACAAAGATCAAGGACAGGGATCTCCCCCACCTATTATTATTCCCCTATTCTCTGGGCATACATCTCTCCCACACTGGATTACAAATTGATTATCTGAAATATGCAACCCTGGATAATAACCACACCTGGTAACTTACTCTACCGCTACAACTACCCAAATATATATATAATGCAAATGAAAATGAAAACACCTGCACCAATGCATCTAAGAACATGGACTAGTATGTATGAGATGTAATAAAGAACTATAACAAATATCCCACTGAAACTAGGAATGACTCCATAAACTGCCCCTCAGAAACTGACCGCAAACCCAGGACAAACCACACTCCCTAAGTAAAGGTAAAAAAAATAACCAAGCTATGTCACAACACCTGAATTGTTGTTAAACTCATATATTTATGTTGTTAGTATAAACATGTACCAAGATAAAGCCTGTTACTAAGTTTTATGTTGCTAGTGAACACCAATGTATGACACTGCTATACAACTCTCTAAGTAAAACTGAATAGGGACATTATGTGTATATTGCTAACTAGTGTCTGTATACAAATTATACAACTACAAATGCAAACTAAGGGCTCCAATACCCAATCGCACAAATGTCTAATAGATCAACAGGGAACCAAAACTCCTTCCCTTTCCCCCCCCCCCCTTTTTTTTCTCTCTCTCCTTTTCTCTCTCTCGCTCCTCTTCTCTCCTTCTTACTCTCTCCTTAAACCCCACCCTATCATAACCTACTTCCATAGATCTAACTGGCAAGTATAGTATAGTATAGTATTTGAGGATGAATAAAGACATGTCCATCCAGTCCAACCCATCTACCAATATCCTCATTTCCTGCCTGTTGATCCAGTGTAAGGCAAAAAATATACCACCAAATTTATGAAGGGGGGAAAAATTCCTTCCTGACTCCAAGTGGCAATCGGAAATTTACCTGGATCATCTATACTTTAGTAAACTGCCAGGCATTCTTTTTTTTTTTAACGACAAAGGAACCTGCCATAACAACGTCCACTGGAAGACAGTTCCATAGCTTTACCCTTCTCACAGTAAAAAAACCCTTTTCAAACTTGAAGCCTAAACCTTTTTTCTTCAAGTCTTAAGGGATGACCACGTGTCCACATGCTCTATTGGTGAACAATGCCCCAGATAGTTTATTGTATGGCCCGTTAATGTATTTATACACAGTAATCATATCCCCACGCAAGCGCCTTTTCTCCAGCGTACATAATTGGAACTTATCCAGTCTCTCTTCATATTCAAGCTCCCCCAATCCCCTTATTAATTTAGTTGCCCTTCTCTGAACCCTTTCCATTTCAAAGATGTCCTTTTTGTACACAGGATTCCAAAATTGCACTGCATATTCCAAATGAGGCCTTACCAATGCTTTGTAAGGAGGGAGAATAACATTTTCCTCCCTTGAATCCATACCACTCTTTATACAAGGCAATACCATGCTGGCTCTGGCTGTTGCTGCCTGGCACTGCTTGCTTCCTTTAAAGTAACTAACATAGACCCATAGAGGATATAATATATACCCTAGACCCAAAGTTAAACACTGATGTTGCTGCATGTATTATTATCTCTGAACTAAAGGCTCTACTGATCTAACGTGTATTGTAATAACTAATACCCGCTTGCAAAGTAAAATATAGACAATGTAAAAGACAAGATATATATATAATTAAATGATGCCTAATGAGGGCATAGTGGGATTCCAACACTGTCTCCTATACCAACCAACACCCACCTGAAAGCTGGGGAAGACAGAGGAGAAAATATCTTATCCCCTAGGGGGAGGGAGGAGGAAAAGAATACTGCTACTTTTTTCTTAAGTTAATCTCTGAGGACTATAACATACTTAACTACACTATAAACAATAAAGAAACTGTAGGTGAACGTGGGAAGCAGTGGTGGGTAAACCCCAATTGGGATGCACTGTGGAATCCTGCTCTGTGAAATAGAAATTGACATAAGTTAACCTTATCGCAACAGTGTCACTCTAAATCTTCTGAAACACCGCAATGCCTAATAAAAATGCTTTTCTCTAAAACAAGCCCCTATAAACTACAGTGAACAGAGGCAACAGAAGCTACGAATGTCCCCTTATAAAAACATACAATACCTATGACATATGAACAAAACCAACCCAAACATTCAAACAGAACTTAAATGGCACAGAAAGGAAGCATTAAAATCCTAACCTGGAATGTGACAGTACTCAATAACCCTATTAAAAGACTGCAGGATTTTGAAAAATATGTATGCTCCTACCAGGCATCATATGTTTACAAAAGACGCACCTTATAAAAAATACATAGAGATGGTTAAACAAACCATGGGTAGCATGGGCAATCCTGACTCCTACCTATTCGTGCTACTCAGTAATACTGGGCACACCAGTCTTGACCAACAAACTATTTATTATAGTGGCGTTTCGGTGCTGTAGTGGCACCTTCCTCTGACAAAAAAGTTTTGTTTTTTTGCTTCAGCTCTGGTTGCACCCAGCATCTACCTACCTTGTGTCGGTAAAGGTGTGCAGGATCTTTCTCCCTTTTTATTCCTGTTACTCCTCAACACACAATGTACTCTCCAGAATAGATTATTTCTTTGTAAATGAACAACAAGCCCACCGAGTGAGCAAAGTCTCCTACCTACCCAAGGGAACTTCGGACCACTCTCCGGTCCTCCTAGAACTGAATACACCAGATGACCCCTATCAAACCCGCTCGATGAGGATACATTTATTCTGGCTACCTCTTATCCAAGAAGACTACCTACTCGAGAATAACATACAGTTTTACTTAACCAAGAACCCATCTCACAAGAGATAATTTGGGACGCATTCAAAGCCTACGTCAGAGGACTACTGAATTCCACCATAAGTTACCTTAAGAAACAAACCCGAACAGAAGACACCCTAACCACACAAGTCTACTGTAATAACCCATCGGATATACTCAAAGGAAAATGGCAACAAACACAACAGGGAAATACATCTGCCAAGCTGCTAGCCTGTCTAACCAAAACTAACGCATCACAACAAACCATTCTAACCATTCAAGATCCAATAAGGGCAACTCGCGACAATGGAAGAAATCTTAGGGTCCTTTGCAAGATACTTTCACTCACAATATCAGACACAATCAAGACACTCACCACAAGCAACCCAGGATTACCTACAATCGGTACAATTTCCGCAACTACAAGCTGCCCAAATTTAACTGCTAGAAGCTGAAATTACGCATGCAGAAATACTAGAGGCCCTATCAAATATGTCCTTCGGAAAATCACCTGGCCCAGACAGCCTCCCAACTGAATTTTCCAAAAAGTACCAAAATACACTTACGGAATAACTACTCAAAAGATTTAACAAAGCGTTTGAGAACCAAAATCTACCACCATCAGTGACCGAAGCTACAATAGTCCTCATCTTGAAACCAGACAAAAATCCACTTGAACATAACTCATATAGGCCAATATCAATACTCAATAGTGACTACTAAATACTTGCCAACATTTTAGCCAACCAACTACAGAAAGTTATAACCTCCATTATTCACCCAGATCAAACGGGTTTCATGCCTGGAAAGATTACATCCATCAACATAAGGCGCACCTTGACTTGATTGAATGGAACTATCTCTGGGCGTGTATGAAGAGATTTGGATTCAGTCCAAAATATACTAGATGGATTCAATTACTGTATAACTCACCACGTGCCACAGCCCTAGTAAACGGGAGACAATCTAACCAATTTGCCCTCCAACGAGGAACAAGGCAGGGATGTCTGCTTTTCCCCTACCTCTTCTCAATAGCGATAGAGGCATTGGCAATACAGCTCTGCACAGATAACACAATCAAAGGCCTGAGCAGAGGAATATACATTGATCTAATTGGACTATATGCAGATGACATGATCCTATATCTCTCAGATACCTGGCCCTCCCTGAATCGCACAGCTGAAATCATCTACTCTGGACTATACATCAATTGGCAAAAATCCTCACTGGATTAGCACTCCCAAATTTCATCAGGTCAACTCAAATACATGACCGAATGGCTAAACACAGACAATAACCTCTCTACTACAAACCAAATGCTAGCCACATATACCACAGGCTCTATCTCTATCCTCTCCACAATAGAGGCACCAAATATCCACTTAATCAACATCTCTACTCCGCTGCACATCCAAATGCACAAAATATGGAAAGAAACAAACAAAATCCTAAAATACACAGGCATCCCCCTGAAATGCCACTGTGGCACAATGAGATCTACCCACAATTGGCAGAATTCTCCTGCAGTGCAGACTGGTAAAACAAAGGTATACACTCATTCGGACAACTCATCACAGGAGATTCCATACGTTTGTTCGAAGACATACGAACAGAGTTTGAACTACCCTAGACCTATTTCTATAGATATTTGCAAATACGCCACTGTCTACACACTGAATTTCCAGATAACAAAATACCAATTTCCAAACATCCAATAATCGGGATAGAACCCAAGGTCTAAAAGGATTAATATCTCAACTATATACAAGGCTAATAAAAACACAAACTGATATACAATGTTTGTCAATTACAGTCAATGGAAAGTTAATATAACTGACCTCACAGAAAACTACTAATGTGATGAATTCTTATATACTTCATATACTTGCATCTCCATCAGCCAATAATCGGTTAATACAATTCTACATCATCCACCAAGCATATTTAAGCCCATCAAGACTGCATTGTACATATGCATCGTATCCCGATGTTTGCCCCAAGTGTCATACATCCCCAAGCAGACTTCTGGCACATTATCTGGAAATGCCCCCAAATCCAAATATTTTGGATCAAAGTTACCAAATTCTTAACATCCATTCTCCCATGGCCCGTACCTGCGGACCCTAAACTATACCTGTTGGGCATCGACACACTTGAACTGGATGATACCCACAAATTAACTTTCCTCCGAGAAGTTTTGTTTATGGCCAGGAAAACAAATACAAGTACTGAAATGGATGGAGGACTTCCAATCCCGATTCAACAGCTCATAGGCCTATGAGTAAGGGAGCGGTTAGTTCCCGAAACTCGTCAGGCGTATTGTTTTTAATGTTGTTTCTAATAAAAGAGATGTTTTAACTAACTGCCAAGTGAGCTGTTGAATCGGGATTGGAAGTCCTTCATTTATTACAGTTACCTGAGGAACAGAGCCAAGCGAAGGGTCTGTGGCATTCTAGCACCCAGACCAACCCATCGAAGGGGTGAGTCATTTTGTAATCCATGTGGTATAAGACATTCAACATAATTATCTAGTTCAGAAGGGGGAGTGCAAGGCCCGGGGTATGCTACACCCAGACCTCCCTGTAAGAACGAGTAAGTGTGGAAGTCATGATAATCTGTTTGGACACAATGTAACAGAGTGTAATGTGATACAGATACAAATGTATGCACGCATGGAAACACAGCGCTAACGCCAGCCAGCAGTTCTATATCAAAGCAATTAGCTATTACTGAAATGGGTGGCCCCAGACCCCCCAAAAGTTAACACCTGGAAGGAATTAATTAATATATTACCCTACCACAACCTAATCTACAAACATAGACAGTGTCCCAGCAAGTTCAAAAAAGTATGGTCTGTCTGGTCCGACTCTCCAATAATGGTTTAAAGAGACCTCCCATCAGCCATGGAATTGCGGGTACCCCCTGTGACGAGCACAGGGCAAACAACAGCCTCTCCCCCTCCTTTCCCACCTACCCACCTTCTTCTCTCCCTACCCCCACCTAATTCCTCTGTCCTCTTCTTTTCTCCATCTACACCTATGGCCTTGGACTGGACAACTCATTAGTTCATTTGGATTCCAATATCACCTGTATGCGGATGATACCCAAATTTACATCTCTGCCCCAGACCTCCCTACACTGACATCCCAGGTACCTGACTGCCTTAGTGCCATCTCTGCCTTTATGTCCTCCCACTTCCTCAAACAAAACATGGACAAGACTGAACTTGTCCTTTTCCCACCCTCACAATCTGTTCCCCTCCCTAGCCTTACTATTAATATTAACAATACACCTATATCCCCATCTCCTCATGTCTGCTGCCTGAGAATAACGCTAGATTCAGATCTTTCATTCAAAAGCCATGTCAATTCGCTTGCCAATTCCTGTCGGCTCCAACTCATAAACATCTCCCGCATTTGACCCTTCCTCTCGAATGAAGCTACAAAAATCCTAGTCCATGCCCTAATCATATCCCGGATAGACTACTGCAACACACTCCTGTGTGGTTTATCGAACAACCACCTGGCACCGCTTCAATCCATCCTCAACTCTTCTGCCTCATTCATTTCTCTTCTCGCTTCTCTAATGCCTCAGTCCCACCACTGGTTGCCCATCACGCAAAGGATCCAGCTCAAGCAGCTTACCCTATCCTATAAAGCACTATCCAACACAGCCCCTTCATATATCTCAGAGCTGATCCACCGATATCGTCCGAGGCGCAACCTCCAATCCGCAAACGATCTCCTCCTCTCATCCAACCTTGTCACCTCTTCCCATGCTCGTATTCAGGACTTTGCTCATGCTGCCCCTCTGCTCTGGAACTCCCTTCCTCAGTCTGTCCGTCACTCACTGCCCCTTAATACCTTCAAACGTAACCTTAAAACCCACCTTTTCAAGCAAGCATATAACCTGGCCTAGACATTACCACTCTTACTACCCAATATGATCCAACCCAGCCTTTCACACTCCACTGCCAATCTATTAACAGCCTACCGATTCCCGCAACCTTATGTCTCAAGCTTTTTGGGCAGGGTCCTCTCTCCTATTGTATTACGGTATTGCTGTAAGAAACTCATTACTCTGTTTACTTAAATTATGTATTACCTGTGTATGTAATATGTATGACTTTCTATAACATGTATTACCTTGTATGTAATTTATGACTATGTAATTGTAAAGCACCACGGAAGATGTTGGCGCTATATAAATCAATAATAATAATAATACTAGAAATAAGTCTCAGTAATGGAAAATGTACTTAAAAGCCCCATGTATATTACAAGCACATCGATTAGCATCTGAACAAAGAAAATGTAAAGTGAATATATAAATGCTTTTGTTGATTCAAATGTATGATACAGACATGCTGTAAATAGTTTTATTCATAATAAAAACGAGTTTAAAAAAAACAAAAACTTGACTTAGAAAGTGTACCCAGGGGTGAGGACTTAGTGATTAGTGCAACAATGTAAAATGTAAGTAGTGGTCTTAATGTGAATAGTGTTCTTAAAAATAGGTGTAACTTAATAAAGTGTGGGCCTGACAAAAATGTTGCGATCTTCCGTGAAAGGGTCGCATGGTTGTATTTGCCCCCCTGGCCAAAATGTCCAGATCTAAGCATATTTATTGGGGCATTTTCTATGCATATATATAGGATTATGTGAGCTGCCAGGTCAGCGTTTACTATTCTGATCAATTTCTTTTTGTTGGAATTTCGTCAGTCATCCAGTGGAGAATCAGATTCTCCCGGGCGTAAAATAGTAACTCTATCATGAGTGTACGTGTGAATTTTGATAGAGTTTCACTTTCCTATTCTATGAGTCCTAGGATGCAGGTTTCGGGGGATTGGGTTATTGGGAGATATATTTTCTGTCGCATGAAGTTTATTATTGTTGGCCAGTAATTTTGGAGAAGTGGGCATTGCCATATCACGTGTTGAAAGTTGGCTCCTGAAGCTATGCATTTTGGACATTAAATATTTTAAACGGTTGACCCCCCCTAGGGCATACACCCGTAGGAGGGTATTTGAAAGCAGAATAGCGATTCCACCTAGGTAAAGGTCCCGCCTAGGCACTACCTCACCCTCTAACACTGGAGGATTTTAACCCAAGCCCAATATCCCACCAAGCCCGATGGTCTGAACACTTGCCCAGAATAGACTGCATACTACTACACCCACACTAGGCCGAACCTGCAAACATACACTGCCCTCCCAATTGGAAATGGAGGGCCACAATAACAGCATGGACCAATGGGAGTCATGGATGAACCCCCTACATGTGGGAAATAGGGGGACATTCACCACATGGACTAAAACCTCCCCAACAAACGTTGCAGTGTGGGACCCGATGTCATAGATACTATGGAATATGTGCACCCGTGACGACCCCCAAGAGCAAAAACAGACACGAGGCCAACACGAGATTTGATACCCAATACTATGCAATGGTGCCTGTCACGAACGCCAGTTCGCTGGGCACGTGATCTGACCAATCAATCGGTACTCGCTGCCACCACTTTAAGTTATGGACTTAAAGACGCCCCAAAAACACTCTTGACTCTCACTGACTATGCACACCCCTGCCCTGGCAGCTAAATGGTCAACACTACACCATTCACTCCAGCAACTAACTGGTTAATTAGCATCAGCAGTCACAGAGTTACTTAGCATTTACACTGCAAAACACTCATTCAACCACATATTAACTTATCAGAGGCTAACTGAGTTCTTTTAGAGCATTAAAGACAAAACTTATTAAATTTTAGATTTAATATTCCAAAAGGTGGACAGTGTATATAATAAAATGACATACAATAGGTACAACAGTTATATAAAATAAAAAGGCTAAAAATATTCACAGACCCTACTCACTAGAAGATGTCCTGTATCCCGGGGCGGGAAGAAACATTGGGTCCATACACACGGTTTTAGCATGTCCCCTCAGTATGAACACAGTTATAGGGGCTACAAGGATTTTTAAACCATTTGATGAACCACCCCCCTTCTCTCGGCTATACATGAGGTGGGAGTGTCTAGGAATATCCAGATTTACGACTAGCCAAAAGCATTCATTCCCCCTCAGTTAGACAGATTCCATAAAAATGTAGATATGTACATTGTATTGGGATATTGACCACATATTCCTCTCCTGTATTAATTATCAATTCCTCCAATACCAAACATAACCTGTGTGTAATCCATATTTCCCAAGATATTAATAACTCGCCTTGGCAAGGGAATAAGGGCTCCATGTTGGGTATCATTTTAATGAGCCTACTTTCCCATTCACAAGTATAATATTGGTTTCTGTCCAATTCTATTCCAATACCGAAATACATTTATTTTACATGTATGGTTGTCCTTAAAATGACTGAAATTGTAATGCCTCCATGACTCTGTTGGGGTAGAGTACCGGGAAGACTCACGTTTAGTGGATGAAGGAGGAAGTAGTGGGAACTCGATGCTGGAATGCACTGGAGACCGGAGCTGGATGCTGGAGTACACCAGCTGGATAGGTGGTAACAGGAACAATGGCTGGATCCAATAGCTGATGGATGGTAACAGGAACAATGGCTGGATACAATAGCTGGTGGATGGTAACAGGAACAATGGCTGGATACAATAGCTGGTGGATGGTAACAGGAACAATGGCTGGATACAATAGCTGAAGGATGGTAACAGGAACAATGGCTGGATACAATAGCTGGTGGATGGTAACAGGAACAATGGCTGGATACAATAACTGGATGAATGGTAACAGGAACAATGGCTGGATACAATAACTGGATGAATGGTAACAGGAACAATGGCAGGATACTAGAAACTGGACTGCACGAGTCCAAGCAGCAAAAACCCTAGACGCCAGAAACAACTGACAAGCGGGCGTCTAGGGACGGACAGAGCGGACATTTAAACTTCGCGCTGGCCGGCGCCCCTGCGTGGTGACGTCACGACGGCGCTCGCGCAGGACGTGCGAGCGAGCGTCAGCGTCACTGGGGCTGGAGCGCCACCCAGCGGATCGTCGCTGGAGTGGACACCCGGGTAAGTACCTTACAGAAATGAGCTGAAGAGAATTCCAGATACACGGTTCGGCCCCACATTGTCTGGAAAAGAAGATCTGGTTCCATGCTTCCCTAATCGTAATATAAAAAAAAGGACTGTTCCAGGGTGGAATGGTATTTATATTGGTCCTTTGCAAGAACTAATACCAATAGTTAACCCATTCTTGCCAAGTCACTACACACTTTCCTGACACCTCCCCCTTTAAAATTGGCGCACGGGATGTGACTCACAGGTCACCTCTACTGCGTCCATAATAAGGTGGTTCTGATAGACATGAATATCCACCTGCATTCCCTTTGTTCGGTGAATGTAAATCATATTGCTTCACAATGTGATTCCACCTGCACATTTTTACAAAACCACCATCCTCTTTACTGTGGTTATGAGAACTGGGTTTGGGTTCACATTCACTCACCCAAGTAGACTGGTTAACCTCTTGATGCTCAGTCTGTACACACTCCGAGCAAACCACGCATGCTAACATCTGTGTGACCACTCTGTGTGCTGACAGGTACAGTTCTGTATTCACCACCTGAAGTACAGTGATATGTAGGGGACTGTACCCAGCCACTCCTAACCTCAGACATCTGTCCTCCCTCTGACACACTCTCCTGCTGGACACATCCTTCTTTATCCTCACTGCTACCTGTATCCTGTGGGTCTAAAGTTCCCCATGCCCTGGGTCTAAACTCAAGACAGATACTGGTCAAAGCATCATAGTCCCCATCAAGCTCTGATGGTAGTTCAACAAAGGCATCTAAGGCTTTGCCTTTTAATCCAGGTGTCAAGTATCTTGCCCACTGCTCCTGTGGCAACTGATACTGTCTACAGCACTTTTCAAAACTTAACAAAAAAGTGTGTCCAAATTGCTATCATTGTCCATGACAGGAAACTTGAGTGAACCATGCAAAGCAAACAGACCCTCTCTGGACTCACTGGATTGTGGAGACTGGGTCTGGTACTGGAGCTTTGCTAACTCCAGCTGAAATGCACGGTCTGCAGCTGCAGCTTCGAATTCTCTCTGCGCCTGCCGCTCAGCTGCTGTGGCTTGCCATTCAGCTTTCTCAGCTGCGGCTGCCTCCCTCTTCTGATGCTTCAAGACCAATTGAAGACGTAGCTGTGGATCATCTGAACCCAACAATTGTAAATCCTTTTGCAGGAAAGAAGTGCGGTCTTCCTGCACTGTAGTATTCTCATGCTGAGAAGATCCAAGGTTAACAGTCCTTTCTGGGATAGCTAAATCCACATCACTTCCCAACTCAGTTGTGTAGTTCTGCTGCTCCTGGTCACTCTCCAACAATGCCCTTATCAGCAGCTCCTTGGACATGTCCAGGACATCAATACCTCTTTTCTCACAGAGTTTGATCAGGACCTCCTTGGTTTGTCTCTTGTAAAAGGTTGCCATCCTCAGCTAACCTTGCCAAATAAAAGATAGAAAAGAAAAACATAGAAGAGGGGAAACAACTGTTTGTATGATGTCTCTTTTAAAAATAAATGCACTGAGTTTGTCTTTGAAGACTGATACCCTCGCAACGATACAGTTCTTTAGTACAAAGGTTAAATACTTAATCCAAGCACTAATGCTCTAATAAAAAATAATTTATCCCACCCGCTGCCAGCCAATTTGTCACGAACGCCAGTTCGCTGGGCACGTGATCTGACCAATCAATCAGTACTCTCTGCCACCACCTTAAGTTATGGCATTAAAGATGCCCCAAAAACACTCTTGACTCTCACTGACTATGCACACCCCTGCCCTGGCAGCTAAATGGTCAACACTACACCATTCACTCCAGCAACTAACTGGTTGATTAGCATTAGTCCTTCACAAGCAGTCACAGAGTTAATTAGCATTTACACTGCAAAACACTCCATTCAACCACATATAAACTTATCAGAGGCTAGCTGAGTTATTTTAGAGCATCAAAGACAAAACTTATTAAATTTTAGGTGGACAGTGCATATAATACACAAATAAAAGAAAATGGTGTTACAATAAAATGACATACAATAGGTACAACAGTTATATAAAATAAAAATGATAAAAATATTTACAGACCCTACTCACTAGGAGAAGTCCTGTATCCCGGAGCGGGAATAAACATCGGGTCCATACACACAGTTTTAGCATGAGGTGGGAGTGTCTAGGAATGTCCAGATTTACGACTAGCCAAATGCATTCATTCCCCCTCAGTTAGGCAGATTCCATATAAATGTAGATATGTACATTGTATTGGGATATTGACCACATATTCCTCTCCTGTATTAATTATAAATTCCTCCAATACCAAACATGACCTGTGTGTAATCCATATTTCCCAAGATATTAATAACTCGCCTTGGCAAGGGAATAAGGGCTCCATATTGGGTATCATTTTAATGGGCCTACTTTCCCATTCACAAGTATAATATTGGTTTCTGTCTTACATATTCCAATACCGAAATACATTTATTTTATATATATGGTTGTCCTTTAAATGACCTCTTAGGGTACCCACCAGACCCCTAGCTGAAGAGAATTCCAGATACACGGTTCGGCCCCACATTGTCTGGATACAACATAATCCTATGAATTAAACCACTGTATTCAAAGCCAGGGTTACCAGACATTAGTTGTTCCATCACAGTAGGTATTCTAACAGACAATTCATATGGACATTCCTGCATCATTTGTTTTACTTTACCAGACAAAGACACATTTGATGTAATGTTATACAATGCCTTTAACAATTCTCTCACAATATCTCTTGTTCTGCGGTGCTGTCCACGCATCTGCACAATTCTCACCCATAAACCATTTCCAACAACTCTCTGTAAAACTCTATCCATATCTTCCGAAGTCAAGCTATACGTTTCACTAACTCTTTGCAAGTCACAAAACCATTTCATGAACTTATTGATATCATACTGTGGGACCTGTCCAACTTCCCTAACAATCACATCCATCTCCTGTGGCTTTAACTGCTTTTGCATCTCCCCTGTATTGTCAGTGTTCAACACAGTTGTAGTTGTGGTAGGAGCTGCTCGTACGGAATTAGTTTTTTCTAAATCATTCCATGGGTAAATTGGTTTATACCCTTTAATTTCAGAATTAAATTTGGAAATGTCATTTTGACTTCCATCAGACTTTGCAGTCACTTTATCAAATGCAATGTTTATAGCATGTTTATGTTCCTCCAGCTCCTTTTCTACATTCTGAATTTTCACTGACAATTCCTCATTTACTTCTGTCAAATTCTCACACAATTTAGCCTTCTCAAGCAATGCTTCCCCAGTTGTGATTGCATGTAACCTTAGGTCTGACATCTTTTCATTTAATTCTCTTAGTAAGGTTTCATACTTGTTAGTTTCCTCTTTTATTTTAGTTTCCTTTTCTTTGATAATATCAACTAACTTTAAACAACAAGATAACAAACCCTGAACAACCAGCCCTTTCCTTTTACTTTCTTTAGTCTTTTTATCAAAAACACTCTCTTCTCAAAAACATTTCATGGATTCCCAGGACTGTC
This sequence comes from Hymenochirus boettgeri, assembly GCA_019447015.1. NCBI lineage: Eukaryota > Metazoa > Chordata > Amphibia > Anura > Pipidae > Hymenochirus > Hymenochirus boettgeri. Next base: position 97,786,286 of record CM033473.1, on the reverse strand, counting down.
TACATTCCTGTGCTATTTCATATGGTCCTCCATGATTCTTTATGTAATCTAACAACCACACATTGACACATTCTCCCTTGTTCACATAATCACTACCTGCTACACTGAAAGCCATTATTTTTAGTTATTAAAATAGAAAACAAAATAGAAAAATACTCACTGCCAAATTGTGAAGTTCCAATCTTCCTTCTCAGGCTTTACCAGGAATTGTAAAATCCACAGACTTCCAAGACAGGCACCTGGGTCCCAAACCTGTTTTAAAGTTCTTCTGATCCAGTAGGTCACGGCACCAAAATGTTGTGTTTCGTATAGTTTAGATATAATAATACTTATTTACCACCACCAGGTAAATTCAACCAACCAGTCCTTTTTCAGAGATGAAGCGTTTATTTAAGAGTTCCAGGCCCAGAGATATCAGGTTAAAATATATATTTACAGCAAGTATAGGTGTACAAAGGTATATGAGCAATTCCTTCCTCTATTCCCTTCTAATTCCTTCTGTCTCCTTCTAATTCCTTCTCCTTCCTTCCAATTCCTTCTCCTTCCTTCCAATTCCTTCTCCTTCTTCTCTAACAGACTCTCTGGCCCCTTGATATACAACACAGACCCCATAACCCACCCTGGGAAAGGATTTGATAAAATAATGTTAACTATCTTAGATGTTTGTTTCTAGATGGTAGTATAAACATTCCCCATTTGAAATGTAGATCACCCTCAATAAGATGACTGTTTGATAACAGCAGATGTATCTATAGTACAGGAGGTTCTTTGAAATGTAAAGAACCCAACCCAGGAACTGAGATGGTATCCAAAGACTTTGAAGTATCCGGGAACTGGATCTGTGACTATTCCCACTCACTCCTTCTATTAACACCCTAGTCCCAATGTATTATACAGTTTACATCTAATTAAATATATGACTACAACCTATTCCACCCCGGCGATTAAGGAATACCTACAACAAATAGACTTCCCATCTCTAAATCCCGAATATAGACAAGCCCTAGAATCGTCTTGACTGTAGAAGAGATCCAGTCGGCAATGAATGACATGCCCAACAACAAGACCCCTGGCCCAGACGGTATCCCCGTAGAAGTATACGAGAGATACCAATCATGCTTACTACCCCTACTACTTGACATATACCCCCGTGCGCACGAATCAGGAAAATTACCCCCATCACTATACTCAACAACAATTATAATACTCCCAAAACCAGGTAAAAACCCAACTGAATGCAGCTCATACAGGCCAATTTCACTGCTCACCTCTGACTTATAAAAAATATTAGCAAAAGCCTTGGCACAAAGAATTAAGTCGGTCATATTATCCATAATACAATCTGACCAAACTGGCTTTATGCCCGGCAAGACTACCTCCATCAATATACGTCGAACCCTTATTCAGACACAGCTGGATCATGATAATTTGGGAGAGCGGATTATTTTATCACTGGATGCCAGTAAGGCATTCGACTCGGTCGAATGGCCCTACCGAATAGCAGTACTCCAAAAGTTTGGATTCAGATCTAATTTCATCAGATGGATCCAGATATATGCCGCTTCACTAACGCAAATACTGGTTAATGGTACACTCTCCCAACCATTTCCATTACAAAGAGGCACACACCAGGGCTGCCCCCTCTCCCCTTACCTATTTGCCATTGCTATCGAACCCTTAGCAATTCTACTACGAAATGACACCAGAATCAAAGGACTCCGTATCGGTCACCATGAAGAACGACTAGGCTTATACGAGGATGACATTATTATGTTCCTGGATAACACTCCCATAACTCACTAATAGCAGCCTTCAGTCTGATAAACAAATTTGGCACATATTCAGGGCTAAATATTAACTGGGAAAAGTCGGCTCTCTACCCCTTGGACAACCCGACACCTCCCAATATACAATGCTCAGCTCCAATCCCTATAGTTTCACACTTTAAAGGGCATCTATAGTGAAAAAAACACATTGCCCCTTTGCAAAGTTAAATTCATGTACTCTGTGCTGCCTTAATCCTATATCTGTCACTGACTCTGTTTAACCACGGTGTCAGATCTATGTGCAGCACTCCCCCCTTCTCCCTCCCCTCTGTTACCTCCTCCATGTCTCAGCTCCGGCTAACCGACAAGCTTTTTATGTGCAGTAGGAGTTAAAAGTTCAACATCCTGAAAAACACACCCACGCACAGTGGCCAATAGAAAGTAAGCTGTCCTGGAGACACGGAAGAAGGAGATCAGTACAGTTTACGATCTCTCACTTTGTGACCCATCATCAATCAGTGAAAGCTATTAAGAAGGGGGGTCAAGTGCAGCCTTATATCTAACATCAAAGCTACCTTTCTCCCCCTGCTAATGCTGTTATCTCTATGTTTATTACAGAGCAGGGAGGGGGGGATCACGTCACAGGGATTTGATTGACAGTCCAAGTAGGAGTAGAGGAATGCAATCACGTATTCTTCTAACTGGTGTATCTCAGGACAGAGAGGGAATCTGAAAAAAGTGAAGACACTCTGGGGGTTGTAATGAATTATAGAACACATGGAAAGAAAGAAAAAAAAGTTCATTTTCCCACTATAGATGCCCTTTAAGTACTTAGGGATCAATATAACAAAACACCCCCAACAATTTTATTCCCTAAACATCTGACTTCACCAGAAACAAAACTCAAGCATGGAGGCATGTCCCACTTAACCCGTGGGGCAGAATACAACTAATTAAAACTTTTGTGTTACCTAAAGTGTTATACGTTATTCAACACTCCCTTGTATATCTGCCCTTCTCCTTCTTTAAAAAGCTAAACAGTATAATCACATCACTCATCTGGAAGTCTTAGCAAACTGCAAGTCCTTGGGAGGTCTCACTATACCCAATATACAAATGTATTACTGGGCATCCCAACTAAGATATCTACAATGCTGGGCACACCCACCCACCAAACCAACAGAATCAGATCTAATGATGTGCGAATACCTAAAGGGCCCATACGCAGCGTATATTGAAGCACCCAAACTACATATTACCGGAAAAGGTACTCCACTACACAAACAGTCATTTAGGATTTGGCACCTCACAAACGCAAGTATCTCATACTCCAATATGGAATAATAAACTAATCCCAGAAATACAGGGGCATCACAATGGGAAAAAGGCGGAATAAACACACTGGGTAACTTACTCGCAAATGGATCCCCAATATCCTTCACGGAGCTACAGAACTCGCACCATCTCCCAAATAATATGCACTACAAATACCTCCAACTAAGCCATGCTTTAAGAGCCAATTTTAGAAACCGCCTCCCTACTCTCACTAACCATCCAGCAATAGGTATTTTGCGCACCCAGGACCCAAGGTGACTGATCTCAAAAATATACAACAGACTTATACAAACCAAGTCACAGACAAATAAAGCCCACATACAAAACAAATGTGCAGATTGCTTAACAGACACAGACGAGGAACAGTGGCTTGAAGTGATCAGTTCACACACAACGGCTTCCCCAGCAGCCAATAACAAATGAATACAATACAAAATTTTACATCAAGCATATTATACACCTAAACAGACACAACAGTTCAGCCTTAATCGAAACATAGAATGCCCCAAATGCCATCAATCAGATGCAGACTTTGCACATTTAATTTGGTATTGCCCAAAGGTGGCTATATTCTGGAAGGAAGTAAGACAGTTCTTGAGCAGTCTCTCCCCACACCCTATACAACCCAAACCACTGATCTGTCTGTTTTGTGTAACAGAGGAGGATAAATGGTTTGGGTGTGAGCTTCAACTTATAAAATCAACCTTGTTTTATGCAAGGAAAACAATAGTTTTTTTATTTTAATTTAAATTTTTTTTTATTGATAATGGTAATAATGATAAAGACAAAGACAAAGGATGCATTACAATTGCAGATCGTATACATTTTTAATCTTATAGTAGATATATGGTTTGTTATTTTCACTATCTTAGCATCCCTCGTATTTACACAGAAAAATGCATCATATAGAGAGAAAGAAAAAGAGAGTAGAGGGGAAGAGAAGTGTGGGGGAGGGGGTTGCCCAGGTCTTTTATATTCACATATTACTGGTAATTACATTTGATTGGTGTTATATTGCTCCTTATACTGCAAGGGTTTTCTGTAGATGAATAACTGGGGGTAATGCTCGGATGGGGTTTCCTTGATTTTTGTGAGCTGGAAGCAGTCAAAGTTTCGTTGAGTTCAGATTAATGTATCTGTCCAGGAAAGACATCCATAGCAACCATTGCATATTGAATTTTTTAGAGTTATTGTCAGCCACAGCTGTAAGTTCCTCCATTCTCATGATCTGGTTGAGTTCCAATATCCATTCTTTTATGGAGGGAATGGATTGCTTTTTCCAATGTCGGGGAATCACTGCTTTGCCTGCAATCAGGAAGAAGCGCAAGATAGTGGTCTGATATCTATCCGTGGTTCGGGGGTGATATTTAGTAGAGTTAGTTGGGGTATGCAGGGGATTTGGTCTGCATAAATATCGTTGTATAGATTTATGATCTGTGTCCAGAACTGTTTTATAGGAGGACAGTCAAACCATATATGAAGTATGGTGCCATGGTCCTTTTGGCATCTCCAACAGGTGTTTGTTATTGAGGGGAATATTTTATGCAGCAGTGTAGGACATCTGTACCATCTTGTGAGAAGCTTATAATTTTTTTCCTGCGCCTTGCAAGCTCTCGAGAGCTTGTGTGTAAGAATAAAGCTTTGTTCCCATTGTTCTATAGAGAATGAAAGGTTGAGATCTTTCTCCCATTTTTGTGTGAATGTTGGGAGTTGGTCCGCTGTTGAAGATTGTAGGATCCGGTATATGGTTGATATGAGATGTTGTGGGGCAGCTGATCTCGTGCATAGCAGGTCAAATGGCTTTGGTAATAGTTTGAGGTTTGTATCCTTTGTTAATGCTTTTGTGTAGTGTTGTAGTTGGCAGTATTGGAACTGTACCACGGGGGTGATTGGTAGTGTATCCATTAATGTGTAGATTTGGATTAGTTGTTTCTGTTCTATGACTTGGCCCAATCTCGGTGTGTTCGTTCTTTTCCATTTCAGGAATGGGTTTGATTGTAGGCCAGGTAGGAATTGTGGGGAGTGGGTTATTGGTGACATATAGCCAGGGATTTCGGAGAGATTTATCTTTTTTAGGATTTTGTCCCACATTTGAAGAATATGTGGTAAAAAGAAGGAAGATTGTATGGACGGTTTCCGGTCTGCCTGTCAGAGCCATGGTAGTATTGTTAGGGGTTGTAGGGCTAATTCAGTGACCCCCTCGACCCAGAGTTTATCTTCTGTATGATGGAACCAGTCTGTTATGTGGGTTAGCAATATTGCATGATGATATTGTTTTATATCCGGTAGATTTAGGCCACCGTCCTCCTTTCGTCGGTTATAATTGAGAATTTAAGTCTCTGGGTTTTATTTCCCCAAATAAATTGGGTCATTAGGCTTTGCAAGGATTTGAAAAATATGGGTGGCAGAGTTATGGGTATAGCTTGCATGGTATATAATATTCTAGGTAAAACATTCATACGAATAACATTGACTTTCCCAAACCAAGAGTGATTTTTATTTGCCCAGTTGCCCAGGTCAGAGGAAATAACGCTGAGGAGGGGGGTAAAATTCAATTGGTATTTCATTTGCCGTGTTTTTCCCCCTGTCATTTGTCAATAGTAGATTGTAGTAACTAGTGATAAATGTTAAAGGGAATCTATAGTGGGAAAATTACCTTTTTTATTTCTTTCTTTCCATGTGTTCTATAATTCCCCACAACCCCCAGAGTGTCTTCACTTTTTTCAGATTCCCTCTCTGTCCTGAGATACACCAGTTAGAAGAATACAAGATTGCATTCCTCTACTCCTACTTGGACTGTCAATCAAATCCCTATGACATGATCCCCCCTCCCTGCTCTGTAATAAACATAGAGATAAGAGCATTAGCAGGGGGAGAGAGGTATCCTTGATGGTAGATATAAGGCTGCACTTGACCCCCCTTCTTAATAGCTTTCACTGATTGATGATGGGTCACAAAGAGAGAGATCGTAAACTGTACTGTTCTCCTTCTTCTTTCGTGTCTCCAGGACAGCTTGCTTTCTATTGGCCATTGTGCGTGGGTGTGTGTAAGGGAAGTTTTCAGAATGTAAGGGAAGGGGTTAACAAGATAAAGAAAATCTTAACTGAAGAAGGATGAGTTCATGGGGTATGATAAGGAAGAGGGCCAATAAATATGTCATCTGGCAGGACACACAGCTAATTCATTCAGGAAAACTATAAACGAATCAATTAGGGTTAGCCGTGGGTTATGGTCAGTATGAAATTGTCAGGAATATGAACATTATTATGATTTATGGTAGTAGCTTATCCTGTAGTACATGTGTAGATAAGTACTAACCACTGTATGGGGAGCATCATCCCTAATTATATTCGCTGTAAATTAATTAACGTATCTAAGCATTCTATACAAATATAACAATGCCCTGCTTTTATATAATTACAGCAGCATTTATAATCTATGCTTTTATCAATGAGATCACCATGTAAACCCTATATAAGCCATCCCATTTGTACGCTCGCTCTCTCCCCTGGCCAGTTGACAACCGTTGCTGCCTAGGTGGGAGCTGCTTGCAAGTATATATGTTGTGTCTGTCTTTAAGGAATAAACTTGTTCTTCTTTTTCATCAGATTGTTCTCTCTTAGTTGTGTTTTTACACAACAATTTGGAGGTTCCACCGAGATTTGACGTGTGTCACTGCAGGACTCTTCAGGGCACCGCTCAAATCTGTTGCTCGACGCTGAGGGAACGACCTGGTGAGTCAGAAAAACTGAAAAGACTCTACGTAAGGTGAATACAGACCTGGGGGAAGGAATACTAGATTTCTGAGGTAAATCTAAATCTCGCCAGGGGCTCTATATCACGCTTGACGTTGGGTGACGACCCACTAGGGCTGGTCCGGTACTGACTGAAAGGGGCACTTGATTGACTGTCAGGACATCTTGACGCTAGAGATCGGTAAGGGATCATAAGAACTAGGTCAGGAAGGTCACTGAGTAGGGCAATTCAGGGGCTAGTGGACAGTCAGGGATCGCTAGGGAGCACGCTAGCTAGCAAGCAGACGGAGGTGCTGCTGAGAAGTATATACAAAGTTAAAGTGAACCTTAGAGAATAGAAATGGGAAATAGAAAATCTAGACTTGCAAAATCTAACGCTCAAACGTCTGACGTCCAAACACCTGACGACCAGACTGTTGAAGCACAGACACCTGAGATCCAGGAGCCTAAGAACCCTGGTCTCCCTCCCAACGCCCAGTACATGTTAACCAATTACGGCCCAAAGTCAGTAGAAAATTTCCATAAGTGGGTAGAGAAGTTCGGGTTCCCCGACAAAGGAAGTTTCAGTATGACACAGTTATTAAAACGCTCATCAAGCAATGGCTTCCCCCAGTTGTGGATTGCCTTGATAAACCATTAGGTCTGACATCTTTTTCATATTAAAAAATTGCTCTTGAGGAAGGTTTCATAACTTTATTTGTTGCCATTCATTAGAATTTTGGTCCTATATCTTTGATAAATCAAGAACAATAGACCGTTTGACAAAAGGAGTAACAACAAGAATACAACCGGAAAGCACCCAGCCCAGTTAACCTCCTTTTACGTTGATCTAATTAGGTCGTTTTATCGAAGAAAAAACACTCTCTTCTCAAAACATTTCATGAGATTCCCAGAGGACTGGTACGAAACAGTGCCTGTGCTGAAAAAGTCAAATGGTCCAATCCATGACGTTAGGTAATTCTTAACCAACCAAACCTTTCACTGTCTCACCTTATTCACGTAATCACTAAGTACCTGCTAACAGACCAACTGAACGCCATTATGTGTAATATAGTTAAATATAAAAAGAAACGACAGATATAGAAAAATCACTCATCAATGCGACAAATTGTGAAAGTCAATCTTCCTTCTCAGGCTTTACCAGGAATATAAAATCCACAGACTATCCAGACAGGTCAACCTGATTGCCCAAACGAAACATAGGAAGTGATTTTAAAGTTTCTTCTGATCGAGGGGTCACGGATGACCCAAAATGATTAGTTTTTCTTATAGTGATTAAATAAATCATAACTAGCACTTATTTGAACCCAACCAAAAAATGTAGAATTCAACCACCCAAGGAAATCCATTTATCAGAGATTAAAAAGGCGTGAAAAAGAACATTTAAGGAAAGTTCAACCGCGACCACGAGATATCAGGTACAAAATCTAAGAATGTACAGCAGTAATAATCTGTGTACAAAAAGGTTTTGATCAATTCCCATTGCCTCTAATTCCGCTATCTATATCCTTGCTTCCCTTCTCATTCCTATGCGGCTGCCTCAAACGCTTCCAATCAAACTTCTCCTTCCTTCCAATTCCTTCTCCAATTCTTCGGGCATAAACGAAATAATCATCTGGCCCCTTGCTAACAAAGCAGGCGGAAAACCAACCCATAACCCACCACTGGGAAGGATGTATGACAAATAAATAATGGGTTAACTACCTTATCTGTTTGATATCGGTAGAAAATGAGTAGTATAAAACATTCCCCCTTAAAATGTATGTATATCACCCTCGAAGTTAAGAGACTGTATTGAATAACATCAGATAGTAGCTATTAGTGCGCAAATGGTTCTGTATGAGCGTGTGGGAGCGAGAACCCACCAACCCAGGAAGCTTGAGATGTTAACATCCACAACCTTTGTAAAAGGTCTCCGGGACACTGGATCTGTGACGATAATCCCACTCACACATCCTATCTATTAACAAGAGAGCAGTAAACACACTAAGTCCCAAATGGTAATTAAAAATACAGTAGAGATATAACACTCACAATGTGCAGATATATGCTAGGCACAAAACCTATTCCCACCAACTGCGAGTTAAGGAGGATCCGATGAACACAATAAGACATATCCCTACTCAGAAACAAAACAGTCGCCCGAAATATAGACGAGGCTGCCGCTGAAAATACGCTACTGTCGACGAGAAGCCAAGGGAATCGGCAATAGAAATGACCATGCCCAACAACCAAGCACAACAGACACACGTGGCGCAGACGGTTGCCGGCCGTATAAAGAGTGATCCAGATCAGAATACCAATCGATGTGACTTACAACGGCCCAAACTACTTTACATATAGACCCGCCCGTGGCGCACGAGATCCGGAGAAATTACCAAGAAACGAAAAGAAAGGAAGAAACCCTGCACTATAACTCAACCACAGTTAATAATAACTACTGCACCCGGACCCGCTAAAAACGCCAAACTTAATTGCCGCTCATACAGGCCAATTATCAACCAAGCTCCCAACAATCTGACCTATGTAAAAAATATTATCACAAATCCAGTTGGGTCCAAAAAAAAGATTAATTCGGAAGGAGAAAAAAGTCATCTAGAGTCCAATAACTACAAATGCTGACCAGAACTCGTCCTTTATCCCGGACCGCGACTACCTCGCGCTCCAATATACGTCTAATCCATTAGAATACAGACACATCTGAGAATCTAATATGAATTTTGTGAGAGCGTGATTTATAATTGGTCCCCTGTGCTCCAAGTTCATAGCGCGTTCGGGAAATAAAAACGGTCAAGAAAAAGATGACCCCTACCGATAAGATAAGACTGGACTAAGCGTGGGAACATACAACAACGACTTAGGATTCAGGGCTGCGTAAGTTCGGGGAGCACATGCAGATGGAAACAAAGGAGGGGGAGCAGCCTATAAGCCGCTAAATCAGCTCAACAAAATCAACGGAACTTGTTACATGATGTGACAACCCTGGAAGGGCTCCCAACCTAAGTTCCATTACAACAAGAGAAGACAAAACACCAGCCATGGGGCTTGCCGGCCCTCGTCGCCCTTACCAATATGTTTCCAAATGTGCAATAAAAATCGAACCCTTAACGCGAATTGGCTACCGGGGAAACGAGAGGTGTAACACGGCAGAAAATCAAAGGAACATCCGTAGTCGGAACCACCAAGGAGACGGACTAGGCTCATACTAGAGGGTAACAGTATTTAGTTATTCCGGATAACCTCCCCATAACTCCACTAATAGCAGCCTTAGTCTGATAACAAATTTGGCAACATTTCCGGGCTAAATATTTAACTGTAGGAAAGAAGGTGCGTGGGACAATCTAACAAATACAAATAAAACACCCGTAATTACAACGGGCAACACAAACCGAAGGAAGGTCGCAATAAAATAGCAATGCTCAGGTCCTCCAAATACCTATATTATTATCAGGAAAAAAAAAAACACTTTACAAGGCATCGTTAGTGGAAAAAAAACACGTTTCAAACCAGGGGCCTTTGCCACATGGTTAAATTCATGTACTGGAAGCGTGCTGAAAGCCTATAACTCCTAGATCGTGTCACTAGAACTCTGTTTCAAAAACAACCAATGATTCAGATCTATGTGCAGGCCTCACCCCCTTCTCCCTCCCCTCTGTTACCAAGAAGGGAGTCCTCGCATGGGGTCTCAACGGAGCAATCACGGCGTAGAGCCAGCAAGCTTTTATATGTGCACCTTAGGGATAAGTTAAGAACATTTCAAAACCTGCCTTAAAAGACACAGCCCCGCACAGTGTGGCCAGAATAGACACACGTACGGCTGTCCTAGATGGACACGGGAAAGCAGTGACAGTATCCCGATGACAAGTTTACGATCTCATCACTGTATTTTAGCAACTCATCAATCAGGGGGGGGTGAAAGCAGTGGTATTAAGAATGGGGGGAAGGGTCAACTGTGCAGGCCTTCCTAAGATCGGAACATACAAAAGCTGAACCTTTCTCCGCCAAGCTAACAGCTGTTATCGGAATCTAATAAAAAATTTATTCCACAGATCAGGAGGGAGGGGGGGGGATACGACCTCACAGGGGATTTGATGATGGACAAAACCACCAGGAAAGATAGGTAAAAAAAGATAAGATGGATGCAATCACAAGATATATAGGACTATACTAAACTGTGTATACTAGCAATGCCAGAAGAGGGACAAATCTGGAAAAAACAGTAATAACACGTACTGAGAGAGTTGGTAATGAATTATAACCACATGAGAGAGGAAAAAAGGAAAAAAAGTCGAGTTTTCCCCACTATAATAATAAAAGGGAGCCCTTATAAAAGTAGCGATTAGGGGGCATCAATAAAAACAACACAACACTCGAAACACATGGGGAAACGGGGAAAGCGAACAAAAACAACGGGCCAACGAAACAGGAATTTATTGATACCGGCTGAGAAAAACATCTGACAGTGGTCGACGGAACAGAACAAAACTCCGCTTGAGGGCAGATGTCCCCGATTAACCCGTTGGTGCAGGTAATACAGAGCTAGATTAAACTTTGTGATTAAACCTAAGTGTATAACGTGTAGGTATCACCACTGGGGGACGTTGGAAAAAAGGGAGGAAGGGGAAAAAAACAACAAAAAAGCCCATGTAATAGGTCTAGGCCGGCTTCTGCCTTCTATTAAAAGCTAAAACAGATAATACAATGCGCGCAAAAGGGGAAAAGGGCACAGTCACTGCAGCTTGGAAGTACATAAGAGCGGAAAACAAAAGCCATCCTAGGGAGGGGGTCGCGGACTATAGCGCCAATATAAGCAATTCGTTAGCTCCTAAAGGTCATGGGAGGGAGGCCCAAGCTGACAGAAAGTATCATGGAGCAAGGTGCTGGCACCACCCAGGGCGGGGGGCACACAACAAACAAAGAATCAGCATCTCAAAGGTTAAAATGAATATCTAGAAATAACCGTCAAAAGGAAGGGCGCCAGATAACTAGCTATAATTAGGCAGCACCAACGCAAGAACATACATATTATACCGAAAAAAAGGGAAAAAGAAGAAAGAGTGGAAAAGGTAGCTGCCACTCAGCAAACATTCATTTGAGTATTAGTAGTCATACAGCACACTCCACAAACTCAAGTACGCATATCCATATGGAATAATAAACATCCAGAAATAGCAAGGGGCAAGAAATCACAATAGTAAAAAGGCGATAAACCCACTAAGGGGGGAAACATTGGGGGGTACCGGTTAACTCGCACATGGAAATCCCCAATGAATCCGGTTCGCCAGTACTACAAAACAGAAACTCAGTCGACCATGCTCACCCCGATAAATAATGGCACTAAAACAAGATACCAGTCCACCTAAGCATTGCTTTAGAGCCCATTATTTAGAAACGCGCTCCTAAAGGTGAGACTCACAACCATAACCGCAATAGGTAGAATTTTGCGCAAACCGGGGCCAAAGTGACCCAAGGTGAGCCTTAGCATAACAAAACAACATAACGAACCGAACTTATACACAACCCAAGGGTAACAACAGACACAATAAAGGCCCACATACGACAACCAAAATTGAACATATTGCTTAACCGACGCACTAGGCGGCGGGAACAGTGGAACAAATTTGAAGATTTCAGTTGCGGCAAAACACGGAACACAACGCTGTCCCCGGAGACAATCCAAGATAGACAATGGCGGGGATACAATACCGAGGAATGTGTTGACATCAAGCATAATTATACAACCCGAAAACCGACCAAACATTCAAGCCTTAAATACGACACACACAATAGAATGCCCCAAAGGGGCAAGAATCAATCAAAATGGCAGACTGGGTTGGCGACATGGGGTTAGCGAGTTTGGTATAGGCCCAAATGTGCTAATATGATGGGTGGAAAAAAAAGACGTAAGGAAAAACATTTCTTGGGTGAGCAGTCTCTCAAAAACGCCGACGGGGGGGGAAGCAACCCGATACAAACCCAAACCACTGATCTGTCTGTTTGTAATGTGTAACCAGGTGATAAGAATTTTAAAAATGGTGTTGGATGGGGTGTAGAGCTTCAACATTCATAAAATCAGAGGGGCTTTAATATTTATTGCAAATAAAACACAAATAGTTTTGTTGTAAATTTTAATTTAAGGATTTTTTAAATAATCTATTGATAATGGATACCTCATGATCCAGGACAACAGACACTAAAAAGGTGAATGGAAGCAAATTAACACACAGGTATGGCAGGTCACTGGACTACTTTTTATCTTTGAGTAGGGCAATACACAAGAAATATGTGGTGATTTGTGATATAATTTAAGATCACTATGGTGCGGCGTGGTAGCATCGCTCAGGAGTTACAACAGCAACAGAATAGCAAATCATATAGCAGAGAAAGCAAAAGAGAGTAGAGGGGAAAAGAAGTGTGAGGGGAGGGGGTTGCCCCGGTCTTTTAATATTCCACATATTACTGAAGTAATGGAGGTCATTAAATGGATTGTGATGTATAGGTAAGGAAAAAGGATTGGCATGCCTTGATACTGTACAATGGAATTAAATTCTGTGAGATAATAACTGGGGGTAATGCTCGGAAATGGTGTAAATGTTCATTTCGTTTATTGTAAGGCTAATATGCACGCAGTCACAAAGGTTCGTTTGGTAAAATTCAGACATATAATGAGTCCTTTGCCCATGAAAAAAGAGGGAGCCAAACCCCAGCAACCAGTTGCATGATATGAATTTTTAAGAGTTTGTGGTGTTCAGCGGCCACAGGCATTTGACAAAAATTCCATCCATAATCCATTACTCTGGAGTGAGGGGTTTCCGGCACATAGAGTCCATAGGAGATCTTTTAAATGGAGGGAATGATGTGCGTGTGTTTCCAGGATGTCGAAAAAGGTGAATCAACTGCTTATTAACCTGACAAAGAAGGATCAGGTGAATCCAAGCGAACAAGATATATGGGTCTTGGGATATCTTTCCGGGGTAAGGTTCGGGAAAAAGGAAGGAAGGGGATGGTGATATTTAGTAGAGTTTAGTGGGGTAATGCAGGGAAGACATTTGGTCATGCATACACATCACGTATGTTAAGAATTATTTACATGAGATGCTAAGTAGCACATGACACCTGATATTTAAGGGATATAATAGACATGGGTACAGGAATCCAACCAAGTACATATGAAGTAGGTCCATGATAGATACCTTTATGTTACAGGATCGGGGTCCAAAACGGAGAAAAGGTAAGGTAAAGATTGTGTATAGTTGAAGGGGAAATGGGCTAAATATATATGTAAAGATGACGATGGCAGTGGTTGGACAGGGGGATACATGGACCATCTTGTGAGAAGCTTAAGGGTAAATATGTTTTTTCCTGCAGCACGGTTGGAGCAAAGCGGGTCATCGGAGCTTGTGGGTAATAAAAGAAGCTTTGATAATCCAAATTAGTGATACTAGTAGAGAATAAGTTGAAGAATCTTTCGAAATCGGCCATTATTTATGTGATGAGATTGATTGGGGAGTTGGTCCGCGGGTTGTTTGGAAAGGGTAAAAGGTCTCCGTATAAAGGAAATATCTGTATATATAGATGGTGTGTGTGGATGACATGCATGACATCTCTTCATAAAAGCGGAAGAGTGATCACACAATGGTGCTGATATGGATAGGAAGGTATATTGAGAAGTGTTTGTATCCTTTGTTAAGTAAGGAGAGGGGGAAAGGGAAGGGGGCTTTTGTGTATCATGAAATAGTCGATTGGCAGTAAATTGGGGGAGTCACCAGTTACTGAACACGGTTGGGTGACATTGGTAGTATTAGGATCAAAGCATTAGTAAAAAAGAAATGTAGATTTGTAATTAAATTGTTAGAATGGTCTTTTAGAAACATTTGGAGGCCGAATCTCAGGTTTGTAAATCGGTCGGGTTTTCCGACATATTCAGGATGGGTTTTTGATTGTGGAATGGACCCTATAGGAAATATTTGGGTATAGAAGGATGGGAATTAAGTGGTGCCATGATACTCCAGGAATTGTTCGAGGAGAGATATTAAAATCTATTGAAAATATGTGGATATTGTTGTCCCACACAGTTAATGACAGGAATATGTAAAAAGGGTAAAAGGGGAAAGGAACGATGTTGTGGACAGGTAATTCCCGTAGTCTGCCTGTCAACGATCCGCTTAGTGCGGTAGGAGTGGAATGTGAATTAGTAGTGGTTGTTGAGGTCTAAGATGGTCAGACTGAACCCCTACAAAAACCCCGAGATTATTAACGCTTCTGATGATGGGAACCAAAAAGTACTGAGTTATTGTTGTTTAGGCAATATTAGCATATGATAATTGTTTATATCCGGTAATTTCGAAGCCACCGGTCCTCCTTGCGTCGGTTATATTGATATTAAGTCTCTGGGTTATAATATATTTGGGCCACTCACAATAAAGTATGAAAAGGAGTCGGATTAGGGCTTGCAGAGGAAAATAAATGAAACAACATAAGGGGTGTCAGATATTCTGGGTAGATAAGGCGTTGCTACAATGGTATAAAAAGAGTAATAATTCTGCGGAAAGGGTAACAGGACAATTCAACGAATAAAAAAAACCAGTTTCACTATTTACCACGAAACACAATACGTGTTGTTTGATGTGGGCCCAGTTGTGCCCAGGTCAGAGGAAATAAAACGCTGAGGAGGGGTACAGGAGTTCGAACTTGTGTATTGTCACATTTTGGGCCGTATGGTTTAGCCGCCCTGATCATAAAATATGTCAATAGTGATAATGGTAGACGAACAGATGATAATGGTTAAACGGGAAAAACTATATGGGAAGGACATAGGACCAGGGGTAATTTTGTATATTCTATTGCTATTCCACAAATGTAGTTCTAAGATTCCACCCAGCGAGCAACACCGCCCAGACGAAAAGGAAAAAAGAAGAAAGTCTTCACTTTTTTCAGACTAATCCGCATCTCTGTCCTAGAAGGAAAGGGAGGGCAATCAACAAAACAAAATTAGAAGCAATACAACGAGTGTCGCGATTCGCATCTACCTGACCTCGTGGACTTGTCCCCCCCAACCCCCCCCCCCCCCAAAACCACAATCAAATCCCTATGACATGATCCCCCCTCCCTGCTCTGTAATAACAAATATAAGAGCATCAGGGGGAGAGAGTATCGATTGAGAGTGATAAGGGAAACGTGCTGCACTTGACCCCCCTCTTATAGCTTTCACTGATTGATGATGGGTCACAAAGAGAGAGATCGTAAAACTGTACTGTTCTCCTTCTTCTTTCGTGTCTCCAGACAGCTTGCTTTCTATTGGCCATTGTGCGTGGGTGTGTGTAAGGGAAGTTTTCAGAATGTAAGGGAAGGGGTTACAAGTAAAGAAAATCTTAAACTGAAGAAGGAGTATGGTTATTATAAGGAGAGAGGGAAACCAAATAATAATATGCATCTGCAACACACGAGCTAATTCATTCAGGAAAACTATAAACGAATCAATAGGTTAGCCGTGGGTTTATGGTCATTGAGTTGTCACGGAAATGAACATTATTATGATTTATGGTAGTAGGCTTATCCTGTAGTACATGTGTAGATAAGTACTAACCACTGTATGGGGGAGCATCATCCCTAATTATATTCGCTGTAAATTAATTAACGTATCTAACTACAATTCTATACAAATATAACAATGCCCTGCTTTATATAATTACAGCAGCATTTATAATCTAGGCTATTTTTCAATGAGCATCCCAATGTAAACCCATATAAGCCATCCCATTTGTAGCTGCGTCTCGCTCTCCCCTGGCCAGGTTGACACCGTTGCTGCCTAGGTGGGAGCTGCTTGCACGTAGAGGTATAGGTTGTGCCTGGGTCGGGTGTTAAGAAGGTGAGGAAGCTTGTGCTTAGTATCTATTATATCATCGAGTATTTTTCTCTCGTAGTTGTGTTAAATTTCCAAACAACAATTATAAGGAAGAAGTTTCACAAGGAACCGACCGATATTGAAACGTAAAGTTTGCACTGGGCAGACTCAATTCAGGCAAGGCCGGTACATCCAAATCTGTTGCTCGAAAAGGGGCGCACTGGGATGGAAAGAAAAAAAACTACCTGGTGATCAGAAAAACAAAGCTGAAGGAAAGAAAAGCTCTAACTTAAAGAGGGTTAAAGAATACGAGGGACCTGGTGGGGGAATAGTATACTAGATTTAAGGATACTGAGCTCAAACATCCACTCATCAAAAGAGTCTACAAAGAAAGTAATCCGGGGCTCTAATCACGATCTTGCACCGTTGGTGACGACCCCTAGGGGAGCATATGTCCAAAACGGGTAAACTGACTGAAAGGGGGGCAAAACGTAACTTGTGTGGACTAGGTGCAGGGGAGGCATACTTGACGGGCTAGAAATGATGCGGTAAGGTGGTCATAAGACCTATGGGGGGGGGGGGCAGGAAAAATGTGTGACCCAAGGAGTAGGGTGGGCAAAAATTCAGTGGGCTATATGGACAGGTGCATGAATCTCTAGGATGAGCTAAGGACTACAGCATAAAGCAGGCAGACTAGAGGTGACTAGTACGGAGGAAAAAACAAGGGTGATATAACAAAGGGGGGTAAAAGTGAGAAAAAAACTTATAGAAACATGAAATGGGATGAAAATCTAGACTAGGGTAAAAGGGAAAAATCACAAAAAAATCAAGTAACAACACGCTCAAAAAAGAAAGGACGGGAAAACCGTCTGTACTCCAAAAAACACCTGACTAAACCAGCATGTTTCAAAGGGTGCACAGACACCATATAAAAGCTCCCAGGTAAGCCGTAAAGAAACCAAAACTGGTCTCCCTCCCAACGCCCCTTCCATGTAATAACCGAATTACGGCCCAAAGTCAGTAGAAAATTTCCATAAGTAAGAGGGTGTCGACAAAATCAGTGACGGGAGTTCCCCGTACAAAAAAGATCGGAGGATTATAAAGAAAGGAAAAAGGGGGGGGGGAAAGAAAAAACAGAAAAGAGAAAATAAAAAAAAGGTTAGGGGGGGAGGGGGAGGGTGGGAGGGGGGAGGAAAAGGAAAGGGAGAGGAGAGGAGGGCAAGGGAAGGGGAAAAAAAGGAAGGGGGGGGGGGAGGAAAAAGAAATAAAAGGGGGCAAAGAAGAAAAGGAAGGTGGGATAGGAGAAAAAAGGGGAGGGAAGTGAAAAAGTAAGGAAGAGGAAATGGGGGTGGGGGGGAAAAAAGGAGGGGGAAGGAAGGTGCAGGAACGAGGAAAGACAAAGAGGAAGGGGGCGGAGGGAAGATAGACCAGGGAGGGTAAGTGCGATAAAAAGACGAGAAGAATGATAGGTTTGAGATAGGGAAAAGGGGGGGGGCGGGGGAGACAGAAGAGGGGGCCTGATTACATGCGCAGAGGCAGTCGGGAAAGAGAGAGCGGACAAAAAGAAAAAGAGGGGAGGAGGATGGGGGAGGGGGAATCAAACGGTGATAAAAAAAAGCAATCGGGTCGCGTGATGATACGAGCGGGGTACGCCAACGAACGGCAGGAGTCAGAGAGGATCAAAGAACAAAAAGGAGCAGGGGCATGGGGGGAAAGGGGGCGAAAGAAGGGGAGAGAGCGGAGAGGGGCCAAAGTGCGAAAAGAAAAGGCACGAATCACATATACCAAACAGCTGAAGGGGAATAAGGAAGAGATAGCAAGCGACGGAGGAGAGAAACGTTCTTGAACTTGGGGTGGAAAAGCAAATCAGAAGGCAGGAAGGATAAAAAGGATGACATAACCAAAGGAACAAGCAGGGAACGACAAAGGGGAACTCCAACAGTTCAAAGGGGAACACGGGGGAGAGAAAAAGGAAGGGGGGGATGAGAATAACAGAAGATGGTGAAGCGGACAAGTTGGCAAAGACGAAAGGGGAAACCAAAGAAAAAAAGAAAGAAAAGAGAAGAGGGGTGGGGGGATAGGAGAGGCCCTTAGTGGGGGGGAAGGGGTGGGCGAAACGGGGGCAGAAGGGGGGGAACGGGGGTGGGTGAGATCAACGGAGGGGGAAGAGGGGGGGAAATAAATGTCAAAAAAAGAGAGACCCCTGAAAGATAAAAAGAAAGAGAGGGGAAATAAATTTACAAAAAGAAGGGAAAAGCAAGGGAGAACCGCAACGAAGAAGGCCCCACCCCACACCCACGAAACCAAGGCACAGACCCGCCCGCGCAACTCCCGCCCCCAAAAGCACCGGACCACCGGCGGCGGCCGGCGGAACCACGGACCCGCGACCCAAAAACCACGAGAACACAGAGGGGCAAAACGAAAAAAGGAGGGCGGGGCCGAACAACGAAAAGGAGCAACAAAACAGACAAAAAGCAGAGGAACTGAGACAGAGACGGAGGAAAGAAAACGCGCAGGGCAAACCCAGCGCGCTCCCCGGTCCCGCCCCCCACCAAGGTAGGCAAGGACGAAACCCGAGAAGAAGCCGGGGAGAAACGAAGGGAACGAACGACACGAGGAACCGACACCCAAGACGAAACAAAACGAACACAAAATCGAACCCGGGAACGAAACTGGAAAAACGGGGGAAGCCAAAAGAGCAAAATAGGCCAAAAGCGCCGAAAAAAACCGCCAAACCAGGATGGAAGAAGGAAGTGAGGAGAGAAAGAGGAAGGAATGACGGAACGGAAAAATAGGGGAAAAATCTTACACCATTTTTATTAAAAATATAGGACACAGTGAAAATATCTATAATGTGAGCTATATAACGTCAATAGTTATACAGTTGGGGGAGGACAAACTTACGAATTATGATGCCATGCTAGATGTGTGGTTTAGAAGAAGGGCAACGAACCCCGCCATTATGTCAGTATTGAGACCACAAGGTTTTAAAGAATTTGAATAGGTGAAATTACACCCATAAACACTGTTGTGTCCAACATATCCCTCCTCCGGCAAATTCTCTTTCACGGGGGGGTCCTCGAAATAATGACTCTTACGAAGACGCACTCGCTGCCTGGGGTACAACTAAATGAAGTAACATTGGTGGCTAGGCGCGCGAGTATCCCACAAAAACATCGTGGCAAACAAGGGGATAACAGTGCGAGAAACCTTACAATCCGCCGCAAACACATCCAACCGCTGGGGGAGAAAAAGGAAAAGATGTGCGCGAAAAAAGGGGAAAAAGGCATTGCCTCCAAAAATGCCCCACCCAGAAAAAAGGGGAAAAAGGGAAAAAAAAAAAAAAAAAAAAAAAAGACGGACCACCGATCATTGAAAGCGCACCAGGCTGGTAAGTACATGAACCACACTGCCCTAGTAAGCACATCCTCTTCCGCAAAGACATACACAATAAAAACTCCAGGTGTGGGACCCCGCCACCCCATAAGGAGGTTCCACCACCATACGTGGACCAACCGACGGACCTCAGAGCTGGACCAAACTAACAAGCCACGTCAAAAACCTAGCAACTTGCCCCCGAAAAAGTTCTAGCACTCGGGGGAAAACGAAATTCATTAAGTAAAAAATACAAGGGACCGCCGTGAAGCCCACGCGCACAGACACCCATCTGAAAAAAGAAAAGGGACAGAAAAAAACTGCAAAAAAAGCACCACAGGGTGGGGAAGTTTGGCAGGTCAGTGGAAAAGGTGAAACGGGACACAGTGAGGTATAAGCCTCCAGTAAAAAAGTGACCTATCAATGAGATGGAGAGAAATGATAGGTAGACGCCCAGCTACCAACATAAGACGGAGCAAAAGGTAAGGGCAAGCCACAGTATGTGGGGAAGCAAAAGTTAAGTGAAATGACAATTAGAATGAGCATGAGGTGGGAGTGCCAATGCGAAATAGAAAAAGGAAGGTACCAACATTTCCGGTATTAGTGGTAAACCAACTGTAGGGAGACTTGTGTATATGCAGTAATGAATGGGCGGAAGTGGTGTAACATCGGAGAGAAAAAGGGCCCTAAAGTGGAAGTGTATATATGACTGAAAGCATAAAAAAAACAATAACAGGGAGGACAAGGCGACTGTAACTAAAAACCAGGAACACATAATTAACAACGAATCCGTTCTAGAACATCTGGTCATAGTTGTTACACAACGCCATACATGATATGTTAAGCACAGAAATCTAGAGCTTGGCGATACTATACTGAGAATCCGTAGATGGGCCACTTATCTAACGGGTAACAAAAACTACCTAAGCATAAAATATATAAACGAAGCTGAACTTAGGATTGCAAGCCAACCCAAAGCCCAGATGGCTGGAACGGAATAAGGGAAAGGGGTCCTGTTATGGAAGAATATGGAGGAAAAAAAAAAGGGGGGAAAAAAAAAAAAAAAAGAGGGAGGAAAAAAAAACAAATCTAAAATCGAGATTTCATTGAATGACTGATTTCACACCCAGGGTGAATACAGAAGACGGTTGAACACAGACAGGGTTAGTTATGGCACATAATAAGGTGGTAAAACTTGACCCAGTGGAAAGCCAAAACAGGGGCGGCTTGAACATAGATAGATGGAATATGGCTAAAGTCACAAAGGCCAACAGAAAGGAGACCCTCCGTCAGGAAAAAGCAACAAGAATACACGGGCTCCAGATGGCCCAAAACTGGCTGGACATGGAAAATATAACAAGCAGGGTCGGGCTAATTCAGAAGGAAAGTTTTGTAAATTGTCATTCTGCTTGGAAAGTGACAGGAATTGTAAGGTGTATATCGAATGGTGGGGAGGAGCACGGATCATTATAAAAAGGGATTGCCCGTAAATTAACAAACCAACCAAGGAATGACAAAATGCAAATAGACTAGAGGAGTGGAGAGGGTGATCAGAAGGTCAACGAGAGGTCACATAAGGCTATGCACGCCAAAGAAGAAAAGCCTGAAGTAAGTAGCCAAAAATGGGAAAAAAAAAAAGAGGGAATCTTTGAGATTATCTGTACCAACCAGTGCAATATGCACTCAAAACAGGACCGCCGAACAAAGGGGTTGTTGGCCCAACCTGTAAATTAATGACAAATAATAATAAAATTGTAAAGGAAAAATGTTGTTACAGAGGTTAATGGCTGGAAAAGACCGAAGTGTGGGTCCACAAAATAAAAACTGAAGTGTGATTGTAAAAACGGACACAAAAGAAGAAGAGAGAAAGGGAAAGGGGGAGGAAAAGGGGGAAAAAAAAAACAGGGCGGGGGGCAAGAGGAAACAAAAAGGGCACCGCATTAGGAAGGGGTAGGGAAAAATTTGGTCTAAGTGGAAAACTCTGGGTGGCGTACATAATTCTAGTTAAAATAATCAACATCTGACTGGGTTAATACCACTCCAACACGTAGCGGGGGAAAAAAGAAGAATGTTCGCAATTATTGCGGTGGGGGCTACTGAAGATACAGTACAGGAATCCATACAAAAGGGGGAGAGAAAAAACAGTGCCAAAAAAAGTGATATGGGCCATTAATCGACGCTACGTAAGAAAGAGTGGAAGGAAGGTTAAAATAAATCATTACATTTGTATTTATGTGTTTTCCCAGGATGGTGGTTTGCCTAAGTGCACAAATTCAGTTATCAAAAAAGGAAATCTGAATACTTAGTAAAACGCTGTGGACAATGATCTTGGGAGCAGCGCGAAGGGAAAACGCATCCAAAATTACAGAAAGTACAACCAAACAGGCGACGCGGAAAGGGACAAGATGTTAAATAACGCGTTATTTCAAGACCATTCTCTGACATATGTTAAAATCAAAATGGGTCTCAAAATAGTCACGAATCTAATAGAAAGCAGAATGGAGACAAGTGAATTGTTTGGATTTCAGGCAGCCAGGGGAGTGTGATTAATGGAAGATGGAGATGTAATGTAGGGTTCTTACATCCAAAAGATGTGGTACTTGGGGGGCCTGGATAAACCAGTCAAATAAGGTTCAGGAGAATTACGACGGAACCGAGCTGTCCATATGAGAGTGGTGGTGGACTGAGTACTGAATCTAACTGTGGAGGAAGCTGAAACTTAATTTAGACTACAGTCCTAGTCGAAAAATGCATAATGTGTAAACTAAATAGGGAAAAGTAGAGGTATAAGTACTGGAACAACAACCCAAAACATAGATTCCAAAGTAGGGGGAAAGAAAAAGGCGATGGGATCCTGAACCAAGCGCATGCCCGTGGGGAGCAAAAGGTGGGAATTGTGGACGCAAGGTTGAATAACAGGAACTGGGTGACCGGAAAAAAGAAACAATGAAAATAAAAATGATAATGTCTATGGTAAGTAAAGTCGAAAAAAAGGGGGGAAAGACAAACGGAGAAGTATAATATGAGGAATGAAATCAGACAGAAAAGTACGATGATGCGGTAAGGAGCGTGGTGAAGGTACATTAGAACCAATAGTACAGAGATATTGATTAATATAACGTGGCAACCTAAAGGATATTAATCATCATCAAAGTGTAAGTAGATCGGACTTCAAGAGCAAAACAAGAGCTTTACTCAGTGACATCAAGATGGTACGACCTCTGTTTACCAGGAAGAAAGAAGGAAGGGAGGGAAAAAAGAACAGGGAACCTGCCTTGATGCACGTCCAAGAGAAACTTCCAACTTTTTGTGTGGCAATGATAAAAAATAATGATTAGGTGGCTTTATGAAACACATGGCACAACCGTGTTGTAGGGGTAGTAATTCAAACTAAAGGAACCTAACCGAAAGGGGCCAAAAGCGGTAGGTGCCACTAGCACCATGAGAAGGGGGAACGAAAAAAACAAGAAAAGCATGGAGGGAATAAAAGAACCTGTGTGGTTAGAGGGCCCTTTTAGATCAGGAAGGTATACAAGTATTACCATGTGAAGAATTTCTACCTGAAATTAGAAAACACAACGGATTTTAAATCCTGTATAAGCACTGTGCGGGGTAAACATGTTAAAACCTGATAGCGAGGAGATAAATTAAATATCAAAGGATTTTAATGGTGCTGTGTCAAGATGGCTGCTGTAAAACGCTACGGGCACCTAAGGTTTACCTAACCCACATACGGGCGATACTTGTCACCAAAGTACCACCAATTCTGTTTCCTTCAGTGTTGTCGACCTGGCGAATGCCTATATTTAGAACATACATGTTCGCCAACAAACCCGACTCCAGTGATTGGGGTGTTGCTTTGCAACATTTGAAGGTAGGAAAAGGGCAACTAATCCTGGTGGGGAAATTTACGAGGCGCGGAGGTGGGACTAACGGTCGAGAGACTCGCAACCCGGAAGGGGCGCCTGTTATCAGGTACAAAACCTACAGTCCACTTTAAGAAAGGGAGGGACCTGGAAAAGGGTTCCACCCATCCCTCGGGAAGCGCCAAATAATGTTTACCATATGTGTAATGATTTGTTTTGTGTATTCGTGAACTAAAGACTCGTGAGAACAACAATGGTGCAATGACAGTATGCATCCTGATTGAAATAAAATTCCTGCAAAGAAAAGAAGGGGAAGCACGGCCGACAACGTTCAATCAAGAAGAAAGAAATATGCCAGTATTCTACCGCCTCAGGTTGGAAGTTTGGCTTGGGGTCACATCACTTAGGACGCACAAAAGGTAAAGCATGTCACACCTAGAAGATAATTGGAACCGATCAGGACACATCCCAAAGCCGCCTTACAAACGAAAGGATTGGCCATGGTTCTTTTTAGAAAGAAGTTGAAACATTCTTCATTGTATGACGAGATTGTATCGCGGGGATTATGCATGATAACCAGGGTCAGCTCGCGATCGAATCCAGTGATCCAAATGTTTAAAAACCTAACAATAAGACACACATTCTGTAAATACAGTGACCTGAAGCAGCTGAGGACAGTTTATTTGTGTCATTTAAAAACTCCTGTATAAACAGGCAGATCCACTCCTACACGTGGGCTCCCTGATCACATGACAGGGAGACGGCATTTGAAAAAGGGTCACACACCCGTTGGATGGGAAAGAAGTGTGGGGGTTTTGATAGTCCTCGGTATTATTGTTTATGCAGAAAACACCATGGTAATCAAATCACGTTGCGACCAAAAGAAAAAGGAAAAAATCGAAAAACGAAAAGGAAATTATTTTTTGCTTCAAAGCGTGGAATCACCAGATACCGCTCAAAAAAGAGGCAACCAAGCATATTGCCAATGCGAGGGGCGTGTTAAGCAAGCAGCGGAGAAGGCGGAGATAAAAATCTGCCGATCGGTGGAGTCGGTGACCAAAAAATCAGGGGCTACCAAGAACTAAGACACTGGCTTGGATGTCCAGGGGAACCAAATGACGTACTATGGTTTAATGCTGAGAACCGCAGCCAACAAAAAGCAGTTTCTGAATCCTGCGCGAACGCTGGCTTCGCCTACAATACAATAGTGTAAAAGGTATGGAATATAGCAACATCACTGTTAACGTAGATAACTATCCTTAACCCTGCAACTCTTTTTTGGTTAGCCTACAGCAAAACGAGCGTAGAACCGCTAACTGTGGTAAGATTTTTTTAAAACACTGTATGGTACAGGAAGGAAAGACCGAGACATTGAGTTTAAAAACATGGATGTTCACTAAAAGTTCCAGAATAAATTCTGATATGAGAATGATAATGTTGTAGATGGAAAGGGGAAAAAAAAAAAGTTCTTCATTTCAGAGATGTTACAAGACGTTAAACATGGTTGTACGGGTATGCCGTTGTCGTCAAAAAGAAAAATCACAAAAAACACAAAGAGGGGGAAGAAAAAGGGGGGGGGGGGCACCGGGAAGAAAAAGATAGTAACAACAAGCGAGAACACCTCTCCCTAGTTCCTTGTGCAAACACGAAAAACTGGCGAGTCTATGTGTCCTCACTAAGGCTTTATGGGAAAAATAAATGTGCAAGCCAACAGCAAAACGTACGAAAAGACATCTATAACTGATGCAAAAAACAGATCCGCAATTCCAGGATTGAAATCTCATAGATGGTATGTGGGGTCCTCGCTACCGCAAAACGAAATTGTTTCCTAAGCAAATCCACGAAAATGGGGGGAAAAAAACCAACACACAGTGTGGAACCAACAAAAAAGAAAAAGGAAAAAAAAAAACCAGCCAGCTTGTTCATACTTACTAACAGCTATCTTACTACTGCCTAAAGAGATTGCAGTGTGTAAATGTTTCTGCATACTACAAAAACACTGATTTCATTTCCAGGGGAAACCGCACGAGCAGACTTAGCAGCTAAAGGCGCTGCAAAAAGTAGTCTCATATCACAGGTTTCTTTATCATGTGTTGTTACAAACACCACCACTGTCTTTAAATGAGATTTATTCACATTTCATCTGCAGAGTAAAATGAGTGGCTTAAAAATGGATGCACAGTTAAGGAGGGGACCTGGTGGGGTCCGGATGGCAAACCCTGCCTACTAAGTATCTGTTTCCTTTCTTTGCTAAATTGACACACGGTCTAGACCATGTGTCAAAAGGGGGGATGATAGCTACACGTTCACAGCATTGGTACACGAAGGGGTTTGCGCTAATGTGACAAAAAGACTGATTGTTGCAGAAAGAAACGGTTCAATACTTTTACCAGTCATCTAAGAAGAGCTACATAAAGAAGTGGAATTGTGAAATAGCAATAAAGGTTGTTGTAAAAAAATAATTGTGTTTAATTTGACAAGTAGATGTTACGATATTATTTATTGGGAAAGAAATATGTATTTTTTGTAAAAAATAGGGACTGGGTAAGTCACATAATCTAGCCTGCGTTGACCCTGAATATAAGAGTATTTAATGTTCAGTACATAACCTTGTAAAATTAGGTACTATTAAAGTTTATCATATGCCCTTATATCTATAACACTCATTGATTTGTATTATTATGATGGAGAAAGAAGATGTGATTCAAAGTGGTTATCTCTCTGTTTTTCAATAGTTCTGGGTTTTGATGGTAATGTGTTTTTTTTTCCAGGCACCACATTATGCATTTTCTGACTGATAGGCATGCTGGTTGGTCAGAAAGAGACAGGAAGATTCTAATACTTTTACCAGTCTCTAAGAAGGATTTTTTTTTGTTTTTGTAGACATAAAGAGTAGAATTTGAATAGCGAAATAAATTGTTGTAAAAAAATAATTGTTGTCTAAAGTTTACTTTACGAATGTTCCGATATTATTTATGGGAAAGCAATATTTATTTTTTAAAAAACATAAAAGTATTGGGTAAGTCACGGTAATCAGCTGCGTGACCCTGAATAAGTTATCAGTCATAATTCTTGTAAAATGTATGTAATATTAGTTATGCAAAATGCCCTTATATCTATAACACTGAGTTGGTATTATGATGATGGAAAAAGGAAGAGTGTATTTCAAAGTGCGTTCTCGCTGCTTTTTCAATACGTTATGGGTGTATGATGGTAGAGTTTTTTTTGTTTCTAGCTGCAAACATACAGATAATGCTAGGAGTGACTGATTGTGTCAGAAAGGACAGGGTTCTAATCCTTTTACCAGTCATCTAAGAAGCTGCTTGAAGAAAAAGTAGAGTAGAATTGGATAGAAATACAAATAAATTGTTGTAAAAAATAATTGTTGTCTTAAATTACCTTTACGAGGTCCGATATTATTTATTGGGAAAGGACAATATGTATTTTTTTTTAAAAAATAAGTGATCGCGGGGTAAGGTACTGTAAACCAGCTGCTTGACCCTGAATAAAGTTAATTCGCAGATCATAATTCTCGAAAAATGTATGTAATATTAGTTTAATATATGCCCTGTACTAATAAACAACTGCATTTGTAGTTATTGATGATTGGAAAGAAGATGTCTTCAAAAGTGGTTACTCTCTGTTTTTCAATCACCTTATGGGTTTGATGGAATGTTTTTGTTTCTAGCTGCAAACAACACATAATGATAGAGTGATTGTTCCAGAAGAGAACAGTTTCGAATACTGTTCCAGTCATCTAAGAAGATGCGTTAGCTTTTGAAGTGAAAGAAATGTATGGATAAATAGCAAATAAATTGTTTGTGAACTATTATGTCTTAATTAACTTTCGATGTTCCGATGGTTATTTTGGGAAGAGCAATATTTATTTGTTCTCTTATAAAAAACTAGTGATCTGGGATAAGTCACGTCGATCAGTTGCGGTGCACCGTGGAACATGATGAATGATTGAGGATAATGATGCTTAGAAAAATGTATGTAATATGGTTTAATCAGATGCCCTTATATCTAAACACGTGCAGTTGTATTATTATGATGGAAAAAGAAGATGTATTCAAAAGTGTTATGCACTAGTCAGGTTTTCAATACAGGTATGAGGTTTTGATGGTAATGTTTTTTCTTTTTTCTAGCTGCAAAACATACACATAGATAGGGAATGACTGAGTGTGTCAGAAAGGACAAGGTTTCTATACTGTTTACCAGTCATCTAAGAAAGATGCTTGATAAAGAAGTGGAATTTGGTATAGCAAAACAAATTGTTGTAAAAAATAATTGTTGTGCTAAATTTACGCTTTACCGAGTTGTTCCGATATTTATTTATTGGGAAAGCAATATTTATTTTTTTTTAAGAAACAATAAGTGATCTCGTAAGGTCACGTTACTCAGCTGCGTGACCCGCATAAAGTTTAATTCAGTATAATTCGCGTAAAATGTATGTAATATTAGTTAAATATGCCCTTATATCTATAAAAGCTGAATTTGGCTATTATGATGGAAAAAGAAGATGTATTCAAGAAGTGTTGCTATATCTCTCTGTTATCAATACAGTTATGGTTTGATGCGTAATTTTTTTTACTAGCTGAAAACGTAAACAAAATGATAGACTGATGTTCCAGAAAGAAAAGGTTTCTAATACTTTACCAGTCATCTAAGAAGAGTAGCTTAGATTTTGAGAAGTTAAAAGGGGGGAAGGGGGGGAAAAAAAAAAAAAAATTGTAGTAATAGCAGAATAAAGTTGTAAATCTTATGTTTAATTTACCTTTACGATGGTTCCGATATATATTCTGTTGGGGAAAGTCAATATTTATGTTTTTTTTTAAAAATAAGTGATCTGAGGTAAGTCACGTGATCAGTTGCGGTGACCTGAATGAGGATTAATTCAGTCATGATTCCTGGAAAAATGTATGTATATACGTTTAGTCATATGCCCATATATCTATAACACGGGCAATTTGGATGATTATGAGGGGAAAAAAGAGCTGCGATTCAAAAGGGCTATTTCTCAGTTTTCAATACAGTTCGCGGTTTTGATGGTATGGTTTTTTTTGTTTCTACTGCAAACATAACATAATGAGGCAATGAGTGATGTTCCAAGAAAGAGAAAGTTTCTAATACTTGTACCAGTCATCTAAGAAGATGCCTACATAAAGAAGTGAATGTGTAATAGCCAAATAAATGTTTATGTAAAAAATAATGTTTGTCTTAAGTTTACCTTTACGATGTTCCGTATTATTTATTGGGAAAGCGAAATTTTCTTGTTTTTAAGAAAAATAGAGATCTGGGTATAAGTCACGTGCTCAGTTGCGTGACCCTTGATGACGATGATGAATTGATTAGTCATGATACTTGAAAGAGTATGTATTATTACGTTTAATCATATGCCTTATATCGTATACACCTTGCATTATGATTATTATGATGGGGAAAAGAAGGATTTATCGAAAGTGCTTAATCTCTCAGATTTTTCCCAAAACAGTTGTATGGGTGTGATGTAATGTGTTTTTTTCGGAGCTGACATGCAGACAAACAATAGCACAATAATGATCGAGGCATGACTGATTGTGTCAGAGAAAGAAAAGGTTTTTCAATACTTTTACCAGTCATCTAAGAAGATGCTAGATTTTGAAGTAGAAAGAATAGAAAATTGTAGATAGCAAAATAAATTGTTGTAAATCGTTATTTCTTAATTTACCTTTACGAGTTCCGATATTATTTATAGGGAGAAAGCAATATTTTTTTATTGTTTTAAGTAAAAAAAATTATCGGGGATAAGTGACCCTAATCACTGAGTGGACCCTGAAAATAAAGTTTGAAACGTCATAATCCTTGGTAAAATGATTTGTAATGTTATGTTTAATCATATTGCCGCTATATCTGATAACACTGCATTTGGTGTTATTATGATATGGATAAAAGCAGTAGGAATTCAAAAGAGCTATCTCTTGTTCAATGCACAGTATGGGTGTTGAAAAGGTTAATGTTTTTTTCTAGACTGCAAACATCACACATATGTGGCAGGAAAATGATGTGTCAGAAGACAAGGGATCTAATAACATTACCATTCACTAAAAAATGCGTAGGGGGGGAGAAATAAAGAAGTATAAATTGTAGTATAGCAAATGTTAAGTGTGTAAATTATTATTTCTTTGACGAGGGGGAGTATATTAGGGCTTTACGATGTTCGATATTATTTAGTAGGGAAAGCCAATTATTTAGAAAAATAAGAAAAGTGATCTGGGGTAAGTCACGATGATCAGCTGCGTGACCCTGAATGCTAAATATGCAATCATAGTCCTTGCAAATGGTATGTAATATTACGGTTAATCATATGCCCTGATTATCGTATAACCTGCATTTGCATTATTATTATGATGAAAAAGAAGATGTATCAGAAAGGCGTTATCTCTCTTGTTGTTTCTAACAGGTTATTATGGGGTTTGATGGTAATGTTTGTTATTTCTAGCCCCAGCAACCATTACACATATGATAGGCAGAAGGAATGATTGTGTCAGAAGAAAGAAAGAAAAGGTTTCTAATAGTTTTACCAGTCATTAAGAAGATGCTATATTTGAAGGAGAAATTTGTAAGACAGCAAAATAAATTGTTGTAAATATGTGCTTAAGTTTACCTTTACGATGTTCCGAAGTATTATTTATTGGGGAAAGGCAATTATTTTTTTTTAAAAAATAAGTGATCAGGGAAGTTCACGTTATCGGTTGCGTGACCCTGAATGTGAAGGGAATTCAGTCATGACCTTGAAGAAATTGAAGGTAATATTCGTTTAATCATATGCCCTTATAAAATTTTTCTATAACACTGCATTTGTATATTATGTGGAAAACGAAGATTGATTCAAAAAGTGCTAGATATCTCTCGTTTTTGAAAACAGTAGGGTTTTGATGCGTAATGTTTTTTTTTTCGAGCTGCAAACATACACATAGAAGATAGGGAATGAGCGATTGTGTCATAAAGAAAGTTTATAATACTTTTACCAGCATTAAGAAGACGCTAGATTTTGGAAGTGAAATGTAATAGCAACTAAAATTGTTGATAAATTTTATGTCGTTAATTTACCTTACGATGTCCGATATATATTTATCGGGAAAATGGAAAGCAATATTTTTTTTTTAAAAACGACAGTTATCGGGTAGTGACACCTAATCACCTGCGTGACCGAATAAAGTTTAAAATCGGGTCTAGTCATTGTAAAATGTGATGAAATATTAATCGATGTTTGAATCCTATTGCCCTTATATCTAGTAACACGCCATTGTAGTATTATGATGGAAAAAAGCAGATAATGTAAAAGGTGCTTACTCTGTGTCATGGCACAGTTATGGGTTTTGAAGGTAATGTTTTTTTTTTCTAGCTGCAAACATACACATATTGATAGGCAATGAATGATTGGTGTCAGAAGACAAGCGTTTATAATACTGTTTACAGTCATCTAAAAAGATTCTAATAGAAAGAGAAGTAGAAATTGTAAATAGCAGATAATGTGTTAAATCTTTAGTTTAAGTTAAAGCTTTACGATTGTTCAGATATTATTATCGGGAAAGCCATAGTTTATTTAAAAAAAATAAAAAAGGATTGGGGTTAAGTCACGTGAATCAGCTGCGTGACCCTGCTCGGAATGATAAAATGAAATTCAATAAAGTCCTTGCAAAATGTAGTTTAAATAGCGTTTAATCATATTGCCCTTTAAGATCCCTATAACACTGCATTGTTGTGATAATTATGATGGAAAAAAGAAGATGTATTCAAAAGGCTTATCTCTCTGATTTTCTATACAGTTGATGGGTTTGATGGTATGTTTTTGTTTCTGCAGCAACATAGCACATAATGATAGGGCAAGACTGATTGTGGTCAGAAAGAAAAGGGTTTCTAATACTTTTACCAGTCATCTAAGAAGATGGACTAGATGCTAGATTTTGAAGTGAAGTAGAAATAGTGTAATAGCAGAATAATGTGTACATCTTTATGTCTTAATTTACGCTTACGATGTTCCGGATATTATGTTGGGAAAGCATATTTTTTTTTTTTGAAAAAAATAAGTGAGATGGTAAGTCACGTTGATCAAGTTGCGGGTGACCCTGAAAACGATGAATTTAAGCAGTCATATCCTTTGAAAAATGAGTAATATTACGTTTTTAATCTATGCCCTTAATCGATAACACTGCATTGTATTATTATGATGGAAAAAGAGATTTATTCAAAGGCTTATTGCTCAGTTTTTCAGAATTACAGTTATTTTTTGGGTTTGGATGGTAAGGTTGTTTTTTCTAGCGCAAACATAACATATGAATAGGGCAAGAATGATTGTTCCAAAAAGAAAGAGAGGTTCTAAATACTTTTACCGAAGTCATATAAGAAGATGCACATAAAGAAGTTGAATGTGAAAATGCAAATAAAGTTGATAATAAAAAATAATTGTTGTCTTAATTTACCTGACGATGTGTTCGATAGTATTATTGGGAAAGCAATTATTATTTGTTTTAAAAAAATAAGTGATCTGGGGCAGTACGTGATCAGTGCGTGACCCTGATAATGATGAATTAACTTCAGTTCATGATCCTTTGAAGAATGTATGTAGATATTACGTTTAATCATATTGCCCTTATATCTATAACACTGCATTTGGTATTATTATTGATGAAAGAAGAAAGATGTATTCAAAGTGCTGTTTTTCAAATACAGTAGGGTTTTGGATGGTGGAAATGTTTTTTTTTTGTACTAGCTGGGAAACATAAACATAATGATAGGCAATGACTGAGTGTCAGAAAGAGAAGGTTTTTGCTAATACGTTTACCAGTTCATCTAAGAAGATGCTAGATTTTTGAGAAGTAGAAAATTTTAATAGCAAATAAGTTTGTTGTAAAAATCTATGTCGTAATTACCTTATACGATTGTTCCGAGATTATTATAGGGAAAGCAATATTTTTTTTTTCTAAAAAAAAGTGATTTGGGTAACACATTATTCAGGTCACGCAGCTGAGCTGAATTAGCTCGTGGACCCTGAATGATTATTTTAATTTAGTCATAATCCTTGTAAAATGAGGTAATGTAATAAATGTTTAATAAATGACCCGTAATCTATAACACGCATTGTATTATTATGTGGAAAAAAGATGATGTATTCAAAATGCGTATCTCTATTTTTCCAATCAGTAGTGGGTTTGATGGAATGTTTTTTTTTCGTAGCTGGCAAACATACACATAATGAGATAGGCAATGACGATTGTGTCAGAAAGAAAAGGTTTTCTAATACTTTACCAGCATCTAAGGAAAGATGCTTAGATTTTGAGGTAGAAATTGAAAGCAAATATTGTGTAATCTTATGTCTTATTTTAACCGTACGATGTTCGCGAATATATTTTTATAGGGAAAGCAATATTTTTTTTTTAAAACAACCAAGGTTATTGGTAAGGCAACCTAATCAGGACTGCGTGACCCTGAAATAAGTTTAAGATCCGTCATAATCCTTGTAAGTTAAAAGTATGTAATATGTATGTTAATCATATGTGCCTTATATCTAGAACACTGCGCATTTGTAATTAGATGATGGAAAAAGCAGATGAATTCAAAAATGCTATCGCGTTTTTCAATGCACAGTTATGGGTTTGATGAGGAATGTTTTTTTTCTAGTTGCAACATTACACATATTTATGCAATGAATGATTGTGTCAGAAAGAGACAAAGGTTTCTAATGAACTGTTTACAGTCATCTAAAAGAGGCTACATAATAAAGAAGGTGAATTTGAATAGCAACTAAATTGTTGTAAAGAAATAATTGTTGTCGTAATTTACCTTTACGAGGTATTTGTTGCGATATTATTTATTGAGGAAAAGCAATATTTATTTTTTTTAAAAAAAATAAGTGATCTGGGTAAGGTCACGTGTCAGTTGCGTGACCCGGACCCTGAATGAGGAATTATTCGAGTCATGATCCTTTGAAAAAGTATGTGTAATATACGTTTAAAATCATATCCCGTTGATACTATAACACTGCCATTGTATTCTTATGATGGAAAAAAAGAAGATTTATTTCAGAACGTGCTTTTTTCAATACAGTTATGGGTGTTTGATGGCTAGGTTTTTTTTTTATCAGCTGCAAACATACACATAAGATAGGGGCACTGAATGATTTGTCAGAAACAGAAAGAAAAGGTTCAATACTTTTACAGTAACTAAGCAGATGCTAGATTTTGAAGTAGAATAGAAATTGTAATTAGCAAATGAAAATGTTGTAAAAGTCTTATGTCTTAATTACATTTCGATGTCCGATAATTATTTAGAGGGAAAGCATGTTTTTTTTTTTTGCTAAAAAAACGTGATTTTGGGTATCAATGTATCAGGGGCACGCAAGCTGAATGAATTAGCTGAGGTGTTTTTTTGTTTATGACCCTGAATGATTTTTTAAAGTTTAGTCATAATCTGGTAAAAGGTATGGTAATATTATTTAATCGAAATGCCCTGGATATTCTATAACAACGGCATCATTTATTATTATTGATGCGAAAAAAGATGATTGTATTCAAAGATGCTTATCTCTATTTTTCATACCAGTTATGGTTTTGATGGTAATGTTTTTTTTTTTCTAGCTGCAAACATAGACATAATGATAGGCAATGACTGATTGTGTCAGAAAGGAAAGAGTTACAATACTTTTACCAGTCATCTAAGAAGATTCTTAGATTTTGAAGTAGAAAATGTAATAGCAATAAATTGTTGTAAATCTTATGTCTCTTTAATTTACCTTACGATTGTTCCGATATTATTTATAGGGAAAAGCAATATTTTTTTTTTTAAAAACAGTTTCTGGGGTAATGGTAAGTCACCTAATCAGCGCGTGACCCTGAAATCAATTAAATCAGTGCAAATCCTTGGATAAAAAGTATTGTAATTGTAATATTATGTTATCATGCCTATATTAGAACACTGAATTTGTAATTATGATGGAAAAAGCAGATGAATTCAACAAGTGCTTACTCTGTTTTTCAATGCACACGTTATGGGTTTTGAAGTAATGTTTTTTTTAGCTGCAAACAACACCTATTGATAGGCATGAATGATTGTTCAGAAAGACAAGGTTTCTAATAACTTTTGACCAAGTCATCTAAAAAGCTGCATAATAAAGAAGTAGTAAAGTGTAGAATGCATGACAATAATAAATATGTTTTGTAGAATCGTATTTCTAATTTAAGCTTTACGATTGTTCAGATATTTATTTATAGGATGGACAAAATCGAACCATATTTGTATTAAAAAAATAAAAAAAGTTATGATTATGGGTAGGTCACGTTGATCAGGCTGCAGTGACCCTGGATGATAAATTAAATTCAATCATAATCCTTGCAAAATGTAATATTAAGTTTAGTCATATTGCCCTTATATCTATAACACTGCATTTGCTTATTATTATGATGGAAAAGAAGATGATTCAAAAGGCTGTAGCTCTCTGTTTTTCAATACAGGTATGGTTATTGATGGTAATGTTTTTTTGATTTTCTAGCTGCAAACATCACATCATGATAGGACAATGACTGATATTGTCAGAAAGAAAAGGTTCTAAGTACTTTTACCCGTCATGTAAGAAGATGGCTATCATAAAGAAGTTGAATGTTGTAATAGCAAATCAATGTTTGGTGAAAAAATAATTGTGTCTAATTAGCAGTTCGAGGTTGTTCCGATATTATTGATTGGGAAAGAATATTTATTTTTCTTAAAAAAAAAAAAGTGATATAGGGTAAGTCACGTAATCAGCTGCATGTGACCCTGAATAAGTTTAATTGTACGTAGTCCAAATCCTTGTAAAAGAGGTAATGATTATGTTTAACATTGCTCTTATATATATAACACGGAATTTGTGATCATTAGGAGGGAAAAGGGGTGATGTATTCAAAAGTGGATTACTCCTTCAATTACGTTAGTGGGTTTTGATGGTCATGTTTTTTTTCCTAGCTGCAAGTACACATAGATGATAGGCAATGATGATTTTCCAGAAAGAACAGGGTTCGAATACTTTTACAGTCACTAGAGAAATGCTAACCTAAAGAGTTTGAATTTGTGATAGCAAATAAAGTTGTTGTAACAAATATTGTTGTCTTAATTTACATTTAAGATGTTCCGATATTGTTTATTGGTTGATGAAAGCAAATATTATTTTTTTTACAAAAAAATAAGTGATCTGGGTAAGTCACGTGATCAGTGATGTCGGTGACCTGAATGATGAAGTAATTCAGTCATTATCCTTGAAAAATGTAATGTAATATTACGTTTAATTCATATGCCCTTGATCTAAAATGCAACTGCATTTGGGTATTATTATGATGGACCAGAGATGTATTCACCGTGGCTTATCTCTCTGTTTTGTCAATAGTTATGGGTTTTGATGGTATAATGTTTTTTTTTTTCCAGCGGCACGACATAAACATAAGTAGGCAAGACTGGATTGTGTCAGAAAGCACAAAGTTTTCTAATACTTTACGAGCATCTCAGAAGACTGCGAGATAAAGAAGTAGAGAAGTAGATTTGTAATAGCAAATAAATTGTTTGAGGAAAAAATAATTGTGTCTAAATGTTACCTTTACGATTTCCGATATTATTTATTGGGAACGCAATATTATTTTTAAAAAGAAATAAGTGATTGGTAAGGCAGTAATCAGCTGCGTTGACCCTGAATACAGTTTAATTCAGGCAAGATTCTTGTAAAATGGGGTATGTAAATATGTTTAATTCAATGCCCTTGGATACATCTGCAAAACACTGCAGTTGGTTATTATTATGAGGAAAAAAGAAGAGTATTCCAAAAGGGCTGGATCGCTCTGTTTTCATACAGTTAGGCTTTTGATGGTAATGTTTTTTTTTTTTCGTAGCTGCAAACATACACATACTGATAGGCAAGGACGAGTGGTACAGAAAGACAGGTTTTAATTTACTTTTGTACCCGTCATGTAAGAAGAGGGCCTTGATAAAGAGAGAGAATGTGTAATAGCAAATAATTGTTGTAAAAAAAATAATTGTTGTCTAAATTTACCTCTTTACGATGTTCCGATTTATATTTATTGGGGAAAAGCAAATAGTTTATGTTATTTTAAAAAAATAAGTGAGTCTGGGTAAGTCACGTAATCAGCTGCGTGACCTGAATAAGTTTAATTCAGTGCATAATTTCGTGTTAAAAATGTAGTGTACTATGTATTGTTTAATCATATGCCCATTATATCTATAACACTTGCATGCATTTTGTATTTTATGATGATGGAAATGATGGAAAAAGAAAGATGTATTCTGTAAGGAAAGTAAAGTTTTCAGAAGGTGTAAGGGAAAGGTTAACAAGGTTAAAGAAATCTGGCTAAGAAGGATGAGTTCAGGGGGATTTATGATAAGGAAGCGGGCCAATAATATGGATCTGAGCTAGCAAGGACACACAGCAATTCATTCAGGAAAACTAATAAACGGATTCAATTAGGGTTTAGGCCGTTGTGGGTTGATGGTCTGTATGAGAACGGTCAGGCAAAATATGAACTTCTTTATATGATTTATGGTGAGTAAGCTTATCCCTGTAGTACATGTGTTTGTAGATAAGTACTAACCATTGATATTGTGAGCTCGATCCACCTGTTAAATATTATTCTTGTGTAAATAATGAACGTGAATCTAAGGCATTATACAAATATAACAATGCCCTGCTTTTAATAATTACACAGGCATTATAATCTATGCTTTTATCACTGAGATAACAATTGTAAGACCCTATATAAAGCCAATCTTCATTTGTGAGCGCTCGATCTCTATACCGCCTGGCCATGTGGACAACCGTTAGTCGGTAGGTGGGCTGCTTTCAAGGGATATAATGTGTGTGTCTGGTCTATTACGGAATTAAACTGTGTTCTTTTTCATCAGATTGTTCTCTGAGGGGGCGAGGATTGCTGTTAGATTGTTTCACAACATTTGGACGGTTTCACCGGCGAGATTGGACGTTTGTCCTGCAGGACTCTTCGGGGCACCGCCTCAATCGGTTCTCGAGCGCTAGAGGGGTGGAGACGGAACCTGGTGGAGTCAGAATAACTGAAAAGACTCTGACGAAGTGAATACAGGAGCCTGGGGGGAAAGGAATACTAGATTTCTGAGGTAAATTTAATTCGCCAGGGGCTCTGATATCAGCTTGACTGTGGGTGACGACCCGCCCACTAGGGTGGTCCGGGAGGTGTACTGACTGAAAAGGGGCACTGACTGACTGTCAGGGGACATTTTCAGTTGAACGCTAGAGATCGGTGAAGGGAACATAAGAACTAGAGTGGCGGAAGGTCACTGAGGAGTGGCAATTCAGGGGCTAGGTGGACAGTTCAGGGATCGCTAGGGAGAACGGTTAGCTCGCAAGCAGACGGAGGGGTGCTGCGAGAAGTATATACAAAATAAAGTGAACCTTAGGAGGAATAGAAAATTGGGGAAAAAGGAAAAAATCTAGACTTGCAAAAATTAACGCTGCAAACGTCTGACGTGCGCCACACACGCTGACGACCAGACTGTTGAAGCAAGACACCTGAGAGATCCGGGAGCCATAAGAACCCTGGTCTCCCTCCAAACGCCGCAGTACATTTGAACCAATACGGCCCAAAGTCAGTAGAAAATTTCCATAAGTGGGTAGAGAAGTTCGGGTTCCCCGACAAAGGAAGTTTCAGTATGACACAGTTATTAAAAATGAGAGGGAAAATGGATATATATGTAGAGCTAGATAGCGATGTTATTGAACTTAAGGATTATGAGGCATATAGTATGTGGTTAGAAGAAGCATTTGTAAGGAAGGGACAAGGGGTTAAGGGGAAGGGGGACACCACTAACACTGTTTGTCAAGATCCCTCCCTCCAGGCTTCTCTTTTCAAGGATCCTCGGCTCTACGAGACCCCTCCTCCGTACAACTTGGATGGGCACCCAGTTCCCAACATCGTGCAACAAGGAGTAAGTCAGCCGTCAGCCCAGCAACAATCAGCCGCTGCCGCATTGCCTCCAAATGCCCCACCAGCACCACCAGCATTGAACGCACAGGCTGTAAGTACTGAACCACCTGCCCTATATCCTCCTCTTCCCAGATCACCGAAACCCGAGGTGGACCCCGCACCTCAGAAGGATGTTCCCCACCATCTGGAACACGCGGACCTCAGAGCTGGACCATACAAGCCACAGCAAACCGAAAACGTGCCACCTTCTACAACTCGGACAGGTCTTGTATACAAGGGACAGCCTGAACCCACCGCACAACCAATCGGACAACTGCAAGCACCAAGGGTGGAAGTGGCAGATGGAAAGGGAACCACGCAGTGGGTATACCGTCCATGGACATTTCATGAGATGAGAAAGGTGGGTGAACAGCTACCAAACATAGAGGAGCAAGGGGGGGCCAAGTATGGGAAGCAGTTATTGGACATTATACATGGGTGGAGGCCATCTGTAAGGGAACTACGAAATTTCCTATTAGGTAACCTGGGAAGACTGTGGGGCAGGGTGGCAAGTGGGCTCCCCGAAAATGAAGTGGAGTATGACTGGCAAAAAGTAACAGGGGGACAGGCGACTGACTACCAAAACATAATTACAGCCTTCCTAGAACATCTGGTCATAGTTTTCCCCATACAATGTGATGTGAACAAAATCATAGACTGTAAGCAACTAGACGGAGAATCCGTAGCCAATTATCTAACACGACTAACTGAGATATATACGGCTAACGTAGGATTCCCCAAGCCCGATGCTACAGAAATAGGGAAAAGTCCTGTGGGAATATGGGAGGAGACTCTAAAACGATATTTCATTGATGGACTGATGTCACCCATAAGAGAAGACGTGAAAAGACATTGTTTGGCAATAAGAGGGGGAACCTTGACCCAGGTGGAAACACACGCCTTGCATGTTGAGGAATATCTAAAGGAAACAAAACAAAAAGAGACCCTCCGTAAGGAGCAACAAGTGACCCGGCTCCAGATGGCCCAACTGTCGGGACATGGAAAATATCAAGGCAGGGGTCGGGCTAATTGCAGAAGGAAAGGTTGTTGTTGTCATTCTGCTGGAAGTGACAGGGAATTTAAGTGTTATGAATGTGGAAGCCCGGATCATTTCAAAAGGGATTGCCCTAAGTTAAACCAACCAAGGAGTTACAAATCAGATTGACTAGAGGAGGAGGGGGATCAGAGTCCGGAGGTCCATGCTGCTACTGAGAGCCTGAGTAAGTACCTCTTTAATCCTGTACCCCTATCTTGCACTCACACACCAACAAATGTTCCAACTGTAAATTATGCAATGTATATTGGTGAAAATGTGTTCGAGGTTCTGCCATGTGTCACACTGGTGATTGAAGGACACCCTATAAATTTTCTAGTGGACTCTGGGGCTACTAATTCTGTTATTCAACAATCTGCTTTAAATCCACCTCCAAAACTTAGCGGGAAGTTTACTTATTCGTTGGGGGCGACTGGAAATACAGTCAAGGAAAGCTATACAGTGCCTTTGGCCATTAGCGACCCAGTAAAAGGGAAAATTTATCATTCTTTTTTGTTGTCCCAATGTTGTCCTATCAATCTCTTAGCAAGGGATCTGATGTGTAAACTTGGCATGATCTTGACAGCCGATGAAAACGGCATCCAAATAGACAGAGTAGAACCCACACCACAAATGGTTAACCTGATTCAACCTTCTCTGACATATGTATATCAATGGGCTCTAGTCACTAGTGAAAGCAGTGAGAGTGAATGTTGGATTTCAGCAGCCAGGAGTGTGATGTATGAAAGGAGGGATGTTGTATTCATGAAGCCAGATGGCTTACACTGTACCAGTCATGTGTCAAAAGGTCACGACGCTGCATATGAGAGTGTGTGGAATGATACTGAATCTAGACTGGAGGAACTCTTTGTTAGCTACATGTACTGGCAGGGGGATATGTGTGCTCTAGAAGTAGAGTTAAGTACGGAACAACAACCCCTGTTCCAAGTGGCAGGGTCCGTACCGCACATATCCCTAGCAAGGGGAGTGGGGAACCAGTGGGCAGAACTGGGACCTTGGATGGCTGGGTGTGTAGACAAAGAGTTAGATTGGAAATTCATAGGGGTACATGAATACTGTGAAGAATTAGACCTGTACAGAGTATTGTTTAACTGCCAACTGAAAGGTATTAAGCTCATCAGTGTAATCGACTGCAAAGACAAGACTTTACTAATGACTCAAGTTACACCTACTGTTGCCGACTGCCTTGATGCACTTCCAACTTGTTTGTGGGCAAGGGATAAATATGATGTAGGGCTTATGAAAAATGCACAACCTGTGGAGGTAGTTCCTAAAGGAACATACCGGCCAAAACTAATGCAATACCCACTGAAACGAGAAGCAGTGGAGGGAATAAAACCTGTGTTTGAGGCCCTTTTAAGATCTAGAATTATGTCTTGTAACAATGTGAGAAGCTTTATCTGTGAGAACTCCTATTTTACGTGTAAGAAGCACAGGGCACACAGGGGAGGAACCTGTAGAATGGAGATTTGTTCAGGATTTGAGGGCTAATGCGCCGTTACACTCTCGGGAGCACCTCTAATGTACCTAACCACACTACCATACTGTCACAGAGGTACTGCCCAAATTCTGTTTCTTCAGTGGTTTTCGACCTGGCGAATGCACATTTTAGCATACCTGTGCAACCCCGACTCCCAGTATTAGGTTGGCTTCTCATTTGAGGTAAACCTTATCCTGGGGGCGGGTTACAATGGGCTACGGCGACGCCCCCGCCTGTTCTCGACCGCACCTTTAAGGCAGGACCTGGAAGGGTTCCACCCTCCCTCGGGAGCGCATGTGTCAACCATATGTGGATGATTTTATTGTGTGTCTCTAACTCGTGAGACCTGGCGGAATGACAGTGAGCCATTGATTGTCCTTGCAGAACACGGCCACGAAAGTTAGCAGAAAGAAAGAAATTGCAGTTTGTACAACCTCAGGTTAAGTTCTGGTCACAATCATTGACGCAACATGGTAAACACTTGTCACCAGAGAGAATTGAGCAGATCAGGAACATCCCAAAGACCCCTTACAAGAAGATTGCACATGTCCTTTTTAGGGCAGACATCTATTGTAGGCAGTGGGATCCTGGATATGACTGAGACAGAAGCTCCGATCGAAAGCCATAATCCATGGGACAAAAAACTAATGCCACAGCGTATATACAGTGGATGAAGCGCTGAGCAGACAGTTTTGTGCCATGT
Organism: Hymenochirus boettgeri; assembly: GCA_019447015.1. Classification (NCBI taxonomy): domain Eukaryota; kingdom Metazoa; phylum Chordata; class Amphibia; order Anura; family Pipidae; genus Hymenochirus; species Hymenochirus boettgeri. Next base: position 97,744,094 of record CM033473.1, on the reverse strand, counting down.
TAAAAAACTCATGACAATCCACACCTACGCTAGGCTCCCTGATCCGAAAAACCTTTCACCACAAATGTGATGAAAAAGAATGGTTCTATGTCCTTTGTTTGTGTGCAGCACCCTGAGTGAATAAGAGTTGCGACCCGGTCGCTTATTTTTCTTCAAAACTGGATTCGTCGCTAGGGGCAAACCCGCGGTGCACTGCGAAGCGTCTAGCTAAGAGCAGCGGCGGGAAGGCAGTGCTGCCTCTCGGACCTGCCGTGGGTACCAAGAAACTGACACTCTTGGTTCCCCATGACGTATCTATGATTATTGCTCTGAACTAATAAGACAACGCATTTGTCTCGGGCGCTGGCCTTCGCTACATACAATATTGTGGATAGGCCAACTCACTGTTAAACGTGTTGTACTATCCTAACCCTGCAACTCTTTGCCTACAGCAGACGACGGAGAACCGCATAACTGGTTGTAAATGTTTTAAACACTGTATGTACCCGAGAGTTGATTTAAAGGATGTTCCTATTCTAAATGCTGATATGGAATGTTTGTAGATGGTCTTCTTTCAGGGATGTTCAGATGGTAGTGTGTACTGGGTATGCACGTGGTCTCTCCACACAGCACCTTAAACGCAGAGCCCCTCCCTGTTCCTGTCCCAAGCTGCTGAGCTTGGGCTCTCACTAGCTTGTGAAATTGCAGCCAAGCAAACTGTCAAATCTATACTGACAGCAGATACGCATTCGGAGTTGTCCATGATTTTGGGGTCTCTGGCGCGAACGAATTTCCTAACATCCACTGGCAAAACCCTTGCACACCACCAGCTGTTCATAACTACTAACAGCTATTTACTGCATAAAGAGATTGCAGTGTGTAAAGTGTCTGCTCATACTAATACACTGATTTCATTTCCAGGGGAAACGCAACGAGCAGACTTAGCAGCCAAAGACGCTGCAAAAGTAGTCTTATATCACAGGTTGCTTTATCATGTTGTTGTTACAAACGCCACCACTGCTTAAATGAGATTTATTCACAGGTTTCATCATGCAGAGAAAATATGAGTGGCTTAAAAATGGATGCACAGTTAAGGAGGGGACCTGGTGGGGTCCGGATGGCAAACCTGCCTACCTAAGTATCTGTTTCCTTTCTTTGCTAAATTGACACACGGTCTAGACCATGGTCAAAAGGGGGGATGATAGCTACAGTTCAGCAGCATTGGTATACGAAGGGGTTTGCGATATGTGCACAAGATTTCTGTTCTAAGTGTCTACTATGTGCTCAGCATAATGTGGGGAAAGGCATCCAGATGGCACCTGGAGCTCATCCAGTTCCCTCAGGCCCATTCGATCACTTACAGATGGATTTCATTGAACTGACACAGTGTCAGGGCAAGAAATACTGTCTGGTAATTGTGGATATGTTCTCGAAATGGGTTGAAGCTTTCCCCACATCTAAAGCTGATGCATCAGCAGTAGCCAAACATTTGATTAGGGAAATAATTCCCAGATGGGGAATTCCAAAACGTATAAGTAGTGATAATGGAAAGCATTTCGTAAATACAGCTTTACAGGAACTGGCTAAATTCATGTGCATGGACCTAAAGTACCATTGCGCATATCACCCAGCAAGTGCGGGGGCAGTAGAGAGAGAGAATGGTACCCTAAAGAATAAGCTTGCTAAAACCTGCGCGGAGACTGGTTTAAATTGGGTACAGGCGTTACCATTAGTTTTGTTTTACATGAGATCCAGAGTGCGAGTTAAGAATAGCCTGACACCCTATGAGATCGTGTTTGGTAAATGCATGCACACAGGAGTGAACCCGCCAGGTCCTGTCCCCACTACCGAGTTATACGAGGGGGAAATGCTCAATTATTGTATAAAACTTTCTAAAATGCTGTCTTCTCTCCACCAGGTTGTAAAAGCCAACCTACCTACTGGGACAGAGGGACAGCTACATGATCTTGCTCCAGGAGATTGGATTGTGACAAAGGATTTCAGACGCAAGGGGTGGAAGAAACCTCGTTGGTTGGGACCATTCCAAGTGTTGCTGACAACACCGACAGCAGTCAAGGTTGCTGAAAGAACCACGTGGATCCATGGCACCCACTGCAAACGGGCTCCAGCACCCATGGAGCAGCCGCCCATGGAACTACCAGCTCCTGCAAGCAGCAAGGAGACGATTTAGAATGTTTGGGACTAGAACTTATCATATCAGAGACAATGATGAGGAAGACATTGGGATTTCACAGTTTGGGGATTTCAAAGAAATGTGGGTCTGTCTGGTCATGATATCTGTGCTGACGACGTCCTCATCTTTCGGTATGGTTCGAGTACAACCGAAACTAAGTGTGCTCCTTACCCATGGAGAAGAGAACAGTCTCCCAACAAATGCTACAAACATAAGCAGGGTGTAACGACACTGAGGGGGAATTATGCTCCAACAACAAGTAAGTAATGTAACACCCCGCACATGTGTAAGAAAAGGTCAACCCCTGATTGGTACCGACCTAAAGACCTAGAGGTGCCAACGGCATGGCAGGAGAACACCTGGTATCACTGGGCCCTGTCTGAAGCCGCAAGCGGGCGCCAGGCAAATCGTGCCTCACATGTTTCCCTGAGCCAATATCAGTGGATGGGGTTATACCACTAGACAGTCACCCCCATGTCACAGGCTGAAACCTTGTGTGTTCTAGCCATCACTTATACAGCTCTGGAGGCATGAAGGATACAGACCCTGCCAAGATAGAAAACTTTAATTCCCTACTATGTGAACAAGTGATTCACACCCCAAATCCTAAACCACACACGCAGGAACTACCTCATTTTTACTAAACATAAGGATACTTGCAGGAAAGTATGTGAGCTGCCATGGTCATTCCCTGACGACTCAGTCGACCCAAACTGTCCAGTGAAGGGCTAACAGTTAGAACAAGCGTTACCGAACCAGAATACTGTATGTGCCGAGGGGCAGGGAGCTTTGTAGTGATCTTAGTTCCCAGAGATTTGTGGACAGGAGTGGAGTGGAGGTGGGATACTCAAGGTGCAAGGTTTCGAGTCCGTGCGTGGCATCCCACATCCACACAAACCAAGGCTTGGTGATTGTGACAGGGTTACATTAGAATTAATCATGGGGAAAAAATACAGTGTTCAACAAACAGAGGTGATTGCAGATAGTGCTTTAGGGTTGGGGACCCCTAAGAATAGATATTGGGTGTGGCGGTCCAAAGCTTACACTTATCTGCCCAGAACATTTCTGGGATGCTGTTATCTGGCTGAACTAACTACCCCAATGACGTTCATTCCCCGTCCAAGATATAATGGCTCAGAAACCCTCCATTCCAAGGGCCATCCACTAAGAAGGAAAAGGAGATGGCAACATTCACCACCAGGAGGGGTTCCACTACCGCATAACCTTAGGAGAAATGGAATAGGACTATTTCCCTGGTATGGAGTAGCCTTTTTGGCAGAACACATAGACAACATCACATACAGTATGTATCTATACACACAACACACACAGAGATAACAAAGGGTTTAACAATGCCTCAGAAATCACAGAGAGATGATTATGAAACACGAGTTGTGTTTGACTTATCTTCGCCAAAGAAGGGGGTATGTGCCACGCTTTGAACCTGACAGGTACTGCATGTTGTGTCCTATTACCAATCCACACGATACCTGACCCAATGAAAACGTCCTAGAAACTTGTCTAGTTATTTCGCACGTTCACCGTCCGCAGGGCAAAGTGCAAAGACTGTTCTACAATGCTTTTGGGCCATGGGGAGTTATATTGTCCAGACATTGGTGCCCATTCTACTAATGTTGGGGCTTATAGTGATATTTTTTTGCACCTTCTTACTTACTTGCATGAGAGCAATGCTTTCTACGATGGATAGGGGGAGTAGTGGACAATATGTGAGGATTCCCAGGAAAAGGAAAAACCCAGAGCTAAAATGCCTTTACCAGTCATTAAGACCATTCCCATGCAGAGGATAGTGAAATCTATGAGCCAATGTACCCTTGGGACACGATCACTGACCAAGAATTGTTCAGTATCCTGAGGAAGCAGGACCAACCTTTCCAGAGCTAAGCAATGAAGTCCTCCCTCCCACCAGTTCTTGTCAATAAGGGAAAACTTCTAGCAATTGTGTGAACCACTGGTTGGTTCAAGGGTGGAATGTAAGGGAATTTTCAGAATGTAGGGAAGGGTTAACAAGTAAGAAAATCTTAACTGAGAGGAATGAGTTCAGGGGTATGATAAGGAAGAGGGCCAATAATGTCATCTGGCAGACACACAGCTAATTCATTCAGGAAAACTATAAACGAATCAATTAGGGTAGCCGTGGGTTATGGTCATAATGAAATTGTCAGGAATATGAACATTATTATGATTTATGGTAGTAGCTTATCCTGTAGTACATGTGTAGATAAGTCTAACCTGTATGGGGAGCATCATCCCTAATTAATATTCGCTGTAAATTAATTAACGTATCTAAGCATTCTATACAAATATAACAATGCCCTGCTTTTATATAATTACACAGCATTTATAATCTATGCTTTATCATGAGATCACCATGTAAACCCTATATAAGCCATCCCATTTGTACGCTCGCTCTCCTCTCTCCCTGGCCAGTTGACAACCGTGCTGCCTAGGTGGGAGCTGCTTGCATTATATTGGTGTCTGTCTTTACGGAATAAACTTGTTCTTCTTTTTCATCAGATTTTCTCTCGTTCTCTCTTGTTTGTTTTTCCACAACAGTGTTTGTTTTCAGGATGTTTGAACTTTTAACTCCTAACTGCACATGATAGCTTGTCGGTTAGCCGGACATGGAGGAGGTAACAGAGGGGAGGGGGAAGTGCTGCACACAGATCTGACACCATGGTTTAACAAGTCAGTGACATAGATATAGGATTAAGGCAGCACAGAGTACTAATTTAAAAAAACTTTGCAAAGGGGGAATTGTGTTTTTTCACTATAGATCCCTTTAAAATGTAAGCAATTTAGCTTTATAATTTTGGAACATTTTGGAAGTTAATAACCTCAATGAAGATATAGCCATTGATAGTTAGATTTGTGGATCTAATAGAATTTTCAGTTTGTATGTAACCATGTTGTGGTTTTCCGCAGTGTGTAATCACCTTACAACTCACAGTCTGTTTTTTTTGCTTTCTCACATTTAGAAATGAATGCAACTGCGATGTGCCACTACTGGCTCCTTCCTGTTCCCCACAGGCCACCGGGGAAAGCTCTCAAGGCAGTATCCTATGCCCATTTGCGTTTGGTTTGTAACCTTAATTGTTCTGCAATTTTTAGCCAAATCATTAGCCAAAGAACATTCACTAAATAGTGTGCAAAATTGAACTTCCTTTTTTAATGTTGGCCAAATCCACTTGTTTATTGTATCTGTTGTTAGAAAAAAATGGTAACCTATTGTTTTCAGGAATTTTTCTTTGAATATATCACTACTTTTTCTAATTATTTTTTTTTTTTTAAACCATGCGAGGAGACATCTATGGCAGCAGCAGAACTGGGTCCTGCACTGTGTGGCACACCAGCTTTAGATTTTTATTTGCCACCCTGGCCATTAACCCCTACACTATGCCACACCACCCCTACACTATGCCATAACACCCCTACACTATGCCACACCACCCCTACACTTTGCCACACCACCCCTACACTTTTCCATACCACCCTTACACTTTGCCACAACACCCCTGCACTTTGCCACACCACCCCTACACTTTGCCACACCACCCCTACACTCTCTCCTATACCATGGACCCCAACCCCTACACTCTCTCCATGCCTACCTCCCACCATTCCCACATTGTGGAAGGTTTGGGCACAAATGGATATTTGGGCACAAATGTTGTCCATTAACCAGCAAATTAAACTTTTAACTTTGGAATGTGATTCTTTTTGTTTTTGATTTTGTTAAAGTTCTTTTGCAACCCGGAAACTTTGGTTGTTTTTTTGTTGTGTGTTTTATGAATAAAAGTTTTGATTTTGATAAGCACATAAAGCTTTATGTGATCATTATTCCACTGCACTTTTAACACCATTGTTTAATCCCCAATTTAAAGAGCAAAAAATTCAAGTAAGTATTACATTTGATGGGTAACTGTACCCAAAGGAGAGGTTTTAGCGGTTTTTTATCCTCTCCTGGGTGTTTTTTGTTGTGGGGGGAGAGTGTGAGGTGAGGAGAGTGTAATGTGATATTTTGAGGAACAAGTTTTTAGATAGCTGCAAAATATTAACCTAAGACAGCAAATGTTGGTAAACAGTTTATCTCTTTAGTATAGTATTTGAGGTTGAATAAGCATACTCCATCCGTCCAACCCATCTAGCAATATCCTCATTTCCTGCCTAACTGTGTGATCCGAGGAAGGCAAAAACCCCCACCACAAAATTTATGAAGGGGGAAAAATTCCTTCCTGACTCCAAGTGGCAATCGAAATTTCCCTGGATCAACTCTACTTTATGTATCAATACCAGTACCTTGTAACATTCCTAGTTTGCAGAAACTCTCAGCTTTTTTTTGAAATGACCATGAACCTGCCATAACAACGTCCACTGGAAGAAGTTCCATAGCTTTATTCCGTTTCTCACAAGTGAAAAACCCTTTCCGAGCTTGAAGCCTAAACCTTTTTTCTTCCAAGTCTTAAGGGATGTCCTCGTGTCCTTTAGACATGTTCTATTGGTGAACAATGCCCCAAATAGTTTATTGTATTGCCCGTTAATGTATTTATACACAGTAATCATATCCCCACGCAAGCGCCTTTTCTCCAGCGTTACAGTATGTAACTTTTCCAGTCTCTCTTCCTTCATATTCAAGCTCCCCCAATCCCCTTATAATTTAGTTGCCCTTCTCTCTGGACCCTTTCCATTTCAAAGATGTCCTTTTTGTACACAGGATTCAAAATTGTACTGCATATTCCAAATGAATCCCGCCTTTACAACAATGCTTTTGTAACGAGGAGAATAACATCTTTCCTCCTGTTGAATCCAAACCCGTTTTCCTGAATGCACAAACATACATGCTGGGCTCGCTTGTTGCCGCCTGGCCCTGCTTGCACTACGCTTTAAGTTTGTTATCCACCAAAACCTAAGATCCCTTTCCAACAGGATTCACTTAACACAGAGCCCATTTATAGTATAAGACAAGTATTTTTAAGTCCAAAATGCATCACCTACATTTATCAACATTGAATTCTCTGCCACTTAGCAGCCATGTGATAATCTATCTAATCCCCTGCACACTTGCACATCCTCTGAAGTTTTTTAATGGTCGACAAAGTTTGTGTCGTCAGCAAACACAGAAACCCTTGCTGACAATACCCCCTTCCAAATCATTAATAAATAGATTAAATAGAACGGCCCCAACACAGACCCTGTGGCACCCCACTTAGCACTTTAGTCCATAATGATAAAGCCCCCACTTACAACCTCCTCTCTGCAATTCCTATTCCTTAACCAATTTTCTATCCCATTACAATGTACTCCCCAGACCAACAGACCTTAGCTTATTCATTAGTCCGCCTATGGGGGACTGTATCAAAAGCCTTTGCAAAATCCAAGTAAACTACATCTACTGCTATATCACACCAATCTAATTCTACTTACTCCTCACTTATCCAAAAGCAAGGTTTTATTTGACAAGATCTATTCTCCCTAAATCCATTGGTTACTACTTATAATGTTCAGTCCTTGAACATACTCTAGAACATGTTCCCTTTATTAAACTTTCCAGGATCTTCCCCCACGAGTACTGCCCACTGACGTGTGAACGGCTGTAATACCCTTTTTGAATATTGGAATAACATCACCTTTTTCCAATCCAATAGGCACACCACGGACATAGGGAATCAGCAAAAATAAGAAACAATGGCCTAGATAAAACTGAACTTGAGCTCTATTAGAGTCCCGAGGATGTATTTATTCACGTCCGGATTACGGAATTTTTAATATTAACCTTATTTAGTTCTTTTCTGTACCAATCCTCGTTAACCAAAGTGAACTTGAATCTTGTATACCTTTATTGCTACTATACTCTATGATATCTGTACTTGGATCTTCTATAGTGTATACAGAGGAAAAAAAAATTATTCAAGACATTTGCTTTATCGCCATCCTCTAACGTAACTTATCCCCATAATTAATGGTGCCACATTCTCAGTCCTCATCTTCTTACTATATATACTTAAAAAAATGTTTTAGGCTTAGTGATGCTTCTTCTTCAGCTATCCTAACTTCATTATTAATTTTAGCTAGTTTGATTGCTTTCTTACACTCCTTGTACAGTTGTTATACTCCCTAAAGGCCCCCACGTGGATCCATGGCACCCACTGCAAACGGGCTCCAGCACCCATGGAGCAGCCGCCCATGGAACTACCAGCTCCTGCAAGCAGCAAGGAGACGATTTAGAATGTTTGGGACTAGAACTTATCATATCAGAGACAATGATGAAGGAAGACAGTGGGGATTTCACAGTTTGGGGATTTCAAAGAGAATGTGGGTCTGTCTGGTCATGATATCTGTGCTGACGACTGTCCTCATCTTTCTGGTATGCGAGTACACCGAAACTAAGTGTGCTCCTTACCCATGGAGAAGAGAACAGTCATCCAACAAAACTGCTACAAACATAAGCAGGGGTAACGACACTGAGGGGAATTATGCTCCAACAACAAGTAAGGTAAATGTAACACCGCACATGCGTAAGAAAAGGTCAACCCCTGATTGGTACCGACCTAAAGACCTAGAGGTGCCAACGGCATGGCAGGAGAACACCTGGTATCACTGGGCCCTGTCTGAAGGCCGCAAGCGGGCGCCAGGCAAATCGTGCCTCACATGTTTCCCTGAGCCAATATCAGTGGATGGGGTTATACCACTAGACAGTCACCCCATGTCACAGGCTGAAACCTTGTGTGTTCTAGCCATCACTTATACAGCTCTGGAGGCATGGAAGGATACAGACCCTGCCAAGATAGAAAACTTTAATTCCCTACTATGTGAACAAGTGATTCACACCCCAAATCCTAAACTCACACGCAGGAACTACCTCATTTTTACTAAACATAAGGATACTTGCAGGAAAGTATGTGAGCTGCCATGGTCATTCCCTGACGACTCAGTCGACCCAAACGTGTCCAGTGAAGGGCTAACAGTTAGAACAAGCGTTACCGACCCAGAATACTGTATGTGCCGAGGGGCAAGGGAGCTTTGTAGTGATCTTAGGTTCCCAGAGATTAGTGTGGACAGGAGTGGAGTGGAGGTGGGATACTCAAGGTGCAAGGTTTCGAGTCCAGTGCGTGGCATCCCACATCCACACAAACCAAGGCTTGGTGATTGTGACAGGGTTAACATTAGAATTAATCATGGGGAGAAGAAATACAGTGTTCAACAAACAGAGGTGATTGCAGATAGTGCTTTAGGGTTGGGGACCCCTAAGAATAGATATTGGGTGTGCGGGTCCAAAGCTTACACTTATCTGCCCAGAACATTTCTGGGATGCTGTTATCTGGCTGAACTAACTACCCCAATGACGTTCATTCCCGTCCAAGATATAATGGCTCAGGAAACCCTCCATTCCAAGGGCCATCCACTAAGAAGGAAAAGGGAGATGGCAACATTCACCAGCCAGGAGGGGTTCCACTACCGCATAACCTTAGGGGAGAAATGGGGAATAGGACTATTTCCCTGGTATGGAGTAGCCTTTTTGGCAGAACACATAGACAACATCACATACAGTATGTATCTATACACACAACACAACACAGAGATAAACAAAGGGTTTAACAATGCCCTCAGAAATCACAGAGAGCTTTGAACCTGACAGGTACTGCATGTTGTGTCCTATTACCAGATCCACACGATAACCTGACCCAAATGATAAACGTCCTAGAGTTTTAATGGCTTACAAATCTGGTCTAAATCTACAGTTGCTGGTGGGGTCAGGGCAGGTACCAGATATTGTTTGCGTGTCTGACTAGTTGTGGTTGTGTACAGTTACAGCCCCTACCAGCAAAACTGATGAAGGTCATTTGCGGATAGCAGTTTGGCATTTCAGTGTCACTTACAAATATGCACAGGGCTGTAATATTGGGAACATTTCCTCCACATTTTGCTCAAGTTCAAGTTTAAGAAAATCACATACAACGAACAACTAACGGTATAAGTTAAATATTAGTCAAATATCCAAAACATGTATCAATGAAACTTGGCTTCAAATAGGTCACCAATGCCTGGTGAGTGGGGAGGGGAACTTCCTGGCAGTGGCGGTTGGTCTGGTGGGGGGGAAGTAGGTAAGGGAGGTTGGGACTCCAATGGTTGAGGGGTTGGAGAAGGCGCTGGTGATGTCTTCTCTGCAGGTTTAGATATAAAAAACAAAATGAGGGTGAGTTGTACTAAATTGTTCCAACACATATAACAAACGTCATTATTCACGTTTTTTTCTCCAACAGACAAAAACACATGCAGCATGGCTGTGTTCAAATTAATGTTGGTTAAAGCAGGAATCAACTGAAAATGTCATCATCTGTAATGTGAAAGCATCTCCCTAACAAGATCCAACTCCAGCAAATGGCAATAAGGGAAGTGAAAGAAGTGTAAAGAAATGGATGTAATAATGGTCTGTATGTGCACTTCCTGTCCACACCATGCCTAATATGTCCTGTAAAATGATTGGCTACACACTACTAGTGGGCATGAACATCTGTACCAAGTTTATGCATTAACTTCAAACTGAGCATGCTGGTAAAACATAATGGTCACTGACCAAACACTATGGAATGCTGGGTGGAAAAACCCTGTTAAAGTCCGTGTTACATCAGTGTGTGTGAAAAAAAAAATAAGATGATTCACAGGGTTGAAATCTACCTAAACCATTTTGACAAGAAAAAATAAACACTAAATATCAATTCCCACATATCATGCATCAAACGTAATGCAATAGTGTGGTGCCACACCGTGACGTGGACCACCAACGAGCCTCAAATTGGACGCAGGCACAAGTCTCAAATTACAAGAAAAAAGTGTCTGTATTTGAACAGCCTGAATCAACCTATGGAAAATACCCCCCACAAACTATATAATTTTTGGAAAGCTACAACCTCAGCGCATGATGGTATCATGGCTTCGTATATACAGTAAGAATTCCAGGCGCTGTTATCCATAAACTCCGTGCTTTTAGGAGATATTTGTTGAAAAAATAAAATAAAGGACTCAATGTTGACATCCTACCTAAACCCATCGGCAAGGATTAAAAAAAACATAAACGTCAATTCTCACCACATGTCCTGATCAACGTATGCCAGTATAGGGTGGGTTCAAACAGAACGGGGCACCAACAGCTAAAATTGGATCATGCGCATTTGCAATTAAAAGAAAATTAAAAACGCCGACAAACCCACCCACCGCACCCCTATCCCCACTCCCCCTTTTGTGTGAAAACCAGTTGTACGGAGATCACACAAGTTTTTGCACACTTTACGATCCTAAAAATCAATACGGTCTTTTTTGGGTACCTCTGTCAAAATTTCCTACTAAAATAGGCTTAGTTTCCCGTGAAATCCAACAAATAAATGTCCGCGTTTACTTTACTGATATCACCGGGGACATTGGGAGGCTTGAGAAGACAAGTTTTTTTGCTAATTTATAGTTTTAGGGTTAAAAAAAAAGGTGTATGTATCACTTAAGATTTTTTTTGTGTGCATTTCCCCTTTTTTTTGGGATCTTCCCAAAGATGATCATCAATCATCTTAGGAATGAAATACCGAACTTGGAATACGGGCATAAATGCCCGTTTTCCAATTCGAAGTCCGATCGGAAAAATCACTTCCCGGAAATCATTTTCCGGTAGTGATTTTTCATTCATTGGCAAAGATCAATAATTTGGTGATCAGAAGTGATCACCAAATTTTGATCTCTGTCCCCATTTTTTTTCTAAGTCTTCGCTAAGTAGCAAAGACTTAGAAAAAATCCTATTTGTGAATGGAACTTTGAGTTCCATTCACAAAATGTATAGTAAAGCTGTCAGCATGACAGCTTGTGCTTTACAGGTACTGCAGCATGATCTGAAAAGAGATCATGCTGCAGTACCTCCACTAGACCACCAGGGGCAGCATCTTACCTCTCTTAGGGAAGACCCCGGTGAAGCAGGAAGCTGAGTGATGTCACCGGGGTCTCCCTTTCCAGAATGAAGATTTCCTCCTCTCCTTCTCCACGTGGGACCGGCTGCAGGTAGGGATATCTCCCGATCCCCCCCTCGGATTTGGAGGGGGAAAAATTTTTTTGGAGGGGGGAAGCCACAGATCGTATATTCACGATCTGTGGCAGTTTGAGTATTCACTGCACAGATCGTTGGCAGGGAAAGGGTTAAAGGATAACTAAAGCCTCACTACAACACACAATCAGATGACAAAGCACTTTGACCTCAATGCAGTAAAATGTGTATTGTTTGGATGTGCCTGCTTGGAAATGTATGTTATTAACATGGGGTGGATGGATAAATTGTCTGCATTCGAGTATCAAACAATTTTGCTAGTGACCACTATGTTCTTTACACATGCTCATTCCTAAGCTAATGATAAATTTTGAGAACATGTTTTGGTTTGCTAGTAGACTGTAGCCAAGCTTTCTATATGTCCAGTTGTTTTAGAGACCATGTGACTCCAGTCAAGAAGCGGTGTGGCCAGAAAGTGTACATATACATAGTTACTGAATCCGTTAATTTGTGTGTCTAAGGCTGTGTACACACTTTTAGATACCTCGTCCAGACCAAAATCTTGGCCCTTCCCCTTTGCTGCGACCAAGTGTGCGGTCCATAAAGGACCACACAATCATCCGTGGTTTTCAGGCTCGTACACTAACCCTTTGAAAAACATCCAATATTTCAACAACATCGACAGCTACACTGAAATGTTGGTGTATCATCCATGATTATTTTATGGTGTGTAACCAGCTTTACACAATGCTATTTCCTAGTGTGTGGTCTGTTTTTCTTCTTTTTTCCACATTATGGAGTCTACTAATTTCAGTTGAGTTCTCCTTTAAACAACCTTCATTCTACCACAGCCATGCCTATGTTTTGGACAGGTGTCCGTACCACTTTGCCTGATGTGACAAGTGAACAATTCACTAAATTGTGTTGACGTTTGTTTCACAACTTACTTTCTATTTTTTTTTTTTCCTCTATATATCTAAACCTGCAGAGGACACAGATGAACCGAGTCCCAATCCACCACATACAACCCCAGTGGTGTGTACCCCTCCCCTTCCTCATACCCCACCACCGGCACAACATCCATTACCATCACAGTGTCCACCACAGTCACCTCAAGCCGTAGGTGAACCATTTGAAGGCATGTTTTGTATGTACATTTTGTGACATGTTAATCCTGTTTTTTTCCTAAATATTAATTTCCACTTGACATTTTAATTACATCGCTGACAAAATAAATTTGGAATAAAGATTTTTCAAAATTGTCATGGAAACATTCCCCACACTACAGTTAACATGCACCTGCTAAAAACTGCAACACAGAGCAGACCTGTACTTGCTTTTCTGCTGGGTGCTATAACCAAATAGATCATGCCAGACAAATTTTATTGGTTTTTATGAAGAAGTGAGTAAGAAGTTGGACTCAGGCACAGCAGTGGATGTGGTATATTTGGATTTTGCAAAAGCTTTTGATACTGTGCCACATAGGCGACTAATGTATAAATGAGGACTGTTGGCCTTGAAGAAAACATTGTCATGGATAGAGAACTGGTTATTGGACCGCAAACAGAGAGTGGTGGTTAATGGAGCTACATTATGTGGGCTAAAGTTCTAAGCGGAGTGCCCGGGGTTCTGTACTGGGGCCGCTTCTGTTTAATCTGTTTAAAATGACTTAGAGGGGGCATTGAGAGCAAGGTCTCTGTGTTTGCTGATGACACTAAATTATGCAGAGCTTTGGAAACTTCCAATGATGTGCAAGTGCTGCAAGCAGACCTAGATAGATTTCAAAATGGGCAGCAGAATGGCAGGTGAGATTCAATGTAGATAAATGTAAGGTGATGCATTTGGGATTTAATAATCCCTGTGCCATCTACACCATAAATAACTATGTATTAAGTTCATCTGTAATGGAAAAAGATTTGGGGGTTCTGGTAGATAACAGACTTAGCTGTAGCAAACAATGCCAGGTAGCAACAGCTAGAGCTAGCAAGATATTGTCTTGTATAAAAGGGGGAATAGATTCAAGAGAGAAAATATTATTCTCCTCTTTACAAGGCACTGGTAAGGCCTCATTGGAATATGCGGTGCAGTTTGGAATCCCATATACAAAGGGACATCTTGGAAATTGAGGCAGTTCAGAGAAGGGCAACATAATTAATAAGGGGAATGGAGGGGCTTGAATATGCAGGAGATTAGACAAGTTAGGGCTGTTTACATTGGAGAAGCGGCGGTTGCGTGGGGACATGATAACCTTGTACAAAATATTAATGGCCCATACAATGAGCTCTCTGGTGCATTGTTCACTAAAAGGTCTATCAGAGGACACGTGGACATCCTTTAAGGTTGGAAGAAAAGAAGTTCTATCTTCAGGTTAGGAGAGGTTTCTTTACAGTGAGAACGGTGAAACTGTGGAAACTGTCTTCCAGCAGATGTGGTAATGGCAAGTTCATTGAATAACTTTAAAAAGGCCTGGATAAGTTCTGAAACTAAAAAATATTGAGAATTACTGGTATTAATGCATATAGATCTGGTTGATCCAGGGATACTTTCCGATTGCCGTTTGGAGTCAGGAAGGAATTTCCCCCCCCTTTTTAGCTGGGGTTTTTTGCCTTCCTCTGGATCAACTGTTAGGTAGGGTTAAAAAAAAAAAAAAGTAAATAGGTTGGACTTGATGGACGCATGTCTTTATTCAACCTTAATTACTATGTTACTATGTTACTATGTTACTAACCACACCTAGCCTGCAAAAATTCCAAACCACGACCCCACAAGTACCAGTTACCTGCCCTGATCCCACCAGCACCTGCAGAATTCTACCTGAACTCAACCTGCAGAATTCTACCTGAACTCAACCTGCAGAATTCTACCTGAACTCAACCCTTAACCCATTATAACTTTTAAGTTATTTACCTGATTCAGGTAACCTGCGGGTATCTGACATGATGGAGGAATTTAACCCACTTTTGTGTTATATAATGTATTTCTAAATATTATAATATTATATTATACGTATTTTTTCCATCTGATCCCACAGAGGAGGCTCCTTCTGGCCCAATCCCCCGGACCACTCGGGCCATACCATATATTTTAGAAGGCAAGTATGTCTATATACTATACTATAAAAAAAAGGGGGAGAGAGAAAATGTATCAGAAATCAAAATGGTCATTGAATAGTTTGTAAATGTTAATGATGTTTGTAAATGCAATTACACGTATTCAAACAGATCCCTTTTATTTTGTCTACTTTAAATCTGCAGGATATGAACCATGGCCAACTCCACCACCACCCATTGGATCCTTCCCTGGCCCAGTCACCCCACCTCTGCCCACACCCCTACCAATGGCAGTGTTTCAAGACATGGTCCTTCTAAATTTGCAAAGCATGAAGGAGAGCATGACGGCCCTGAGCCAGCGCGTACACCGCATGGAGCAGAAGCTGGAGGAGTTCAAAAAATATAATTTGTTATATTGTTTTTTTTTATGTTGTGTAGACCAAAATTTGTCTTTTTCTTTTACAATAGTAAATTAGGGTTTGGTGAAACAAAAAGTACTTTCCCCCTGTTTTTTGTGTCATTACTATCTTCCTATTTACACAAGTCTGGTCATGGTAAGAACATTGCATTACTGTTTGGAGACTATAAAACAGATGTATCAGCTGAACTAAGTGATAACCTTTAGGACATTGCTGCAATTGTTAAGCGGGCTAGGCTCAATACACTTATGTGGGCTTGGGGAACTCCAATTGAGTCCATATAGTGATAAATCACTTTTCCTGCAGGGTTGAAACAAAATTTCACAAACTGTAACAATTCTGCCATCAGAAAGGTTGTATGGTGCCCCCCTGTAATTCCCACAACAAAAGGGATGGCATATGGGCCAGAAAAAATTATCAGTAGCCTGAGGCTCTCAATGTCCTAAGGGGGGCACCACTTTGTCTTTTACACACAAAAATGCACACCAAACACATCTGTGGGTTCTGGGAATGCAAAGGGGGCACCATTCAAGTGGCACCATTGGCTTTCAATCTTCCATCGGTTTGCTTGGAAAACAATGTGGGTATCACTAAAATGGAACCTAAAATGCTTCATACATGGAGGTGCTTTTCCTGCAGATGCACAGCAGTAATGGAGTACTCGTGATGGCAGAGGGATTCCTCTGATGCTGGGGCCTCCCTTGGTTTTCCCCCAAGCCGGGGGTCCTCTACTGGAGAAATTGAACTTGCAAGCAGGACTGATCGCAACTTTACTTCCTACTATAGCAAGATGGTGTTAAAATGAACACATACTTCTATAGAATTTGTAATTGTATCAAAGAGATCTATTCATAAATAAAAGAGATTTCACCTTCTCTGGTGGTCCAGTGTCCATTTGGAGAATCTTCCTTCTCACCCTCTGCATAGTCCTTCTTCAATAATGTTGTGACCAAAAAAAAACCTATGACACTGTAGCTCAGGCATGTCTAGCTAGATCTGGTTTTAATGAGTACTGTATGGTAGTTAAGCAGGGTACACACCATGCTGTATTTCAACAATAGTCGAGAGTTCTTTGTAGCAGTTTATTGGCCATAAATAACCACATGGTGTTTCATACGCAACTGACCATTCGCTTGACTGAATTGTACAAACACCCTATCGGAACCGAAAAACACATCTGATTGTGCTGTCCTCTATGGCTGGTTACACGCAACAGTCGCAGCAAGTGGCTGCAGATGAGAGTTTGTGCGACCGATAGTGAGGTGCCATAGGAAAATGCACAATCAGCTGGCTTTTAACAACATCAGTCGCGGGTGCGGGCAAAACCAACACAGAATTTTCGTGCACGTGTGTAAGCAGCCTAAGGACCACGATTGCTTGCAGCAAACTGTTGTCTATGTCCATTATTTCCGCAACCAACAATCCGGCCAACCGGTTGGAAAAGCAGAATGTTTGGTCAGGAGGAAACATTGCACAGTGTGTACCATGCCAATGTGGTGTATCTAATAATGTGCATGAAGTGCCCTAACACAGGTTTCTATGTGGGAGAAACAGGACAAACACTGCGCAAACGGATGAACTCTCATAGATTCAACATCATGCACGGATTAACAGATGCATGTGTGGCAGAGCACTTTTGTAAGACTAAATAG
Organism: Hymenochirus boettgeri; assembly: GCA_019447015.1. Taxonomy (NCBI): domain Eukaryota; kingdom Metazoa; phylum Chordata; class Amphibia; order Anura; family Pipidae; genus Hymenochirus; species Hymenochirus boettgeri. Next base: position 97,726,761 of record CM033473.1, on the reverse strand, counting down.
GGACATGAGTTTTATGGCCAAATATAAACTTATTCCACATCACCACCCAGACTAAACCCACACACCAGGACACTGTCTTGTACTGTTTAATACATTTCAAAAGACACTCTCCATTTCAAAGGACACTGTTCTCACATTATTACAGTTATCTACTTGTGCCCATTTCACACCTCCACTACTGTTTTTCCCCCTTTCCCCCCTCCCTCCTGAGTCTGTACCTGGTCATCTGTTCAATTTGTTTTATGTTTACTGTCCCTATGTGTATATAAGTTTGTGATTTCTCAGTTTCTTTTGTAACATCCAGCCTGATGAAGGGGACTTAGGACTCCCAAAAGCTTGCTTCATTTTTTATTTAGTTAGCCAATAAAAGGTATCACAGCTCTACTTCACTTCTCTTACTTATGGCTAACATGGTACAAACCTCAACTATTGCTTTGACAATCCACAGGTATCCCACTCCTCCCCATCATGCCCCCTTTTTGTCTGCCACACCCCCGGACCGCCCACACCCATAACCCCGCCCCTCCCACCTCCTAGTGTGCGTGCCCCGCCTCAATGACATCACGTTGCATCGGCACGCCCCCTTCTCCCACCCGGAAGACAAAGTGGCAGGGTGGGATGTCTGCATCCAATAATAAAAGGGACGGAGAGAGGCAAAGGCAAATGCGACTGATCTTAGATAAGGGGCAGGATCACGCAGGCATTCAAACCTCCATTTTTGGTACAATAGTCAGAATAGGGGAAGGGAACAAAGGATTCCCTTACCTCAGCCAGGTGAAAAAAAGGGGGCGGAGCAAGCGTTTTGGCAGGAAAGGGGGGAGGAGTTTTGGGTTTATAAGGTGACTGTAAAAAAGAAAAAATCAGAACTAACCTTTCTTTTGTTCTTTTGATCGGGGCTGAAAAGGCCAATTAATACCGATCAATGCCAGCTGATGTGCAGGGGGACTCAGCTGGAAAGGGCGGCGGGCGATTGGGGCTAATCGAGCCAGGTAATACCAATCAGCCATGGGGGAGGAAGACTGCATTTAGTTTAGAAGGGGACTCTGAAATTGTGTTTTTTATGAATTATGTTGTGTTAATTTAATAAAGTGACCTCCCATAATTTTTGCCAAGAAAAAAGTTGTGCCGTGTGTTTTTCAAATTTTAAGGTTGGATGTCTATCTATGTGGTAATAAAAAAGGTATATCCAAGGTTTATGGTTAGGGAATTTGGTTTTTTAAGGTTTAAGGCCCGGGTGGGATCTCTGACCCTTAATTCAGGCCGACCAGCATTTCATGTAAATTGGTCCGAAATATTTGCACTTCTGATACAAATGAATAGCATGATTTTTTGCTCATCTGATTAACACAGAATAGTTACATTTACTTCCATATATTTGTGAGGATGGAGGAGGGGTAGTGATTTTCTCTCCCAAGTGAACATCTACCTCCTGCCATTTTCCTTATTGAGGTGAAGATAATCTTGAGGGGGGGGGGGCTGTTAAAGTTAAATCCCAGGGCTTTATTAAGCTGGGTTCTCATGGGTAAATCTTTTGCCTGACCAACTGTTCGCCACAAGCGGCTTGGACAAATCATTGTTGTTAGTGGCGAAAATTGCTGCAACAGTCATGCGGTCCATAGGCAACTGTGCGATTGGCCCTGATTTACTGACACGTCTGATTGCCCGATCTGGGCGAACAGGCGACAGACAATGGTCGCCGGCGTGTGTGCTATTTTTTGTCCCTACCGACCAATATATTTAAAGAGCGGTCAGTTTTACACACAAGTACACACAATGCAAATCGTCTTGTATATACCAAGCAGATACAGGGTATAACCAGTCAGCCATGGTGAGATCCTTTGTCCTGGCCGACTGGTGCTTCTGACTTATCGGCCAGGATGAAGAACTGTCATTTGCAGCAAAAGTTGTGGCCAGCCCAAGTCAGCATCCAATATTGAATTGTCGGTCGGTCTGGCTGAATTTTTGGATGGTGTACACAGCTTTAGAGGGCTCTGTATTGGTTTAAGCAAGAAAAAAACAATGTATTTTTTTACACTTTTAACTGTTTTACATTCTTAAATGAAGTTTGTTTTGCACCGTATGTGATATGTATTATCTCACTATGAGACCCTGGGCTGCCAATCAACTTGCCACATGGCATGGGGGTGGAGCCTAAGGGTATATATATGGATGTAGCACTCACCACCAGTTGTACCTGAGGAAGGGGCCTAGAGTCCCGAAACGTTGTACGTTGATGTTTTTGCACGAATAAAGAAGTTTTCACTATAGTAGTGTGCTCCTCTACCTTTTTTCCTTGCTTGGATGTTGAAGCCCTAGAAGTAGGGGGCTGAGGGGATTGCACCTACCATCTTGTCTGGCCAAGAAGCCAACAGCAGTGTGCCATTGTGCATGTTTTGGAACTCTGTATTGGTTTACACTAAAGATGAATTTTTTATGACAGCATCCTCAGAGCAGCAGTAAATGTGATGGTATATTCCTAAAGATATACTGCCTGTGCAACAGCCTTCAGCTCACTTCTTTCTGCCCCTACCCCCGAAAAAGATTTCACAGTAATCATCAACAGGTCTCTTTGTTCCCTTCCATCCCCCATCAATTTAGCAGAAAACAAAAATTCCAAAAACTGATGTTATGACAACCACCGGGGTTAATCATTTTGATTCAATGATTGAACATTGTAATTGGCCTAAAGATGGGTATACACAGTACCGATAAAGCCCCGATACCATCAGATCCGACGGTATCTGGGCTTTATCGGTACTATGTGTAACTTACTTTTCAGAACAAGCGTGTGGCCGCCGAACTATCAGGTCAGCTGATCGCTTGTTCGGAAAAGAGGGAACATTTCCCTCAGCCGCAGTGGACTCCCTATAGGGGATTCGGCCACAGCAGAGGGAAACAAAGAGTTCCAAGCATTCTCCCTATGCTGTGCATAGGGGGAGCGCTTGGGACTGTGTGCAGCTAATCGTTTGAAAAATGACAGACAGGATTTGCAGATCCTGTCTGTCATCTTTCAAAGATCTTCTGCCTAAAATGTATTACAGATGATCTGTAAAGTACCCAGAGGTGAGGACCTAGCAGTTTAAGTCCTCATCCTGGGTACATCGGTGTTCTAGAGAGGAGCGAGGGGGTGGTAAGTATAATTGTCCTTTAAAGGCAGGATTCATCCTCCAAGATGATAACATTTCATTGGTGATAAATTGGTCAGGATCAATCGATTGCCTGCTCACACCCTCCAACACTGCTTTTAATAGATAACATGGTGCGGAGCTGCAGAGGAGCATTGGCAATGCGAATCACATGTCTGTTTCGCATTGCCAATGCACAGAGCTATAGAAAAGACAGACAGGTAGAAAAAGAGACAGACAAATAGACAGCTAGAAAGACAGGCAGATAGAAATGTATCGCGGCCGCGATGTCCTGCGGTAGTTTTAAGTCCCTTCGTGGCGATACTGCACTTAGCGCAATGCGCTAAGTACAATATCGCCGTGAAGGGACTTAAAATCCCTTCCCGGCGCCTCTGCTAAGGGGGCGGGGTGGGCGTCTCGACCCCCCCGCGGCAGGCCACCCACCGCCGCTGCTTCCCAGCAGCCCCTCCCAACCCCTTCCCCGCTCGCGGCAATCTCGGAACAGGAGGCTAGGAGGGGCTGCTGGTAAGGGGCCGCAGCGGGTGGTTGCGACCACTTGCCGTGCACCCCCTCCCCAGCAGCCCCTCCAATCCCCATGCCCCGCCGCTGGCAGGGAGCGGAAGGGTAGGGCCCGTTGGGAGGGGTGGAGGCACCCTCCAGCGGAGCCCTGAGAAGGGCCTTTTGGGGCTTAAGGGGTCCCGCAGCTCGAACCGGGACCCCCCTCCCTGGCCCTATCTGGGCCTTTGCGGCACTTGCAAGTGCCCTTTGGGGCTTAGGGGTCCCGCAGCTCGAACCAGGACCCCCAGTGAGCGGCTCTTAAAAGAGCCCTTGGGCGGCGTCTTCTTCTTTCTTTCAGTCCCAGCGACACCAGCTCCGCTGAGGCCGCCGACCCTCGAGAGGTACCCCTGCTGCCGCCAGGGGTTCCCCCGGCGGGCGCCGGCGACCTCAACGAAGCCGATGTTGCCTGCGTCTTGATCCGACGGGATGTCTTCGGGCTGGCGACACCAACCCCACTCAGGTCGCCGATGCCAGGCAGGCTCATTGCGGCCGCCAGTGAGCCCGCTGGCACCGGTTGCCTCAGCGGAGCCGATGTTGCCAGACGCTTCTTCTATCTTCAGCCATCTACTGCGATGGCATCTGAGTTCCGCAGCGGAAACATATTAGGATTGCAGAAAACCCTATTTTATTCCAGTTCTGATTGCGTCAATTTTTATGGTTGGTTTGCATGCTTTACATTAACCAATCAGATTTCAGAACTTTCCAGATAAGGGTTTCTCCGTATAACAGTTAGCGGTCAGGGGCCTACCTATAACAGCAAGTAGCCACGGCTGTCCGTATAACAGCAGTCAGGGACCTCCCTATACCAGCAATGGGTCAGGGACCTCAGATCGTGAATTTGCCAGATACACATGCTCATACACATGAATGATTATTCCATATACTCTTTAATCCCTATTCCCCCCTAGTAAAGTATAAACCCTATGTTCGCAGTAAAACCTCCATTCAACCCCCCTCCCCTATGCAATAAAACCCCATCAGACCCGCTGTGCAGTAAAACCTCCATTCAACCCCCCCTGGGCAGTAAAACATCCATTCAACCCCCCCCCCCCGTGCAGTAAAACACCTATTCAATGCCCCATACTGCAGTGGCAGTAGCCCCCCTGCAGTGACAGTAACCCCCCACAGTGACAGTAACCCCCCCCACAGTGACAGTCCACCCCCCACAGTGACAGTGTTTAATCTTTAGCCATGGCACGCCCCCTCCTAATCCACCCTTCACCTCCAACCTCCTAATCCACCCTTCACCTATCTGTTATCTACATCTACTGCTATGCCAAGTCTAAATTTCTACCTACTTCCATAAAAGCCAAGCAAGTTAGTTTGACAAATCTTTCCTCCTAAATCCTGGCTGTGAATGACTACCCTTTTTGAATATTGGAATAACATCAGCCTTTCCAATCCAGAGGCACACATCCGGACATGAGGAAATCACAAAAATAGAAACATAGCCTAGATATAACTGAACTTAACTCCCTAGTACCCGAGGATGTATTTTATCCGGTCCAGGAGATTTATTAATATGAACCTATTAATAGTAACCTTATTTAGTTGTTTCAGTACCATATCCTCGGTTAACCAAAGTGCACTTGAATCCTTTATACCATTATTGCTACTATATGCTATGATATCTGTACTTGGATCTTCTATAGTGTATACAGAGGGGAAAAAAATATTCAAGACATTTGGGTTCCAGCATCGGGGTCTTGGATCCTGGTGATCATGTTTTGGTCCACGGGGCCATGTGCCAACCAGGCAAGTAGTTTGGCCAATTGGTGGCCTTGTTCAAAACTACTTCTGTTTAGTGAAGACGTTTTTCCTGGCCATTTTTTCGGTAATCAAGGAGTCGTAGAGGGATTGGGCTAGTTACCAGGCTGATTTGGAGCTTGTAGAGGGATTATTTATATCAGATTTATATATGTTGACTCAGATTGAAGTAAAGTTGTTAGATTGGACTTATGTTGTCTTGTCATTTTTTAATGTGTGTAATAGTCTGTTGAAGGAGGTCTCTGAGGACTGCTTTAAAGGTTTCCCGTCTAGTTTTTTCAGAGGTCTCCTCTTGCTTGTTTTGGAAAAATTCTATTTTGTCCGCAATGAGGTATTGTGTTTGAAATAATGTAAGTCAGAAGGGATGGAATCACCATATCTTCTTTGTATTATCTGCGGGTGGGGGATGTGAAGATTAAGTAGTATGGGTGAGTGGTCTGAAATACCTCTAGGTAAATGGGATATTGTGATTATATCTGGTTCTAGATTTTTATTTTTAAAGGAGTAGTCTAAAAGGGACAAAGTTGTGGGTTGTGAGAGGCACGTGTATTCCTTTGTATGAGGGGTTTAAGGCGCCATGCGTCTGTCCAGTTTAACTCTGAGATTAAGTTAGTTAGGGGAGTGGAGGTATTGGGGGTGTTATATTGGAATTTGTCTAACAAAGGGTTTATTAGGGCAATAAAATCTCCCATGCATACGGGTATTTTAATAAGATGGGTAAAGTTTCTTTCAATGGTTGTTGTTTGGCCAGGGGCCAATATAATAGATGCCTATAATGCCTATTATAATACAGTATATAGTATTGATTCAATAGATGTGCCAGACACATAAATTTACCATTTTTGTCAGATAGGACTATGGTATATTTCAATCTTTTTTTATGTACAGTAAGAGTATAGGGCCCCGACTGGAGAATATAGACATTGAACTAGGGGCGGCAGAGCTTATTGCATAAACATTGGGTTGTGGATGGTAAAACATGTGTTTCTTGCAAGCAAATTACATCTGCTTGATGTATGTATGACTGTATTTGTGTAAATACTGATAACCTTTTTTGTGGGTTCTTCAGGCCTCTAACATTCCATGACAATAACTTTAGAGCCGGTTTCATTATTTAGAGTGGTGTCTTGAGGGTCACACTGAGAGGGAAGGAGGGGTATGTTTGTATTAGGATAGAATTATCTTAGGGGATGCACAAGTATGCAGATTCTGCAGAAGGGATCTACATTTTTAGATTGGTCCCGAGTGATCTTATAAAGCTATGAATACATTAGAGGAGCAAACATAGGATTTAAAGGGCATGTCCACCCTAAAATGCACTTTTTAATATAAGATTCCCCATGGGCTCACAGCCCCAACCGCTATATTTTTTTTTTAAAAAGCACCCCAAACTCTACTTACCTCCCCTCTTTCCTCCGCCACGCTCCCAGCCCTCTGCTTGCGAGAAAATGCAAGCAGAGGGGCGGGACCGGCAGCCACGTCTGTGATTGGCTGAGCGGCAGCCAATCACGGACGTGGCTGCCGGTCATTCAGTGCAGCGGAGGATAGAGGAGAGGTAAGTAAGAGTTTGGGGAGCTTTATAAAGATAAAAATATAGCGGTTGGGGCTGAGAGCCCAGGGGGAATCTTACATATTTAACATTTCACGCTAGGGGGAGGGAATCGGGAGAGGGAGGGAGAGGGAGGGAGAAGGAGGGGGAGGGAGGGGGGAGAAGGGCTGCAGTACGCATGGCAAAAATCTACCTGAGGCAAGGTAGGAGGCAGAGCCCTGCTAACCTCCTGCTGGGCAGTTTTTGGCACTTTGGGGGGGGGACTACAGGAGAACCCTATGGAGCTGGGATGTGAGGTAAGGATTAAACTACACTACATGGTGGGGCCAGTAGTTGGGGGATTATAGTTTTGGGGGTGGACATGCCCTTTAAACTTTATGAACACCTTTAGTTCACAGCTGTGTACCAGAGCAGGGAGGTACTCCCAGATTACCCAGTATACAGTAGTCCCAGCGCAAAGAAGGGATGGTCAGGTCCCCCACCCCCTACCCACACACACACCCCAGCCCACACACCCAACCATATTCCAATGCGACTAGGGGTACCTGGAGATCAAAGGGAGGGTTCGGCATAGGATGGGGAGCAATGTTCAGTAGGTCTCGGTGAAAGGGTGAATTCTGTGGGGCCAGGGAGCCCGATGGCAAAGGGAAGGCAGAGAAGTCAGGGGCATCTGGGAGAGGGCATATGTATCTTATTCTCCGCTGGCACTGAGTTATCTGGAGTCCAACCAAGGAACAGGCATTAGATGAATTTTCAAAGAATCTTACACAGCCTTCTGATTGGACCCTGAGATTTGCTGGGTAGGTCATCAAGTAGGTTGAAACAACTGAAACTGCTGCTGCTAACCTTTTTTTAGTGTTCAATAATTTTTTTTATTAAAGGGAAACAGTCATCTCCAGACAAGTTGAATTTAATTGAAAGGTTTCCTACCTTTAAAACGTGCCATCAACCACCTGTCTATGTGCTTCACAGCCCAAGATATAAAGAAATTACTGACCAGAAAGTTAATGGGTGAGAGGATGACATGTGACATCCCAAAGGCTGCTCCTCCACTTCGCTGCCAGCGGGGCTTAATGGGGCTGTTAATGGAAGTGCGAAGGTGGGCCTGCAAGGGGAGGGGTCAGGGGCTTGTAAGAGGAGGGGGGCTGCAAGGGGAGGAGATGACACAGGGCAGAGTGACTGTCACATGGTTTCAGAGCAGGAAGCAGGAAGTGCAGGGGATCTGGTGATGCTGATATGCCATATCACACACAAAAATGTTGGTGCACAGTGGATATTGTGTGTGTATGTTTTGCTAGGTAATTATTTTTATTGAAAGCTTGGGAGTTATGCTTTCAGTGATACCAACACAAAGTGCACAAACATGCAAGTGATTCGGGATGTGTCTGCCTCTCCCTTATGCATATAGCTGTTAAGTAGGGATGGCATAGAACTCAAACTCGAACCCCAGTTTGAGCCGAACTTTCGAGTTCCGGACGGACCCGGACTTCTCGAACTATCTCGGACTCGAACTTTCCATATTTCCCGGACTTTCGATGACTTATTGTTCGAACGGTCGAAGATTAGATAAATCATCGAATTTTTAAAAAAAAACTGCTCAGATGTCCAAAATCACCCAATGGCAGCTAATTTGAGCATTGCCAGCCCCCTGGGTATAAAAGGCAATGCAAGTTTTTTGGAGACCTGACAGTGTTGGAGTTGGAGAGAGATTTTTGCGCTTTTTAGCTTTCTGTGTGGGGATTTCAGCGTGGTGCTTTAGCTCTTGTAGTTAACCACCCCTGTATTCACACATCTTGAGACCAAAGTCGTGTGTGTGTGTAACTGACAGTGCTGCATTTAGCAGCAATCAGCAGCTTTTGCTGTCTGATCTGCTGTTTGCTGTCAGTTGTGTCTGTGTCATATTTGTGCTTAGTGTAAAAAAAAAAATTATCTGTTTGTTTTTTTGTTTGTGAAAAAAAGAAAAAAAGTTTGTGTTATTTGTTTGCTTCTGTGTGTGTTACTGGTGTTGTCCTCTGTGTCGTTTTGTCGTTGGTCCTTTGTGTTTGTGTGTGTGTATATATAGATATATATATATATATATATGTAAAAAAATTTGGGAGAGCCAGGAGCTACCTTTGCAGGGTAGACGGGTGTCTATACCCGATATGTTTAGGGGTAGCCGTGCTAGGGCTATCCCTTCTGATCAAGGAAGGCAGGTAGTAGTAGAGTGATTACCCAGGCCACCAGGATGGTAAGCCGCGATGAGCCACCATAGCGGATACCATCCCACTGGGGTTCCTCCTTGAGCACACCCTGCGCGGCATACTCGACAGGGCACTAGCTGCGAGCAGCAGCTATGGAAGAGGAGGACGCTGGACACCGTGGTGCTTTCTGAGAATGGGCATCACGGTGCAGAGCAGCCGTCCGATGATGAGGAGGGGGGTTTAGGTGATCTGGACCGAGAGAAAATGCGGCGTTCCTCTAGGGGGACGTCTCAAACCTCCCAAGTACCACATGTCATCCGTGGTTGGGGGTGGTTAAGCCCGACACTATTGTCTTCAGTGACGATGATGACACGGGGTCCTCTGCGTTCGGCACTTTGCGGCATATAGGTCTTCTGCATATGATGCAATGCCTATGCAAGGACCCCAGGATTAAGGCCATCAAAGAGAAGGAGCAGTACTGGGTGGCCACCCTTATATATCCCCGCTATAAGGGTAAAGTGTCGAAGTTCATTCCCGCATCTCAGAGGGAAAGCAGACTGCAGCAGTACGAGGCGACACTGCTACGTTGCCTCTGTTCTGCTTTTCCAGGTGCTGGCAGGCCTACAGCCCCTGATAGTGGGAATGAGCAGGGCTCACGTCCCCCTTTGCCTGAGAGGAGGAGAAGCAGTTCTGGAGGCAGCCTTGCGACTAACTTCAGGCTGTTTTTCCAACCACAGTTGCCAGGCAATACCTCAGTTGCCAGGTCACCAACTACATCGGATCCAGGGCCGATGTAGTGACCTCATAGACTAAAGATCCACTGGACTACTGGGTGGTGAGGCTGGATATATGGCCCGAGTTGGCACAGCACTCCATTGAGGTCCTTTCATGCCAGGCATCCAGCGTCCTTTTGGAGAGGGCCTTCAGTGCGGCAGGGGGTGTTGTAATGGAGAGGAGGACCCGTCTCTCCACTGAGAATGTGGACCTTCATCAGAGAATGTGTGACAATCATCAAGATGAATGAGGCGTGGATCACATCTCAGTACAGCAGCCCTAAACCCCATGACTGAAGGCCTCTTGCCCCTGGCCACCCGTACTGCCTCTTTGCCTCATTTACCATTCGAGGCATAGCTGATGCCAGTTTGCTTGCAAATGGTTAATTTTTTCTATTGGTAGGGCCATTTATGGTCCTACCTTGCTCTACAGCATTCAAGTTGTAAAATACAAATGCTGTACCGCAACAGCTACCCTGTGGCTAATTTTTCTACGGTTGCTCTCCTGTTTTGACTCCACAAGGCACCTTTTTGTTGTCACCTACTCTGACCATGTCTGCAGCCGCAACAGCTACCCTGTGGCTAATTTTTCTATGTTTGGGTTGATCCTACTTGCCCAATGCAAAAATCCATATTGTTCTCTGTCTCTCTGTCCACGAGGCACTTTGTGGTGTCACCTACTCTGACCATGTCATGCAGCCGCAACAGCTACCTGTGGCTAATTTTTCTATGTTGGGGGTGATCCTACTTGGCCCAATGCAAAAATCCATACTTGCCTCCCTGTCTCTCTGTCCACGAGGCACCTTTGTGGTGTCACCTACTCTGACCTGTCATGCAGCCGCAACAGCTACTCTGTGGCTAATTTTTTATGTTTGGGGTGATCCTACTTGGCCCAATGCAAAAATCCATACTTGCTTCTGTCTCTCTGTCCACGAGGCACCTTTGTGGTGTCACCACTCTGACCATGTCATGCAGCCGCAACAGCTAATCTGTGGCTAATTTTTCTTATTTGGGTTGATCCTACTTGGCTGTACTACAGTGTGGGCTCTCCTACAAACCATATCCCCTTCCCCGCTTTCCCTTGCATGAAGCATACTCTGAGGGAGAGAAGCCAATGGGGTATGGGGTCTGTCCGGAGGGGCCAAGCCTGCCTGGCTCCGCAATAATGTTGTCAAATTGCAGTGGGTCTACTGTTACTCAATGGTGTTTCTCCTACAAAGCGTATCCCCTTCCCCGCTTTCCCTTGTACGAAGCATACTCTGAGGGAGAGAAGCCAATGGGGTATGGGAAAAGCCTAAATAATTATGTTTGTAGTCATTTGTAAAGATAAAACACAGAGATTTGTTTGGTTCAACTTTTTTACTAAATGTAAGCAGTAATAAACACCTGTTGCTTCAGTGCAATAATAATAATAACATGTGGTGCTAAATGCACTAATTCATTTTTTTAACAATAAAATTTCGCGCCTAATGCGCTTGATGTCTTTGTGCATGGAGATCATGCGCCTCTCCATGCACCTCATCCTCTGCGCCAATTCATCCAGCTGGCGCTGACGTGCTGGTCCCTGCCGGCGCTGGCGTGCTGGTGGTGGTGGTGGTGGAGGTGAAGGGGAGACTGGAGGCCGCACCTGGGGCCTTGGTGGGGGTGTTGCTGGGGGTGACCCACCCTCCTCAGCCTCACTGGCAGAAACAGATCCCACATCTGCAAATTTATATATAAAAAAGTTAATTTTAATAATAAATAATAATAAAAAATATTAATAATAAATAAAAAATAATAATGTAAATATTGTGAATATGTTTCGTGTATACTTTAACTAACATTTACTAACATTAACTCACAGTTACATTTACTAATACTAACACTAACTAGCATTAACTTACATTTAAAAAAAATATACTTTCGAATTTTGTATTATATGTAAATATTGTAAATATTTTTAATGTGTACTTGTCCTTTAACATCTACTAACATTAACTAACAGTTACATTAAAATTTACTAACACTAACATATGCACTGTGATTAGAGGGGTACAAAAGGTGGTGTTTTATACAACTCAATCACAGTTAAAATTTAATATTTTAACTGTCGCTTGAGGTCTGACCACCTCTTTTGGAGTGGAGAGGTGGTCAGATCGATGCGAAACTGCGCCCGCAGTTTCTTCTGCAGGTGGCACATCATACGCCGTTTGCGCTCCTTAACATTTGGTTCCTGCTCTGAAACCTGTCAGTCAATCTGCCCTGTGTCTCCTACCCTTTGCAGCCCCCCTGGTCCCTCCCACTCATGGACCCCATGGTCCCTCCAGTTGCAGGCCCCCCTTGGCCCATTCCCTTATTCCCTTACAGCCACATGTGGCCCGCCCACTTGCAGGTGCCTAAGCCCCACCCGCTTACAGGTGCTGTGGGCCACTCTGACCCTCCCCCCCAAAAAAAACCTCTGTGGAAACAGCCTTTTCAGGCAGACTGAGAACTCTGCCTGAAAAGACTGTTTTCACATAGTGAGAGAGAATGGCTGTAGATTCCTTTACCTTCTCTGCAGCTGCAGGTCCTTCACACAGCAGAGAGGAGGAGGGACTTCCTGTTTTCCTCACACACTGAGGGAGTCTGAGGCTGTGCTCGCCAGTGCCACTATGCAGAAGAAAGCTTAGGAATGTCACATGTCAGCCTCCCACCCATTAACTTTCTGGTCAGTCATTTCTGTATATCTTGGGCTTTGGAGCATGTAGAGAGGTGGTTGATGGCTTGTTTTAAAGGTAGGAAACTGGCCTTTCATTTAAACTCAACTTGTTTGGAGACCACAGTTCCCCTTTAAAAGACCATGCTTTAGCAATTCCTACCCAAGGGTTCCTACCAAAGGAAAGTTGAAAATTACAACTCCCAGCATTCTCTATTAGCAGTAAGTTTCCTCTTTATGTCCATTTGCTAATGAATGCATTAAAATGCAATACAGTGTAATGATAGGGTTTTGAACTTTTCACATGTTTAAAAACTACAACTCCCAGCATTCCCTGGCTGCACAGAATGCTGGAAAATGTGTTTTTCATACATCCTGGAATAAAGCCTTTTTACTGACTTACAGACATTAAAAGCCCATGCTTTAGCGATTCCTATCCAAGGGTTTGAATATGCACATATTTGAAAACTACAACTCCCAACATTCTCTGTTAGCAGTAAGTTTCTTCTTTATCTCCATTTGCTAAGGAATGTATTAAAATGCAATACAGTGTAATGATAGGGTGTTGAACTTTTCACATGTTTAAAAACTATAACTCCCAGCTTTCCCTGTCTGCACATAATGCTGGAAAATGTATTTTTCATAAATCCTGAAATAAAGCCCTTTTACTGACTTACAGACATTAAAAGCCCATGCTTTAGCGATTCCTACCCAAGGATTTGAACATGCAAGTGATTCATCTGCCCTTCTCTTACTTCCATAGCAATTATACTGACAGGCATTTCTGTCACATTGTGCAGTTCAAACCAACTAGCACCATTGGGGAACCTGAGACCCCCCTCCCCCATATCATATATAGATATCACTTACTGTCCAGCAAACAGCAGCTCTCCTTTTTTCTATTGGGAGGGGTGGGGTGAGGTTTTACAAAGGAAGTGACATATTTTACTTGCAACTTCCTACTTCCCTACTTACACTTGCTAACACTGCTATCACTCTAATATTAAGCACACCATGGGATACAACACTTAAAGGGAAGTGATAAATATGTTCCTTTTCAAGCTTGCATTGCCTTCATGTAAAACTTCCTGAGGTGTGGCTAAACACTCCATTTTGAAGATTCTATTACAAAACAGGAGTGGGGACTATGCAAGTATTTTTATTTATTTATATATTTTGCCTTATTTACATTTCTACATATATAAAAGCCATGTATAAAACTATGAAACATTACTGGATTTGGGCTGCTTCCTCTATAGGTGGGATATCTAATTACTAGTGACAAAATGAACTATCATAGCAATGGATGGTACTATATATTCTCTGATGGCATATATACACGTGTGTATGAACCTTTACTCTTTTGAATTGATTTGGAGGGATATTGGTTAGCCAACTCTTCTTATGGCAGCTCTCTTTTAATATATATGAGTTGCTATCTACTTCTTTGTAGTGTGTACATGTTTTAACTTTCCCATGCTCTACATACATTTTTAGATCTAGAAACACTATCTCAGTATTTGAGATAGTGTGTGTGAATGACATATTAAGGTCATTAGTATTAATCCATTACATAAAATGTTCTAATTCTTCCTTCCTGGTTTCCCAGATAATTAAAATGTCATCAATGTATCTCTGCCATACAAATATCTTATTTTTAAAAACACTATTAAAAATGACTTCTTCCTCCCATCTTGACAAAAAGAGGTTACCATAGCTTGGGGCGAATCTAGTCCCTATAGCTGTCAACCAGGAAATCATAATTAAACCTGCAGATAAGGGGGGGGGGGGTATAGTGATACTAAACAAGGAAGATTATATATTAGAATCGGAGAGACTATTCAATGACACAGCAACCTATAAGAAACTAAATGATTTTAAAACTAAATGAATTTGAAACTAAATGAATTTAAAACAAAATATACAGAACTAATCAATAAGGGAAACGAAAATGGAATTTTAAATAAACAGGAAATGGACTTCTTAATCAACGAAACACCAGTCACAGTCACCTTTTATTATTTGCCTAAAATACATAAAGACCAACAAAAACCACCTGGAAGACCCATCATTGCCAGATTAATTAATTAACTAGTAATTTATCACAATACATTGATCCTTTTTTACAATCTTATGTCACCAAAACTACAAGTTATACAAGAGATTCAACGCAAATCATAAGTAAATTAAAAGACATTATCTGGAAAGATGAACACTATTGATGTGTCCTTACTATACACTAATATTTGCCACAAACAAGGTATAGAGGTCATAAACCAGGTATTATCAAAGGATAAGTATTTATTGGATGCACAAAGACTTTTTAATAAGTGGTATTGATTTTATTTTAATTCATAATTTTTTCTTATTCCAAAAAATGTTTTATCTTCAAGTACAGGGAACAGCTATGGGGACTAGATCTGCTCCAAGCTATGCTAACCTCTTTTTGGCACGATGGGCACGATGGGAGGAAGAAGTCATTTTTAGTAATTTTTAAAAAAAATAAGTTATTTTTATGGCAGAGATACATTGATGACATTTTAATTATCTGGGACGGAAGGAAGGAAGAATTAGAACATTTTATCAAATGTCATTCACAGACTCACATCTCAAATACTGAGATAGTGTTTCTAGATCTAAAAATTTATATAGAGCATGGGAAAGTTAAAACATGTACACATTACAAAGAAGTAGATAGCAACTCATATATATTAAAAGAGAGCTGCCATAAGAAGAGTTGGCTAACCAATATCCCTCCAAATCAATTCAAAAGAATAAAGGTTTGTACACATGTGCGATAGCGGGTCCCGACCCACGACGCACATTGTGTAGGAACGTTCATTTCGGCTGATAATTGGTCGTGTATGGGCCGAAACGGGCAGTCGTTCGGATATACGCCTGGCCGTTTTGACCGATAAAGTGCCCATACACGGGGGTCCAGACCCGCGATGGAACGTGTGTACGAACCTTAAGTAGAAACTGCAGTGACTTACATATATATAAACAACAAGCCATTACACTGACCAAAAAATTTTTGAATAAAGGATATGAAGCAAAAGAAATAAAAAGACAAATTGGCTTAGTAGTGGAATACAAGGTTTTTTTTCCATGTGGAAAATGTATGGGATGCAGAACATCAAAAGAGCAACGGATTAAATCTTTTATAAGCAACACAACACAAAAGGAATACACTATAAAAAAATCTAATAACGTGTGCATGTGGTAAACAATATGTGGGACGAACGGGCAGATGCCTAAAAACAAGAATCAGGGTATATCTGAATGATATAAAAAAAAAGAAAAAATGCTGTGCGTATAACGTAGCCCTGAAGTTTATTTTGCACTGGGCACTGGACAACACTAGACCCTCCAGAACGCTGGAGGGTAGGTTCAACAGTTCCAATGGTGGAACGCATAGTCATTTCCGGCCTAGCTACTTCTGGTTAATTTCCCCCACAATTTAAAGGGGTATATATAGCAGTCACCCACATGGTTCTTAAATATATGATCCTGAGGAAGCCTTTTAAAAGTGAAACGCGTAGATCTAATTTTAACTCATTTTTAATACTAATTGCTTTTACACTCATTTTTTAACTGAATAAATTGGTTTTAAAGTGGGAATTAATAAAAAGCTTTTAAAAAGTTACTTTTTCGTGTGAACCAGCCCATTCTTTTGTAAAGCTGCATAAAGCACAGAACGTGTAAGCAACTACTGATGGGAATAATAGGAACACACTGATGACATCAAAACCCAGTCTTCACTGCAAAGTGTAAGTTTTGAACCTTTTTAATATACCAGATATTTTTTATTGATTGGAGTTTGATATTCACCTTGGTCCTAACAATTGGTTTTTATTTTGTTTTTATTACATGTATATATGTATTTACAACCTGCATACAATTTTTTAACATTTGGGATTTTGAGTGACTGTCTTGGTCTGGTTTGCTGCAACTCAAAATAAATATAAGATTCTGCATTAATGTACAAGAGATTTGGGGGGGGGGGTGTTACCACACCATATGAATTTCATTATCTTTTTCTGTATTGGATCCAGTCAGGCTTTGGTAATCCAAACAGGTAAGCACCTAAAAAGATATAGAATCCTGGGTAGGATATTCATTTTATAGGAGTTAATCCTGCCTATCCAGGAAATATTCAGTTTGTTCCATTTATTCATTTCAGTTTTGATTGTAGAGCTGGGAGAGTATAGCCATTCATATCATCGTAAGAGGGGGAATATATGTACTCCCAGATATGTGATTCCTCCCCCCCCCCCATTGTATATTGGAATTTTTCAATCAGTTTTTGTTGGTGTGAGGTCAGGTTTAAGCCCATTATTTCTGTCTTATCTGTATTAATCTTAAAACCTTTCGCTGAGGATATCATTTGAAGTTCTTTGAACAAATATGGGATTTCTATCATAGGTGTTGATAATGTGAGAGCAATATCATCAGCAAAAAGGCCTAATTTATATTCTTTATCTTTAATGTTTATTCCTCTTATAGTATTGTTTGTTCTCAATGCTTAGGCTATTGGTTCCATTGCTAAAAATGAAAAGGAGCGGTGATAAGGGACATCCCTGTCTTGTTCCTCTATTGATTTCTATCTGATGTTTGGTTTGTGATGGTTGTTTTAGTATAGCTCTTGATGTGTAATAATGCACGTCTATTATATTTCCGAATGTCGGCAAAAAATTATAGGCTAGTAGTGTGTCTTTCATATATTGCCAGTCTAGTCTATTGAATGCTTTTTCGATATCTAATGTCATGAGGCATCCTGGAGTATTGGTAGTTATCATATGTGCTATTATATTATATACAGTATATACTCTCCTGATGTTGTCAGATGGCTGTCTGCCCAGTGTGAATCCTACTTGGTCTTCGTTTATTAAATATGGGAGAAATCCGCTAAATCTGGTGGCTCATATTTTTGTTAGAAATTTAAAGTCTTGATTGATTAACGATATAGGTCTGTAAAGTTGTGGTTCTGTTTTAGTTTTTCTCGGTTTTGGTGGCATGGGCTCACCTTTAAGAAAACAGTTATACATTGTAGTTAAGTGTGGTGTGAGTATCGTTCAAATTCAAAAGCCAGCTGGTCCTGGTTCTTTGTGTGGTTTTAGTTGTTTAATGCTGTCAGTAACTTCTTGAGGAGAGATATTTTGAGCTATTTTGCCATTTCATAGGTCAAGACCTTTGTTGTTTTTTTGGATGTAAGGAAGGATATTTTATTTTTTTTAGTTACTGTGTATGTATGTATGTATATGTTTATTTATATAGCGCCACTTGGGGACGCAGCGCTGTACAGTATTAAAATAAAATAAAGTCATACAAAGGGTATAAATACATAGATAGCAGCACAGTGGCTCAGTGGTTAGCACTGATGCCTTGCAGTGCTGAGGTCCTGAGTTCAATTACACCCTAGGACACATCTGCAACGAGTTTGTATGTTCTCCCCGTGCTTGCGTGGGTTTCCTCCGGGCACTCCGGTTTCCCCCACAATCATAAAGACATACTGATAGGTTGTATGTGTCATATATGTGCTTAGATTGTAAGCTCTTCCGGGCAGGGCCTGATGTGAATGTATACATGTAATTGTAAAGCACTACGGAAAATGTTAGCACTATATAAATCCACAATAATAATAATAATAGATAGTTCAGTACATAAATATATAACTGATATAAATAGAAGTGCTAGGGCTTTGCCACAAGAGGTAATGAGGTCCCTGCCCTGTAGAGCTTACAATCTAGTTAGGTGGGTAACACAGATACAATGGAATGGGTATAAGTGCACGAGTGAGACGTATGCAGTGCAAATAAAACAATAAAATGCTGTGCCGGTTACCAGATAGGTAGGATGTAAGGCTAGATTTAAACCTGCTAATTGAGGTTTCTTGACATAGAGAGAGAGGAATAGAATTCCAGAGGATGGGAGCTACGAGACAGAAAGGTTTAAGGCGAGAGGAAGCAGTCCGAGTGGGGGGTCTCTAGAGGAGCTGGTTCTGCGATGAGCGGAGGGTACGGGTAGGAACATATGGGGAGACTAGAGACGAAATATAAGGAGGAGCAGCAGAGCAAAGGGATTCAAATGGTAGGAGAAGGATTTTGTATGTAATGCGCTTTTTAACGGGGAGCCAGGTTGTTGTTCGGTACAGAGAAGATTTGGGATCCGGTTTATTAGAGAGCGAAACAATACGTGTGGCAGAGTTAAGTATAGACTGAAGGGGAGAGAGGTGGGAAGCAGGAAGACCAGAAAGTAGTAGGTTGCAATAGTCCAGGCGCAATGTGATGAGAGCATGCATAAGCATAGCGGTGGTCGGGAGAGAAAGGAACCTGCAGATTTTGGTTATATTGCGAAGTAAGAAGTGGCAGGTTTTCGCAACATAGTTAATGTGGTTAGAAAAGGAGAGAGAGGAGTCAATAATTGCCCTTAGGCAGCGTGCAGATTGGATAGGGGAAATGGGGGTACTTAGGGGCATATTTATAAAGGTTCGTTAACTTTTCGCGGCCGTTTTCGCGGACATTAACGCATAAATCGCGTTTACCGCGATTTATAAAAGTCCGAAAACGGCCGCGAAAAGTTAACGAAGCGTTAACCTTTCGCGGCGATACTTACCTGTTACCGCCGCTTCTATTTATAAAGCGGTGGTACTGGTTTCGCTCGGCTAGTATCGGCTGTTTTACTTCGCCACCTTGAAGGCCGATGCTAACCTCCCGCGGCGGGGATGGGCAGGCAACCCGCGGCGGGTGGTCGCACCCGCCCCGGGAGACACGCCCACCCCCGCCCCACCTCCCCCCCGGCGGCAGCGGCGACCCCCCCCGCCGCCGCTTACCAGCAGCCCCTCCAAACCCGTTCCCCGTTCGCAGCAATCTCGGAACGGGAGGCTAGGAGGGGCTGCCGGGAAGGGGCACCCCCTCCCCGGCAACCCCTCCAAGCCCCTCGCCCCGGCCGCTCCTGGGGAGGGGACGGGAGGGAGCCGCTGGGGGGTGTGGAGGCTCCCTCCAGCGGGGCCCTGAGAAGGGCCTTTTGGGGCTTAGGGGGTCCCGCAGCTCGAACCGGGACCCCCCCTCCCCGGCCCTTGTAAGGGCCTTGCGGCACTTACAAGTCCCTTGGCGCTCTGACAAGAGCCTTTTGGGGCTTAAGTCCCGCAGCTCGACAGGGACCCCCCTCCCCGGCCCTTATAGGGCCCTTGCGGCACTTACAAGTGCCCTTGCGGCACTAATAAGTGCATTTGGCGGGGGCGGGGTCCCCCAGCTCGAACCGGACCCCCAGTGCGGCTCTTAAAAGAGCCCTTGGGCGACGTCTTCGGCTGGCGACACCAACCCCACTCAGGTCGCCGATGCCAGGCAGACTCACTGCGGCCGACAGTGACCGCGCTGGCACCGCCGGCCTCAGCGGAGCCGATGTTGCCAGCCGCTTCTTTCTTCTTTCTTCAGCCATCTACTGCGATGGCATCTGAGTTCCTCGGCGGAAAGCTCCTCTTTATATAGGTTTTGCAGAAATCCATAATCCGTTTCTGATTGGTCAATTTTTTAATACTTGCTTTACATTAACCATCAGATTTCTGGAAAGTTCTGAAATCTGATTGGTTAATGTAAAGCAAGTATTAAAAATTGACCAATCAGAAACGGATTATGGACCCCCTAAGCCCCAAAAGGCCCTTCTCAGGGCCCCGCTGGAGGGAGCCTCCACCCCCCAGCGGCTCCCATCCCGTCCCCTCCCCGGGAGCGGCCGGGGCGGGGGGCTTGGAGGGGTTGCCGGGGAGGGGGTGCGCGGCGGGTGGTCGCGACCACCTGCTGCGGCCCGTTCCCGGCAGGGAAGCGGCGGCGGGTGGTCGCCGCTGCCGCCGCGGGGGGTGTGGGCGGGATGGGCGTATGCCCCGCCCCCTTAGGAGCGGCGTCGGGAAGGGATTTTAAGTCCCTTCGCGGCAATACTATACAGTATCGCCGCGAAGGGGCTTAAAATTACCGCAGCACATCGCGGCCGCGATAGGTATCGCGGGAATAGCGCTCGCCGTTATAAATACGCGATAGCGCTATTTTCGCGGCCGCGATGTGCGGCGGTAATTTTTTTGCGCTAACATCGTTTCTTTATAAATATGCCCCTTAGTGTATAGTTTTGTATAATAATTATAGAAAATTTGGTAGATCTGTTCTGGGTCTGTTGACATGAGGGGTTTGAAGTTGTGTTATTTTTGGCATGTTTGATTTTGGGCGAAGCAGACGTGCTAAAGTAATCTCACCTTTTTCTGTGTCTACTGTTTGTTCCATAATAGTGTTTTCTCTAAGTTCTGAGATAATATAGTTTATAATTGTTGTCTTGTGTCTAGTTCTGTTTTGAGGATCATAATATTCAAGGAGTTCTGGAATAGTACCCAGACTCCTCCTCTTTTAGATGGAGTATTGTTTGTGGATATATTTGGGGGTAGATTTGTGTGTGAAGTGTGTTTCTTGTAGAAATATAATCTGTGGGTGATATTTCATATATTGCTGAAGGCTAAACTTCTTTTTTGAGTATTTGAGTATTAAATCCCCTGACATTATGTGATATGCATATGAAGGTATATTGTTTTGGGTTTTTACTCATTCTCAGGTTATTATTGTTGGCTTATTCTGTCCTTTTTTGTTTTATTTTTCTCTTTTCCTTTCCATGTAGAATGGTCTAGTCTTAAACCGCTTCTCACATTTGACCTTTCAAGGTATATTGATTTCTTGTACTTTTTTACAAAGGTAAAATTTGTAAGAACTTTTTCTATCTAACTATAACAAATCTCATTTTGATTATTAAGCTTTTTGTAAGGGCAGGTTTGGGTTGTGTTATTATTCTGCCTCGTACATATACAGTTATAGGCTTTATCAAGCATTAAATATGTATGTATGTATGTATAGTTTATTTATAAAGCACCACTTGGGGACGCAGCAGTCAGGAGAGAAGGAAACCTGCGGATTTTGGCTATATTGCGAAGAAAAAAGCGTCAAGTTTTCCTAACATAGTTAATGTGGTTAGAAAAGGAGAGAGAGAGGAGTCAATAATTACCCCTAGGCAGAGTGCCGATTGGATAGGGAAAATAGGGGTATTGTCATCAGAGATGGAGAAAGATGGGACTGGACCTGGATTAGGAAGAAAAATGATTAGTTTAGTTTTAGAAAGATTTAATTTGAGGTAGTGTTGAGACATCCAGGAGGAGATGGCAAGGAGGCAGTCGGAGACATGTGATTGGATGTCAGGAGTTAGCGTAGGTGTTGACAAGTAGATTTGTGTATCGTCTGCATATAAATGATACTTGAAGCCAAAAGAGCTGATGACATCTCCCAAGGAGATAGTGTAGAGGGAGAACAATAAGGGTCCAGGTACAGACCCCTGTGGTACTCCCACATTAAGAGGAACCGGAGAAGAGGTGTTGTTAGCAATAAATACAGAGTAAGTTTGGTCAGAGAGATAGGATAGAAACCAGGATGCCACTTCATTCCGAATGCCCAAAGAGTGAAGTATCTGCATTAGGAGGTAATGATTGACTGTGTCGAAAGCAGAGGAGAGGTCAAGGAGAATAAGAATAGAAAAGTGACCATTGGTCTTTGCGACCTGCAGATCATTCATAACCTTACACAGGGCCGTCTCTGAAGAATGCGCAGGACAGAATCCAGATTGCAAAGTATCCAATAGGTTATGAGCATGAAGGTAGTTAGTGATACGGGAGAGCTAATCGTTCGGTAGTTAGCTAAACAAGAGGGGTTTAGTGAGGGTATTTTAAGTATGGGCTTAACAAGGGCATGCTTAAAGATGGAAGGGAAAATTTCAGATGCAAGGGAGGCATTAATATGTGAGTGAGTATAGGGGTAAGCACGTGATTACAGTGCTTCAGTAATCTAGAGGGCATGGGATCAAGAGGACAGGTTGTGAGCGGGCATGATAGAAGCAGACAAGAGACTTCTGAATCGGTCACAGGAGCAAAAGATCCAAGAGTAGCTGAGGGAGTTAAGGGCAACATAATCTGAGAGTCATTTCAAGCTATGAATTTAGCAGTCACAAATATTGTAGTGGGTGAATTTAAGATTTTGTAATATACGTCAGTAGTTTTGCTGATTGGTTTCCTAATTCAAAGAAGGATAGTTTATTAAAGAATCGTTTTCGTTCTGCTTTATCCTGTAATAGTGCATTATACGTTCGCTGTTCCAGTAGTATACTTTCATATGTTGTTGAGATAGGTAGTTGTATGTAAGCCTTCTCTGCTTGTTGTGTTTGTCTCTGGGATTCCACCTTTTCTCTGGTTAGTTTTTAAAGGGCATGTCCACCCCCAAAACTATAATCCCCCCACTACTGGCCCCATTGTGTAGTGTAGTTTAATCCTTACCTTACATCCCAGCTCCATCTGGTTCTCCTGTAGTCCCCCCCCAAAGTCCCAAAAACTGCCCACCAGGAGGATAGCAGAGTCCATATAGGACTCTGCCTCCTACCTGGCCTCCGGGAGAAGTTTGGCATGCGTACTGCAGCCCTTCTCCCCCTCCCTCTCCCTCCCTCTTAGGATTCCCTCCCCCTAGTGTAAATCCCTTTAGATATACGATTCCCCCTGTCCCCCCAGCCCCAACCGCTCTATTTGTATTCTTAGAAAGTGCCCCAAACTCTACTTACCTTCCCTCTTTCTTTCCCCCGCTGCAAAGAACTCCCGGCAGCCACGTCCGTGATTGGCTGCTGCTTAGCCAATCACAGACGCGACTGCCGGTCCCGCCCCTCTGCTTGCATTTTCTTGCAACCAGAGGCCCGGCAGTGCGGCGGAGGAAAGAGGGGAGGTAAGTAGAGTTTGGGGAACTTTCTAAGAATATAAATAGAGCGGTTGGGGCTGGGGGGACAGGGGGAATTATATATCAAAAAATATTTTTAAGGGTGGACATACCCTTTAATGTATGAGATTTTTGCACTTGGTCTATTTACAGGTAGTTTTGTAGGCGCTGCAGTTTTTGATAATTTTCTGGTAACTGTGTTAACCATAATGGGTATATTTTCCAGAAACGTATGGGTTGGTTTGGAGTGTTTTTTGCTGCTAATTGGAGTAGTTAGTGGGGTATGGTCTCAGGGTCCTCGTGGGAGAGACTCTACTTTTTGAATTTTCCAAGTTAGAGTTGCAGATACAAATATATAGTCTATTCTAGAAAGGGTGCCATAGGTTTCTGAGTGGCAGGTATACATGGATTTATTTGGATTCATGAAGTTCCATGAGTCCACCCAGTTCCAGTCAAATTGATATAGTTGCGTGCTATTGTTTTGTTGTAGACCTAGGGGTATTCTAGCTGGGAGTCTGTCCCTTGTCTCATTTAGAACTAGGTTAAAATCTCCTAGACTAATAACTTGTGCCTGAGGGAATTGCACTACAAATGGCGGTGTTGCGGGGTCAGGGAGATTTGGTTTGCGCGGCCGTTGGTGTGCATATTTGGGCACACCAATCGGCTGTGTTGTCCCGCTTGTCTTTTTCTTTGTTTTTGCCCATGTTTTTGGTATTTGGTGCTCAGGATATTGTGAAAGGATATGAGTTTGTCCGGGAGTTCTCTCTAGGGTGTCCTTTCACATCTTGGACACGCCCGATGAAGGGGGTTAATACAAGCAGTAGTGTCTTACCAGTTTTTGTGGCTCGAATCTTATGGTGGATCCACTTGTTGTTTCAGATGATCTCTTCTTGATACTTTGGTTAACCATAGTGAATTAGGGAAAACTGGGGTTTTCTTCTCTTGCCTTTGAGGGATCGGTTGCCAAATCCTGGAGGGTAGAGGAGGTTTTTCTGGCGGCATCATCGGTGCTTCGTCCGATGAAAGTGGTGGTAGTCCCAATAGACAAAGGAACTCAGGGTGGTGGTCCTCTGTTTGGGCTATAGAGTTAGTTTGCCCATTGACTGTTGCCAACAGTTGAAGTTTGAAGGTATTTCACTCCATGTTGAGTGAGATGTTCTCTAAGGAGTTAAAATTACAAAAGAATTAAAGTGGAGCCTTCATTGTTATTAGGTCCATTTGACTTAGTGGACTACAAAAGGGCCTCTTAGATGCAGTAATAGTGGATCCTCATTATTACATCTCTTGGGAGTCAGAGTCTGTGGGTTTGGGCCTGAGGACTCTGTGAATTCTGTCTAGTTGTAGTTGTTCTGTAGTATTTTCTGGCAGTAATTTACTCAACAAACCTAACATATAAGTCTCAAGATTTAAAGGGCATCTATAGTGGGAAAATTAACTTTTTTTCCTTTCTTTCCATGAGTTCTATAATTCCCCACAACCCCCAGAGTGTCTTCACTTTTTTCAGATTCCCTCTCTGTCCTGAGATACACCAGTAAGAAGAATACGTGATTGCATTCCTCTACTCCTACTTGGACTGTCAATCAAATCCCTGTGACGTGATCCCCCCACCCTGCTCTGTAATAAACATAAGAGATAAGAGCATTAGCAGGGGGAGAGAGGTATCTTTGATGGTAGATATAAGGCTGCACTTGACCCCCCTTCTTAATAGCTTTCACTGATTGATGATGGGTCACAGTGAGAGATTGTAAACTGTACTGATCTCCTGCTTCCGTGTCTCCAGGACAGCTTGATTTCTATTGGCCACTGTGTGTGGGTGTGTTTTTCAGGATGTTGAACTTTTAACTCCTACTGCACATCATAAGCTTGTCGGTTAGCCGGAGTTGAGACATGGAGGAGATAACAGGGGAGGGGGAAGGGGGAGTGCTGCACACAGATCTGACACCATGGTTAAGCAAAGTCACTGAACAGAGATAGGATTAAGGCAGCACAGAGTACATGAATTTAACTTTGCAATGTGTTTTTTCACAATAGATGCCCTTTAAGATGGCTTCTGGTATTCCTCTCACCCGAACATTCATACATATAGACCATATATTCATACATATAGATCTATTATATATCTCCAACTTGAAGCCAGACTCTCAACAGCATCCTTGACCCTCTCTAAACTGGCTTCAGAAAACAACCCTCACCCAGGTCTGCAACGATCTGCTCATGGCAAGAGACAGAGGCCAATGCTCCATCTTAATTTTGCTCGACCTCTCAGCTGCTTTTGACACAGTTGATCATCAAATCTTGCTCAACAGGTTACAAAAGTACTGTGGCATTGATGGCTTAGTAGTTTAACACCTTCCTGGCTGGGAGAACACAAAGAGTATCCTTGGGGCCCTTCCTCTCCAATCCTGTACCTCTGAAATATGGAGTACCCCAGGGTGCAATACTATCTCCTCTGCTGTTCACCATATACATGTTGCCACTGGGAAAAATCGTGCAAAAATATGGCCTGACATATCATTGCTATGCCGATGACACCCAACTGTATTTATCATTCAAACCTGGCTTCACAGACCCTAAACCACAAATAAATGCATGCTTAGCTGAACTTCAGGAACAGATGAATTATAACTGGCTAAAACTAAACACTGAAAAAACTGAAGTTCTAGTTATTGGAGGTCAGCACTCGATAGCAAAGCAGCTCCAGTCTCAGCACGTACCATTATGAATAGGAAGCTCAGACCTGAACAACTCAGACTTTGTGCGCAGCCTGGGTGTACTGATTGATGGGGAACCAAGCTTCAGGAATCAAATTTCAGCTGTTGTGAAAAAGTCCTTTTTTCACCCTAAGGAACTGTAATGAATCGAGTCCCAAAGGGACGAGGATCACTGTACCTTTTAGGAGGAGTTTAGACTGTAGGCCAGGTTGGGTGTAACTAGCAGGAACGAACTGGTCACTGGAGTTTATAGATACTGGACCCAATGGAGCTGTTACTATAGAGCAGGATTCAAAGGAGCAAGAAGCAATGGCTGGATACAATGGCTGGAACAATGGAGTTGAAACAATGACGCTGGAGACAATAGCTGGTTACCAGATGGCTGGAACAATGGAGTTGAAACAATGCTGGATACAATGCCTGGATACAATGTGGCTGGAACAATGGAGTTGAAACAATGCTGGATACAATGGCTGGATACAAGATGGCTGGAACAATGGAGTTGGAACAATGCTGGATACAATGGGGGCCTCAGTGTACGAAACACAACATTCAGGACCACTTGAAGCAGGCTTGTCAGGAAATCTTCTATGAAAGGTTTTGATTAACTGGGGTGCATGTAAATCTGATTGTTTAACCCAGGACCTTTCTTCTGGTCCAAATCCTTTCCAATGAACCAAAGAGAACCTAGAGAGCTCCTGATGAATCTAGAATCCAACATTTTCTCAACCTCAAATTCTTGTTGACCGTTGATCATTATAGGATCAGGTGACTGAAGGGGGGAAGAGAATCGATTCAGCACCACCGGCTTAATAAGAGAGACATGGAAAACATTAGGGATTCTCATGATGGTGGGCAATTTTAGTCATACTGCCGTACGACCCACCAATTCTAATATAGGAAATGGGCCAATAAATTTAGGACCCAATTTAGGAGAAGGAACACGTAAATTAATGTGAGTTGAGGATAACCAAACTTTATCTCCTACAGAATATAATGGAGGTTTTCATCTTCGTCTATCAGCTGCAGTCTTTTGTACAAGGGCAGATTTTTTAAGACAGTTTTTTGTTGCCTGCCAGATGGCTGACATTTCTGCTACTAGTGTGTTAGTTGCTGGAACTGGTCCAAAAGAAAAAAAATCCTGTGGAAAACCCTTGGGGTTCAAACCAAAAAACACAGAAAAAAGGAGATTTTCCGGTGGAAGAGTGGACGGCATTGTTATCAGCAAATTCCACCCATGGTAGGAGATCAGTCCAATTGTCTTGAGAGTAAGAAATATAGCATCGAAGGAATTGTTCCAGACATTGGTTGGTGCGTTCTGCGGCTCCGTTAGATTGGGGATGGTAAGCGGATGAGAATTGAAGTTTTATTCAAAGTAATTTGCAAAGTGCCCGCCAGAATTTGGAAATAAATTGGGTTTCTCGATCGGACACTATTTCAACCGGTAATCCATGCAGGCGAAATATATGTGTAATGAATAATTGAGCAAGTTCAGCAGAGGAGGGCAATTTAGGAAGAGTAACAAAATGAGCCATTTTGCTAAAGCGATCTACAGTAACCCAGAGAACTGTATTTTTCCTAGAAATAGGGAGTTCACAAATAAAGTCCATGGAGAGGTGAGTCCACGGTAGGGAAGGAATAGGCAGGGGTTGAAGAAGTCCACAAGGAAGAGTATGAGAGGTTTTGGATGTGGCACAAACGGAACAGGCGGCGACAAAGAGATTGAAAGTTTTGTGGATGCCAGGGTGACCGGCCTGTTTGGAGTCATGAGTCAGTTTAGCATACAGTTGGTTAGCTCGTAGTCGGGACAAGACTTGAATTACATGGCGACGATGAGAAGAAAGGTCTTGAGAGAAGATTAAGATGTCATCCAGGTAGACTACTACTGAGATACCTAAGAGATCACGGAAAAAAATGTCATTAACAAACTCTTGGAACACCGCTGGAGCATTACAGAGACCAAAGGGCATCACCAAATATTCGTAGTGTCCAGTTCTGGTATTGAAGGCCATTTTCCACTCATCTCATTTCCAAATGCAAATTAAATTGTAGGCTCCACATAGATCAAGCTTGGAGAAAATTTTAGCCCCTTTTAATTGGTCAAAAAGTTCAGAAATGAGAGGTAGAGGATAGCGGTTCTTGATTGTGATTTTATTGAGGCCACGATAGTCGATGCATGGACGTAGCCCTCCGTCTTTCTTTTCCACAAAAAAGAAGCCAGCACCGGCAGGGGAAGTGGAGGGTCTGATGAAGCCTCAAAAGGTTCTCTTTGATATAATCCTCCATAGAGGTGGTCTCAGCAGGAGAAAGCAGATAGGTGCGACCTCTGGGTGGATAGGTACCGGTCAACAAATCAATGGGACAATCATAGGGTCAGTGGGGAGGCAGGGTTTCAGCAGATTTTTTATCAAAGACATCCTTATAGTCAAGGTACTGATGAGGCAGAGAAGTAAGATTATTATTTTCACAGAAGATAGAGGAACAAGAGACCTTAGAAAGGGAAAGACATCTGGAAAAGCAGGACGGACTCCAAGAGACAAGTTCATTGTTAGTCCAGTCTATGATGGGATTATGAAGTCGGAGCCAAGGGAGTCCTAAAATGAGAGGAGGTGCGGGGCTTTGTATAACCAAGAAAGAAATAGATTCACGATGAAGACAACCAATTTGAAGAAGAATTTCTGCAGAAGACATGGAAATAAATTCTGTAGACAAAGGTTGATTGTGGCACCCTGGTCACTGAGGGCCTGTCTGGACAATCAAATGGCCCAGGTAACATCATACAAGGTTGTCGTAAAAATAGACTAACAATGAAAACGTAAACTGACAGACATTCTGGCTATCTATCATATGTCAGTAGCCTATCTATCTGACTCTAGATGTCTATCTATCGATAGACATCAGTGTCGTATAATTCTACTAGACATATCTATCTAGCATCTGTCTATCTCTATCTCTCTTTAGGTCCTTTCTATCTACCCATCTATCATCTATGATCTACCTCTATCTGTCTATCAATATTTCTGTATATCTGTCTATCTCTATCTTTTTTCTGTCTATCAATCATCTATATATATCTATCTATATATCTATACTACTATTTATTTTCTATCTATCTATCTATCTCCATCTATACACAAAGTCTGCAAAACCTGTGCACAAATAGCCGTGTGTGGCTAAATCAAAACAACAAATAAATTCCCATTAAACACTTACAGGGAGATTCAATAAAGTTTTTATCGTTTATAATGTTGCTAATTTTGCTCCAACCAATCAGATCTTATTTAATATTTAAAACTAACATTTGTTTGGTTGGGGCAAAATTAGCACCATTTTAAACAATAAGAACTTTTATTGAATAACCATGCTGGTATTTTTCGTGTAAAATTCCCAACCCTGCTTAGTACTTGGGGTACCGTAATTCGTATTATAATTACCCTGACCAAAAAACAAAATAGTGTGAAATTACCTCTCTGAGCCTGACCTGCTAATAGCAGCCAGCCTGCACAATTAGTGCAGCAGCAGACAGACAACAGGTGGACAACAGGGCAGAGTCTCAGCCAGGGCCCAGGAGGAGTGAGAGGACACTGTCATGTGTACAGAGCCAGTGCGCCACCTCTCTACAGTCCACTTGACTTACGTTTTTCATTTTTAGAGGTCCATCAACTGCCTGATGCCGGTGGGTTCACAGTCGGGTCACATGTGTGGCAGAAGATATTAGCCTCTGGAGGTCAGTACATAAAATAAGATTGACAGCACAGCACACACACAATACACACACACACAACAACAACCCGGCTGTGAGTAAAAAAAAACAAAACGGAAAATAAAATGGGGGGGAAAAAGGAGGGCTAAAAACAGCTGATTTACCAGAGCAGATCTTGGGCCCCCTATGTCCCTGGCCCCCTTTGTAGTCGCGGGGGTGGTGTGGGGCAGTAGTTTCGCCACTGCTCTGAAGGTTTCATTTATCTTCAGATGGTGAAGGTTTCATTAATTTTTAATAGTGTAATGATAAGGGTATGCAGATGGAATGCAATCTGTGGAGGACTGTGGCAGATTAAAAGCAATCTTGTGGACTTGTGACAGATTGAGTCTGAACACATATGTAATCTACTATTACAAGCTGTGTAGCAGTCCATTGAATAATGTAGAAACCCCTATTAAAACAAATATTGAGGTGGCAGAGTCTGACGTTTTAGAGAAATTGGAGAGACGCTGATCCTCCAAAATAAAGGATCCCGGCTCCATTTTGGTATTTTATACCTCCAAACTTAAAGCATAGAAGGTGGAGCCCCAGAAAAGTCCCCAGAACCAAAATCCCTCGAATGCATGGACCTGGGTTGGAAAATCTCTGGTGGAATGAGGTGCTTTATTTTTGCAATGTTCCTGTAAGGATCTTACCTGCCGTGCTCCCTCGATGTTCCGGGACTGGTGACGTCACCGGCGCCAGATATCGGCGTTGTACGTCACCACGTCCAGACGCCGGCCAACGTGAAAATTCAAATAGGCACTCGCAGAGGGAGCGGTGCCTATTCATAGACCTCGCTACCAGACTGTCAGGTTGTCAGTCTGTAATGCTCCTTACCTGCCAGTGTTTCAGCTGTTGTCTCCTCCAGTTTCCAGCCACATTGTATCCAGCCATTATATCCAGCATTGTTCCAACTTCATTGTTCCAGCCATCTTTGTATCCAGCCATTGTATCCAGCATTGTTTCAACTCCATTGTTTCAGCCACATTTATCTAGCATTGTTCCAACTCCATTGTTCCAGCCATCTTGTATCCAGCCATTGTATCCAGCATTGTTTCAACCCCATTGTTCCAGCCACATTGTATCCAGCCATTGTATCCAGCATTGTTTCTACTCTATTGTTCCAGCCATCTTGTATCCAGCCAGTGTATCCAGCATTGTTTCGACTCCATTGTTCCAGCCACATGTATCCAGCCATTGTATCCAGCATTGTTTCAACTCCATTGTCCAGCCACATTGTATCCAACCATTGTATCCAGCATTGTTCCAGCTCCATTGTTCCAGCCATCTTGTATCCAGCCATTGTATCCAGCATTGTTTCAACCCATTGTTCCAGCCACATTGTATCCAGCCATTGTATCCAGCATTGTTTCAACTCCATTGTTCCAGCCATCTGGTAACCAGCCATTGTCTCCAGCTTCATGTTTAAACTCCATTTGTTCCAGCCATTGTATCAGCCATTGCTTCTTTCTTCCTTTGAATCCTACTCTATAGTAAACAGCTCCATTAGTCCAGTATCTATAACTCCATACCAGTTCGTTCCTGCTAGTTACACCCAACCTGCCTACAGTCTGAACTCCTCCCTTTGGGACTCGATTCATTACAGTACGAATAGGCCATGGAAGTACCTGAGAAACTGCGGCAAGTTTGGGCAAGACTCTCCAGACTGTGTCCCTTCGCATGGATGCCCTTGAGCACCAGCAGAATCAACTAGCTCAATTTCTGGACTCTATTTCTGCTCAGTTATCCTCCCTTCTCCTCCTGTTTTGCCTAGAGAACCCTTTCCCCATAGAGTGCCACGGATACCACCTCCTTTGCGGTATGAAGGGGATGCTCAAGCCTTTCGAGGATTCATCAATCAATGCCTGATACACTTTGAGTTGCAAACTTCTCAATTGTCTCTCGGACCGTGCCAAAGTTGGATATGTCATTGCCTTGTTGGGAGGCAAAGCATTAGCCTGGGAGTCCCCCCCCTGTGGGAGAAAAACGACCCAGTGATTAATGACATCTCCTTATTTCTAGAAACATTCCGGAAAATCTTTGACACACAGGCAGAACTATTGCTGCCACTCACCGCTTTGATGTAATTCCGGACTTTAGCTGCTGAGACTACCTGGAATAATGAGGCCCTGTTAGCAGCCTTTTGGCAGGGCCTGTCTGATCGTATCAAGGACGACTTAGTGTCCCGGGAGCTTCCCACAATGTTGGAAGAGATGATATCCATGTGTATACGGGTGGATACTTGTTAGGAAGGCAAGCTGAAAAGTCCAGTAACCGTCCTTTTCCTCCCAAATTTGTTCCTCGTCCTCAAAGGGCCGGTCCAATGACAACTGCTCCGCCATCTGAGGAACCCATGCAGATTGGGGGTACACACATTTCTGCTGAAGAAAAACGTAGGAGGAGGACTCATGGGCTCTGACTGTACTGTGCCGCCCAGGGGCACACTTCGCTAAAGGTTGTCCTTCCAAGCGGGAAACTTGGAAAAAAGGGTCTTTTCTAGGTAAATTCAAATCTCCTTTCCACAAGAGTTCACTTAAGTCGTTTCTACCACCTACCCTCATATTCAAATCCCAAACCTTCTCTACCCAAGCCTTCTTAGACTCTGGAGCAGCCGGTAATTTTATTGACGCCACCTTTGCTTCTCTTCTAGGCATTCCATTATTTTCCCTACCACATCCTCTCTGAGTGCTGGCTATTGAGATGGGATTATGAAGTCGGAGCCAAGGGAGTCCTAAAATGAGAGGAGGTGCGGGGCTTTGTATAACCAAGAAAGAAATAGATTCACGATGAAGACAACCAATTTGAAGAAGAATTTCTGCAGAAGACATGGAAATAAATTCTGTAGACAAAGGTTGATTGTCAATAGCCAGCACTCAGAGAGGATGTGGTAGGGAAAATAATGGAATGCCTAGAAGAGAAGCAAAGGTGGCGTCAATAAAATTACCGGCTGCTCCAGAGTCTAAGAAGGCTTGGGTAGAGAAGGTTTGGGATTTGAATATGAGGGTAGGTGGTAGAAACGACTTAAGTGAACTCTTGTGGAAAGGAGATTTGAATTTACCTAGAAAAGACTCCTTTTTTCCAAGTTTCCCGGCTTGGAAGGACAACCTTTAGCGAAGTGTGCCCCTGGGCGGCACAGTACAGTCAGAGCCCATGAGTCCTCCTCCTACGTTTTTCTTCAGCAGAAATGTGTGTACCCCCAATCTGCATGGGTTCCTCAGATGGCGGAGCAGTTGTCATTGGACCGGCCCTTTGAGGACGAGGAACAAATTTGGGAGGAAAAGGACGGTTACTGGACTTTTCAGCTTGCCTTTCCCTAATACAAGTATCCACCCGTATACACATGGATATCATCTCTTCCAACATTGTGGGAAGCTCCCGGGACACTAAGTCGTCCTTGATACGATCAGACAGGCCCTGCCAAAAGGCTGCTAACAGGGCCTCATTATTCCAGGTAGTCTCAGCAGCTAAAGTCCGGAATTACATCAAACGGGAGGTGGCAGCAATAGTTCTGCCTGGTGTGTCAAAGATTTTCCGGAATGTTTCTAGAAATAAGGAGATGTCATTAATCACTGGGTCGTTTTTCTCCCACAGGGGGGGGACTCCCAGGCTAATGCTTTGCCTCCCAACAAGGCAATGACATATCCAACTTTGGCACGGTCCGAGACAAATTGAGAAGTTTGCAACTCAAAGTGTATCAGGCATTGATTGATGAATCCTCGAAAGGCTTGAGCATCCCCTTCATACCGCAAAGGAGGTGGTATCCGTGGCACTCTATGGGGAAAGGGTTCTCTAGGCAAAACAGGAGGAGCAGGAGGATAACTGACAGAATAGAGTCCAGAAATTGAGCTAGTTGATTCTGCTGTGCTCAAGGCATCCATGCGAAGGACACAGTCTGGAGAGTCTTGCCCAAACTTGCCGCAGTTTCCTCAGGTACTTCCATGGCCTATTCGTACTGTAATGATCGAGTCCCAAGGGAGGAGTTCAGACTGTAGGCCAGGTTGGGTGAACTAGCAGGAACGAACTGGTCACTGGAGTTTATAGATACTGGACATAATGGAGCTGTTACTATAGAGTAGGATTCAAAGGAGAAAGAAGCAATGGCTGGATACAATGGCTGGAACAATGGAGTTTAAACAATGAAGCTGGAGACAATGGCTGGTTACCAGATGGCTGGAACAATGGAGTTGAAACAATGCTGGATACAATGGCTGGATACAATGTGGCTGGAACAATGGAGTTGAAACAATGCTGGATACAATGGCTGGATACAAGATGGCTGGAACAATGGAGCTGGAACAATGCTGGATACAATGGCTGGATACAATGTGGCTGGAACAATGGAGTTGAAACAATGCTGGATACAATGGCTGGATACAATGTGGCTGGAACAATGGAGTCGAAACAATGCTGGATACACTGGCTGGATACAAGATGGCTGGAACAATAGAGTAGAAACAATGCTGGATACAATGGCTGGATACAATGTGGCTGGAACAATGGGGTTGAAACAATGCTGGATACAATGGCTGGATACAAGATGGCTGGAACAATGGAGTTGGAACAATGCTAGATACAATGTGGCTGAAACAATGGAGTTGAAACAATGCTGGATACAATGGCTGGATACAAGATGGCGGGAACAATGAAGTTGGAACAATGCTGGATATAATGGCTGGATACAATGTGGCTGGAACACTGGCAGGAGACAACAGCTGAAACACTGGCAGGTAAGGAGCATTACAGACTGACAACCTGACAGTCTGGTAGCGAGGTCTATGAATAGGCACTCGCTCCCTCTGCGAGTGCCTATTTGAATTTTCACGTTGGCCGGCGTCTGGACGTGGTGACGTCACAACGCCGATATCTGGCGCCGGTGACGTCACCAGTCCCGGAACATCGAGGGAGCACGGCAGGTAAGATCCTTACAGGAACATTGCAAAAATAAAGCACCTCATTCCACCAGCAGATTTTCCAACCCAGGTCCATGCATTCGAGGGATTTTGGTTCTGGGGACTTTTCTGTGGCTCCACCTTCTATGCTTTAAGGTTTGGAGGTAATAAATACCAAAATGGAGCCGGGATCCTTTATTTGGAGGATCAGCGTCTCTCCAATTTCTCTAAAACCGTCAGACTCTGCCACCTCAATATTTGTTTTAATAGGGGTTTCTACATTTATTCAATGGACTGCTACAC
The DNA here is from genome assembly GCA_019447015.1 of Hymenochirus boettgeri. NCBI lineage: Eukaryota > Metazoa > Chordata > Amphibia > Anura > Pipidae > Hymenochirus > Hymenochirus boettgeri. The sequence goes on along the minus strand of CM033473.1, from coordinate 97,691,706 downwards.
AGCCTTGTAATATGTAGATTACATATGTGTTCAGACTCAATCTGTCACAAGCTCCACAAGATTGCTTTTAATCTGCCACAGTCCTCCACAGATTGCATTCCATCTGCATACCCTTTATCATTACACTATTAAAAATTAATGAAACCTTCACCATCTGAAGATAAATGAAACCTTCAGAGCAGTGGCGAAACTACTGCCCCCACCACCCCCGCGACTACAAAGGGGGCCCAGGGACATAGGGGGCCCAAGATCTGCTCTGGTAAATCAGCTGTTTTTAGCCCTCCTTTTTCCCCCCCATTTATATTTTCCGATTTGTTTTTTTTTACTCACAGCCGGGTTGTTGTGTGTGTGTGTATGTGTGTGTGTGCTGTGCTGTCATATCTTATTTTATGTACTGACCTCCAGAGGCTAATATCTTCTGCCACACATGTGACCCGACTGTGAACCCACCGGCATCAGGCAGTTGATGGACCTCTAAAAATGAAAAACGTAAGTCAAGTGGACTGTAGAGAGGTGGCAGTGGAGTGCAAACCCATGGTTCAAGGGATGATGGAGTCCCTTCCAGTGATAAACATAGAGAACCATATTAATACCTGCAATTCATTAATCAACACCGACACGAAGAGGTGGCGAAAAGGCTGCCAACACTTTTATTTCAATTAACAGTTAAATGACCAGGTTTTACACTTTACTTCTTCAACCATGTTTTTTTAACCAGCCTCCCCTGATCTTTCTCCCAGCGGGGCCGCACTGTAAATAAATTCAAACTTTTAAGATTTGCTCAGCCTTTTAATTCAAATAAGCAATGAGCCTAAAAATTTCCGCTTCATCTTAAAAAAACCGGACATTGTACGGTGTGCGACACAATGCAATACATTTTTAATAAAATAAACTTTTGATTAATTGTAATTATTTTACAAACATTTGCATAAACTTCACATAGTAATAAATAACTTTTTTACGAGTTACCTGAGTAGATAAATTAGGGAGGGTGGGAGGGTTGCAGTCTCGAGGTGTTGTGAGTCGTGGCGAGGAACAAACCGGACCCCTGCTTTATCCCCTAAACACACCCCCTGGTAGGCCAAGGCGATGGGGAGGAACCAAATGGATCCCTAATCACGAGCGGAACCCTGAAATTCTGCTTATGAGGGAAAGCCAATCAAATTTATCCCAAGGGGACCCTTGTTATTTTGCCAGGAGGGAGATGACCAATAGAGGCCAAGGGTGCTGAGACCCACTTTCCTCAGCAACCCCAGGCCTGTATAGTCCCCATCCCCCACCCATGAACTGTCCAGGCTAAGGCCAAGGGATGATAGGAGTCTCTCCAGTGATAAACCCTAGAAGAACCAATTAACCTGGACCATTAAATAATTCACACCAACACGAAGAGGGGGGAGAAAAAGGCCAGGCCAACAATGTTATTTAATAAACAGTTAAATTAACATGTTTTACACTTACTTCTTCAACCATTGTATTTTACCCAGCCTGATGATGATTTCTCCTAGCGGGCGGCCTGCTTCATTAAAACGAAACATGTCAAGCTCGTTTAATTCCCTTAAATCGAGCTTGACCCCCTCCAAGTCAAGGCCTTTCAATCAAGACTGGAGGCCCAGATTGAAAATATCAAGGCCGATGTCCGATAGGTGAATAGCATCGTTCTCTATACAGGCCTAACTCTCCCCCTCTAATTATATGTGTCGGTATGTACATAAAACGTATGGACCTCGCAAAATTGCTGTGGAAAGTTTATTTTACGTCTAGACTTTTCGATGGCCTTGAAAGATTGTTAGCCATATTAAACGGGGGATTATTTCAGACCATACAAAAACATGACATCGGGCATAATAATCGAATTTGAGCGATATCCGTTTTCATTTTTGTTAATCAGGAAAGGGTTGATGTTGCAAAATCATTACCTCCTAATGTGGGTGGGAAAAAAAAAAACATCACTACATTTGGATGACCAATGTAACTAGTACATCTGGTTAGGCAGCAATTGACGCAATTAGGTTATCCCAATCAGACCTCGAAGCCCATCCAATAAATCTATATTTGAATCTGTCGGATTTAGATTGTCTCAGTAGACCCGTTTTCGCTCGTGATTAAACCAATACACAAAGGAATGACCCACTATCCAAACTTAAGGACCCCCCTGTAGAGATAAATCAATTCATAAGGATAAGGTCGGGGCGAACATAACTTTTGTATTATCTGACTGCCACGTCCCATACGTTTTATGTAAGAGCACTCAAGCCCAAGCAACGATGCGTGAGTGGCAGCCCCTAGATGATAAGTGGGTCCTTGAAGTTCTTCTCAGGGATCCCTAACAATATAAGGAGCGGCTTAGAATTCTGGCAAATTGGAACTTTGATGAAACAAAGATTGTACTGTGGATGAAGAAGGGATCGGGGAGACTTGTGGGCAGTAGCTTTAACTGATAGGATGTTTTGACCGGCAGAGATCAGGAATGGCGAAGGGGCCGAGTCCAAGAGACTAAATCCTTGCCACCCGACGATTGCTTAGAGTGTTTTAACATATGCACAGTTTGTCTTGACCAAGTAGATACTACCTCTTCTAGTCCCCAGGGAATTTTTTGCTTGGCAAAACTGCTTTCACTGACCCATAGGGCAGCGAGAATGCAATACAAACATGCAGCGAAATAGGCTACTTCAATTCGTCAAAACAACTTTTGGGAGAATGACGATTCATTTTCTAACAGGGAAGAAGTTATGGGGCGTCTAGTGTCTATGGACTTTTTTGATTTGGCAAATCTTTAAAGAATGTTTAATAAGAAAGAACGAGTTAGTAAAACCTGCTTTCCACTAATAATTTTAATATGAAAGAAATTCCCGCAGTCTCTTTTTCTATAGGATAAGGAATAGTTTGCTGAAATATAGTTCAGTATTCCAAACAAACGAAGAGGGTACTATCGAAAAAAAATGGGAAGGACATTTGCTTTGGGATTTGAATAGGGACCCAAGCATTCCAAGCCGATATGAGTTTTGGGGCAGTGAATCCAGCAGCCAGTTTTTTAAGCGTTTTAAATTAAAAAAAATTTTTTTTTCCCACAGATATTCTGGACATGGTAAACTGATGTCTCTGCTTTGCTCCTCCAGTTCCCAAAATGCTCCAAACTGAAAAACGAGACAGAGAACGGCAGAACTTATATCTATTGCCTAAATGTGTTTTGCCTTAAGCCATAAATTAAACGCAACGATCTCAAGATTAAGTGCTGAGCAATCTGAGAAACAGGGGGGAGACCTTGATGTCAAACATTTATGAGAGCTCAATATTATCAATCTCACTAGATTCTCTTGTTCTCTAACCGAGCGCCCCATAATTCTATGGGGCGGCTCGGATTGGAAAATCTCCAACTAGGACTATATTCTTAGGCAATCCGGAATCTATCCATCTTTTTGGCCTCTACAACGACCAATTGGCCGTTAAAAACTGCCCCGATCCTACCGATGCGGCGCATCAGTATAACAAATGAAAGGAGACGGTTTCCAGGACTTCCTTGTTGCGACATGTTTGGCCAGTTTTAAAATGTTCTAAGAAATGTTGCCATACTCTTCAGACTTCTTGCACTCATGCGAGATTAGTTAGTAGATGGTGGGAAGGATTGGGACGCCCATGGTTCGGGTAATGGCTTCTATTAAAGTAAACTCTGCCAACAGGTAAACTTGGTGGGGTAGCAAAGCGTGAGATGACCTAATAATGATTGCAGTTCTTTAACTGGAGTTTTTTGGGGCTTAGCGCTCTATATCTAAGTTTTTTATTTAAGCAGTTTTTCGTCAGGAAGCTAATGCATCAGAACTGAATTTATCTCGATTCCTAAAAAAATTGCAGACAGTGCAGGGAGGAACCATCTTATTCAACGCGGGACTGGGACAACCAATTGCTTTGTTACCACAGAATATATTTAACAAATTCTCGCAAAGTGGCTTGTGGCAGGGCAGATAAATAGACTAGAAACTCATCTAGTGTGTTATAACATTATCAGAACCGGATTCCTTACAACGACCCAGTCATAAAACTTGCAAAAGACTTCAAAGTAGAAGCAAGGATAATCGAGAAGCCCATGGGTAGACATTTGTCGAACTAATAGCCTCCTTCAAAATGGAAACCCATGGTCTCAGTGACAATCCGGGTGAATGGGGAGTGTCTAAAGGCTGATTTTACATCGGAGTGGCAATAGGACTCCCTGTACCACATGATGCCAGAGATCTAAAGCGTCGGCAAATGATGTATATGACACTGTTAGGTGGTCATATAGTTAATTCTTTAATATATATAGTAAATAAGTTCAATACAAGATTCAGTAATTACTAAAGCAGTTAATTACGAATAAGGGTTTCCCTTGACCTGTTTAGCAGGTTGAGTGACATCTGTGAGTTGTCAAGTTTGTAAGAGGAACCTCATTAATCTTAATAGTTCATCGTTAATACAGTCATTGATGGGTCTCCCTGATGGAAATGAAGAGAGATGACTAAGACGGATAACTCCTTTTTCCTGTTAGGTACTAAGCCCCAAAGGAGAAACTTGAAATTTTGGAAAGGGAAGAAAAGGGAAATTAGTGAAGAGGCCAGCTATTCTGCCAAGGAAGTTCTTTTGGTATCTGATCTAATACTTCGGCTCAATGCGAGCGATTTTTAGGTTATTTGGGACTATTAAGTGGTCTAATTTTTTCTAGCGGGATCCGAAAACGTGTTTGAAATCCGTCTTTAATGAATGAAGCTTTCTGCCGCTTTGGGTAGAGCTCTAGCATTGCGCCTTTTTGATAAGATCACTGGTGGTATTCAAGGTTGGTGATATCTCTGGCTTGTTTAACTGCGGATTGAATTTTCTAATGCACCGAAAGGGCCAAAATTACACACTGAGCATTCGTGCTATATCTGCAGTTGGCTTGCACATTTACAAGAGATTCATTAAAGGCCCAACAGGTGTTTGTTTGAGCGGTTGGTGGCTGAGCAGGTTTTCCTGGTTGGGAAGAAAGTTGGGTTAGGGCATAATGTTTCTTAGGGCTAAAACATGGTGAGCAATAAGTCACCAGATATCTGTGGGTGGACTGACTTCTTGTCTGAATTTTGATCATACGAAAAACCACCCGATTCCACCTAGGCTCTAGGGCTTAAGCCACTATGTCTAGGTGCCGCTATTTAAATAGGACGGGCCAAGAAGGCTTTGAGGTGGTCAACACATTGATATATACAGAATACTTTGAAGCCAGTTGGGCACGTACGTGCCATGGCCTCCTATGTCCCCCCTGCACCGACTTCTTCTCACTCTTGAATTCCTTTTACCAATGGCAGCAAGGAAAAAGAATATCGACGTATTCGCCTCTTTATGATTTTTTTTCCCTTACTTGCGGGGCCAAAGGTAAGCCCAGGGGGTAGTCTCACACGACACTACATCCCAGAGGCAAAACTTCTGGTACATCTTAACAGTAGAAACAGAGCTGGATCAAGGTATTATTTACTTTGAAATCCCCTTCCTTAGTAATGGCTTAAATATTATGGGACGGTATTGCACGTAACTTGAGTTTAGTACCCCTGACGGAGGTTGTTGAGTTTGTAATTGCCCTTGAATTGAAGAGGAAGGAGGGAAACATTAGAGAGCGTATTAAACGCCTCCCCTTTAGGATGCAAAGTATCATTGTAAATTACTGCAGCTTTGCCATATTCCGCTTGCCTGCGAAGGGAGGGGATCCAGCTGGATAGTTGAAGGGGTGTGTCATGGTTGTCACCTGTGCTTCCCTGGCAGGTAACACTTGGTGGACAGTGGCTGTGGTAGCTGCAGAAGAGGGGTGGGCTGGGATACTGAAGGCCCTGTGAGAAACAATAGATAGAAGGACAGGGGGAGGGAGGGAAGAGAGAAGAAACAGCCCTTTGTGGCGACCCAGGTGGAACAGCAGTCTGACTTGTTGTGGAGAGTGAAGGAGGCAGCACTTCCATGTGCTTGATTCCATCAGTGTTATTATAGACGTGCTGCAGGAGGAGACATAGAAGCCACAGGAACCTTGTGCAGTCTTCCTGTGCCTCTTAGCCCCTTGCCGCTTTTCCGGGACCATTCCTGGATGGACCTCCACTCTCCTTTTGGCCTTGGGTTTGCCACGCAACAGCCGGAGAAGCCGCTATCCTTTGCCGGCGCCTGGCTTTCCTTAAGCCGGCCATGAAGCTCCACCCCCGCTGGATCGGATTGGTCCACTTCTTCAGAGGACCGGTTGTCATCGGTTCTCAATGGGAAACTGTGACACTGCCCCTTCCGGACTTATGAGTAGCTGTGGTCCCTGACTAGACATCCTCCGCCGGGGCCACCCAAGGCTCTGCCCTGGAGTTTCAGGAACACCGCCAGCCACTGGTCCCCCCCCAGCGTCGTTTGGATTGACTGGAGCGAACTTGCCACTGGACACCATCTCTGCCGCCGAACTTGTCATCCTGTTCCTCTGTCTGCAGTCCTCTGAGTTGTGTGGTGAGTGTGGTGAGGGACCGAACCGGACCCCTGCTTTTATCACCCTTAAACAACACCCCCTGGTAGCCAGGCGGATGGGGGGGGGAACCAATGATCCTAATCTAGGGGACCTTGAATTGCCTAGAGGGAAAAGCCAATCAATCTTTCACCAAGGGGACCCCTGATTTTTGCCAGGAGGGAGATGAACCAATAGAGGCAAAGGGAGGCTGCTGAGGACCACTTTCCTAAGCAACCCCAGGCTGTATAGTCCATCCCCATCCAATACGTCCTGTCCAGGCTAAAGGCCTGTCCAGAAGCATACACAAAGAGCTGCTGTGAAAGTTCTCATTCATCCAGGTCATGGTAATCTGTTGGATTCAATTAGATTCACTGGACGTGAAATGTAGTCTTGAGACGTTTGCGCTAGTCATCCGACTGGCTTTCTCATTCAGACTGACTTGTACAAGAATCTTGGCAAGTATCACCCATTCTATCCGGCAGATAAAGGAAGATGCACAGTGGACTCACCCACCTCAGACTACCATGATATGGTGGACATGCTCCTGGCCGATCAACAACACATATGGGCTAACAAGGGATCCACAGCAGGACACGAAAAGAGTAATAGACTTACTACAACAGCTTCAAAAGGATTAAAGCCTTGACCGAGAAATGTATCATCGCCTCTCTACCCTGGGTGAGGCACATCCATGCATATGGAATCCCAAGATACATAAGGGAAAAGGGGCCCCCACAAGGACCAAACCTATAGTCAGAGCATCCAACTCGGTAATACAAGGGTGGCAAAATATCTAGCTAACATATAGGACCTTTGGTGGGAAGTTCTAAGGCATCACATCAGAAACTCTCGGATTTCACCAACAAGATTGAAGATATAGTTACTCGGTGTTGTGAAGAAACTATGGGTCCTATGATGGGACATCTCTCTTCCACTTGCTATACCCCACACAAGGGCGGCTGTTGACATGGTGAGAAAACGGTGGGCAGACAGCACTCTTACCAGCAGGAAATGCTCTCAACCAGAAAACAGGTGTGTGCCTGGTTGACTGTTGCCTGAAGACCACCTATTCAATACAGGATTAAGTTATAAAGCAAAAACATGGATGTCTATGGGATCTCCAGTTCACCTATTGTGGCCAAACCTAATGGAGAGTAGGAGGGAGGTAGAAACACAGGCGCTTAATACCTTTAAGGGCATAGCACCCAGCAAGGGTCAGATATTTGATGACACCGGTTAAAATCCACCAGAAGGAGTACAAGCTTGCAAGACAAAACACATTAATGCGGGGACCAAAACATTAAATTCACAAGGGAAGAGGTACAAAACAACAAAAATGGCTTTCTGGACGCTTGGTAGAAGTTAACGGAAAAGGTAAAAACTGGAAGTTAGAGGTTACAGAAAACCAACACACACAGATCAGTATTTGATGTTTGACTCCCAAACCACCCTTTAGATCAGAAGCTGGGGAGGTCATCAGAACCCTGCAAAAACAGAGCGGAGAACATCCCCACTAGCACAGAGGCCCCAAGGCCTAAAGAAATGAAAAATCCAGGGAGCCTTAAAACTTGGGATATCAGGGCTGGGCCTTTGTCAAAAGACAAGTGAAGGAAAGAAAAGGAACAGAATAACAACAGTAAGGGGAAAAGCAAGACAGGAGGAAGAACATGGTCATCCCATATGTAAGCAGGGGGCTAAGAAATTAAGAAGAATTTCAAAAAAACATCGTTATCCATGTCTGCTTTAACGAATCAACACACGAGGCAGGCAATTGGTTACACCGAAAGACCAATCCAAAACACAAGAAAAGCGGCATCATATATGCAGTGCAGTGCAGTGAAGAAGCTCTGATTTGTATGTGGGGGAGACCAAACAGCAACTGCATAAACGTATGGCCAGCACAGAGAGCAATTCTCGGTCAGGACTCAGCCGTTATCTGCATTTAAGGATTTAAAGGACATAACTTGAAGATGGTATGTAATATACTGGCGAAGGGAAATCGTGACTGGTCAAGAGAGGTGTTTAAGGAGGCCATTATGGGAGAAATAAAGAAGAAACCCAGCCTAAATAGAGGTGGGGGGGTTCAACAACAAACTGTCTGCCATGTACAATGCTGTTTTAAACACCTTACCGGGCGCGTTACTATAACACTCTTAGCCACTATCTAATCACACCCTTAAACTGGGCTGTGATATGCAATTGGGATTTCCAGGGACATAATTGCCACAGCTTCTTGACAAGTCATTTGAATTGAGAAAGCCAGTAGGATGACTAGCGAAACGTCTTCAGAACTACATTTAAGGTCCAGTGATCTAATTGAATACAACAGACTACAAAAGAGCCTGTAGCTAAGTGACAGAAAAGTCTGCCCCGTTTCTATACACCTAAAACCATTGCGGCCTTATACACCCTCTTAGCCATGCATTATGCTCCTAAGCTTCCGCTGATCTCCCTAGCGTAGCACGTGGCTGCGGTAGTATTTCTCAAACCACTACCTTGGAGGTCCCTGGCATTTATCTTGGGCCCGAAATCAGTTTAAGGACCTCTCCCCCTTTCTAATTTGGCGTTGGTACCTTGTTAAACCCAAAAAAACCTGGTGTCACAACCACAGCCTCACACAGTTACTCTACATGATCCACACATTCCGAACCCAAGCAACCAGACAGCCAACATACATTTCGCTAGTAGCGTGTGGTGGCAGATTTACCCTATCAACTTTCTAATAATAGAGTCCGCTACCACTACACCTCCTGCTAGCATTCCTGATCCTAAGTGCATACTCCCTTGTATTAGAGATGGCAGACCCCTGGGTGCTACAAGGGATTAGCCCGGCTAATACATGCTAATTCTGAAAATCTGCTCCCTCCACTTTATCACCTAGGTGGTCAAATCTGTTGGGATGGGATTGGCAAACTGGGAAGAGTAACTATCCCCTTCCATCCGCACTTCCATTAGCAACCTTACAAACTACCTCCCCCCTCAACTTCAGGTCCACTCCACCCACCTCTATAATGGCCCCACCAATGCCTACTGTCCCCCCATATTTGCTAATCCGCAATGCTGCAAGCTGCCCCCTTAGGACTCTCCACCTAGCTTCAACGCGCGAAGCCGGCCGGCTGCCCCAACCCACTCACATAGCAGATCATAGTCCCTGCGAAATCTCCATGTTTCTATACATGTGGCAGATGAACATTGCATGGGGGGTACCAACAAAACTGTCCTTTCTATACACAATACCAGCACAAACCAACCTTGTTTACTTGCCCTCTTTTCAAGTCCTTCTTTTCTCATGGCCTTAATTAATTCCACTAACAGGAAACTTCCTTTTGTGTTAAAAGTGCAACACTGGCTGGTGAACTGGAGGGCTGACCTAACAGTGTCTGGTGAACGGAAGGGCTGACTAACAGGTCTGCTGAATGAAGGTGACCTAACAGTTGGTCTGTCTGTGAACTGTGGGGGTCTGGGTTTCAGCAGCCACAGTTAAGTAACCTCCTAGTCAGCGACACTGTAAGCTCAGCCAACCATTTGCATACACTGTTAAGGTAGGCCTCCAGTTCAACAGACACTTGTTAGTCAGTCATCCAGTTCCAAAATACACTTTTAGGTCAGTCTCCAGTTCACCAGCCATGTTGCCTTTTTAGTACAGAAAAATACGTAAGTCCTGTAAAGAAGTGCCTAACAGATATGGGACATTCATTTTCGTTAACACTTTTTTAATTATAGTAGAGTTTGTAAATAAACTGATTTCTCCCATTTTGATTTATATAAGATAGATGTAAAATCAAATAAAAATACAGGCATGTGTAGTAAAAAAAAAATGGTGGCCCGAATCAGGTAAAGAACAAATAAAACAAAGTGAAAGAAGAAAAACCGATTTTGAAATTTTAGATCAAGTGTGTAAATGCAGTTTGATGTGCCGCCTTTTTAAAATAAAAGTCCTCAGTTTGCTCCTAAACAGGATTCTACCTTTTTTTCTTGTAACAAAAGTATTTAAAGGAACACGCTACTAATGTTTAGCAGATTTTAAAAAATAATTAAAAAAGCATGTTGGAATTTTCTGTTCTATATGAAAGATCTGAGGAGCAAATATTAAAAAAACACCAGGCAGCAGCAAAAGTGGATAGCCTGCCCTACGCTTCTTTAATCAGCACTAACATTAAGTTTTTAAGACCACAGTTGGGAAATTTTGTGATTATAGCCAGTAACTACTGAGTAATAGAAATTTGTATAACCTGCCGTTCCTGAAAAATAAAGCATTTCAAAGAAAAAAATATATTTTACTTGAACAGATGTCCAGGCATCACCCAAACTCTCCCTCCTCTCAGACAGGTCATAAAGCTAAATCGTCTAAGTGAATAATGAGCTAGCATCCTGTCATTTGATAGGGTATTAACTAGTTGTGCAGAAAGTGTGTATGTATACTGAAAAAAAAAAATTGCATCATCTAAATATATTAAAATATGTGTAAGTAGCACTTACTCTAAGGTAGGTGGTGGCTAAATGACTTCAATAAAGTACACTTTTTTGCTCAGAATGACCTGACTATTTCCCCCCATGCCACCTGTTCAATAATGCATTACAGTATACAGCACACCCAACTGTCAAAATCATTCCGCTATTAGCCAAAACTTATGCTTACAGAAATGCTGAAATTAAGATACATAGAGATTGGAAATATATATATATATATAAATATATATATATAGATGTATAATATATAGATATATAATATAGAGTTTATTCCATCAACATGTTTCGACCTCCAAGGACGTCATCAGGACTAAAGTATTGCCACAAAACCATCAGTTTAAATAGCCACCCCAAGTGACCCACCCACCGATAGACCCTAACTCTGTATAAAACACATTCTATAAACACTATAACAAATATATCGAGGTACTAAAACCAAGTGATAAAAATTCATGATAGAAGAAAGACAATAGTGAGAACATAAGATATAAACATCTACACCTCTAAAAATAGTTATAAAAAGGACTATACCGTGATCATAAAAAACGGAGGACATATACGGAGCAAAGATCCAGGGCTATCTCCATTCCGGGTACGTCAAAAGGACGCAACATCCGTCGTGGGCGGGGGTCACAAGACAGAGCCCACTGGGAGACCCATAGCCACCAAAGAGCAAAAATTGTACGTAAACCCGGAAGTGTTGTGATCAACCTTGTAGCAGACAATTTCAAATTTGAGGGACACATTCTGCAACGTTAAAATGGATGAATTGATCACATCCCCCTATGGAAGGGGATAGAGCGAGGAGCTTACTGACAATCGGAGGCCAAATGGATTGCACGGTTACAAACAATGGTTACCCTATGGCCTCAATGAAGATGAACAATCTAAGTTGCTTTCCTAATAATGCTGGTTATGAATTTTATAGATATTCTTTATTCCTTTGCCATTTATATATAGACTTTGTTTTTTGGGGTTTGTCTCTAGGAGTTATGATTATGCCTATTTACCTGCTGCTTTGCTTTATATTATTTGCGACTGACACTGATTCGCAGTGAGTGCTGATCCGGATTCTCCACACTTCGGGTAGTACATTGTTCTTCTTTGGTTGCTATGGAGATCTCCCCACGTGGGCTCGTTTTTGTCCTTGTGACCCGCCCAACGGAAGGAGTGTTGTCGGCCTGTGACGTACCGGAAGGGAGAGCTGCCATGGATACGTGCTCCCGTATAGTCCTCAGTTTTATGATCACGGTTATAGTCCTTTTAACTATTTTTAGAGGGTTGTAGATGGTTTTATATTATGGTGCTACCTAGAATGTATGTTTCTATCATGACATTTTTTAATCACGTGGTTTATGAATACTCGATATATTTGTCTAGTGTTAATAGGATGTGTTTATACAGAGTTAGGGTCTATCCGGATGGGTGGGCACTTGGGTGGCTTATTAAAAAAATGATGGTTTGTGCAATACTTTAGTCCTGATGACGGCCTGGAGGGTCGATTCGAAACATGTTGATGGAAGAAACACTTATGGATTTTTTCCAGACCTGTGAGTGCGTCTATCTTTGGTGTGGATGTTTTGATGCAAGGGACAGCACCCAGGCCGAGTATACCTATAGGATGGGTGCAATCGAATTGTGAATATATTCAATGAGTTGTTTGATAGCACCCCTTTTTGGTCTGTTTCATACAGAGATTTATTGTCTAATGGATGACTTGACTTTGACCTCACCACTATGGAGTGATAATGTGTCAACTTCTGTTGTCTTCTTTGATGTGGATCTGGAGAGGAACTTTGCTTTTTCATCAGGATGGAAGGAAGTAGTTGATTAAAATTCGTTGTCATGAATAGCAGGAGCAATACAAAACGGCCAGGTCCAATAGGGAGGTATATCTCCAAATTATGAACCTAAAAAAAAGATACTATTGGACTTTACAGTTGCAATGGCATTGTGTTTATCTGACTACCACAGGGCCCGCAGAAATTCCTAGAGGGTTTGTGTTGTTAAAAATGTTCCGACGCTAGTGTGTAGATAAGGAATTCTGTGGACGGGGGGGTGCGATTTCTAACAAATGCTCATATGACGTTATGGTCCTAGTTATTGGAATATGTCAGTAAAGAAGTGAAAAAGGTACAGATTGAGACAGAATTATATGAAAAAACTAATGCAGATATCTTGAAAAGCTGGAGGATGGCTGAAACTCTGTTGAGAATAGTAATCAGTTGATAAATATTAAGTCTGATTGGCTACAATTAAAAGTGACAAATTACATAAGGTTGAAACAAGATTACAAAGATAAGAGGGTATACCCTTGTATGGGTCAGATGATACCCAGACGTATGAGAAACACGTAGGAGACGCCTTTCTGGCCTCTCGATTGATTCATCAGGTGAGTCAGACAGGCGTGACACTGAACCCCAATGGGGCGTAGTCACTAATATGGAGACGAGATCCCGTACACGGGCCCCTTTCACAAGGGGTGACCAGATCCGGGTCTATAGGAACAGAGGAATATTACACCAGCGAGCAGGGGGGGGGGTTCAATGAAAAACAAAACACGAGAAAGAGGTGATTTTTAACCCTGAGTACGCATGTTTTAAAAACCTGGTGAAGAATCTCTGTGACTAAAGGTTTATCGGTTTGTCGCCTTCTATGAAGGTTTAAGAATTTCTAATTTGATATTGATTCTACAAGTTTTCAAAGAAGGTTGAACTAGAGGTTTACAGGGATGTGAGTGATGAAGGTGTGTTGGGAAATTTAGACCTAGGAGTACCATTTGACCCGATTAACACCTCCCCAGCCATTAAGGTGTTTACGGACATGCTGCATACTCACAGGTACGGGACCTGTCTAAGGCACAAGGTCCACTTTTGATAATTTGGACAAAGCCCAACGTATAGCGTATTAAAACTTTGCAAGCTGGGGGGGGTGACATTAACATGTGATAGTTCCGCGATAAAGGCGGAGCTGTTGTTAGTTTTGCCTCATCGAGATTATTATGTTATGAGTTACTAACTCATTAAGTGATTCCAATACATATATCCGTTGTGATAGAAATCCTATTTTGAGATTAAAAAAATCTGTCAGATTCTTGGTCACGTTGGGTAAGAATTCTGGTTGGATTTCGTCTCAAAAGTGTGCACCATTTTCTACTCGGATATCCAACTTGTCCTAGTATTTATACCCATTCCTAAGGTACTTAAGAGTCTTGAATCCTCCGGTGGTCGACACATAGTGACCTTCATAATGGATGTGGTCGCTTCTGGTTTGTGTGCTTCGGTCGGTCTTCGGTGTGGTCTCGTCGTTTCTTTTCGTCTGTCATGTTCGGTTCGGTATTGAAGCCCGTTAGCACAATATGTTGATTGTATATATTCAACCCATTGTTAAAAATATTGAGTTCATATCTACGGGCTAGTGGCATTGATAGAAATATTGTACAAATTAGATGCCCCATGGAAATAAATATGGTGACCATAGATGTTAAAGTATCATATACGGTAATTCCCAGTGTGAAGGATCCAGGCTGTAAACAAGCTGATGACAGTGGACACCGACAACCGCCCATTGAATTTTTGATTGGAATTTGCTGCACATTATAATTGGCGAAGAACCATTTTCGGTTTATGGACCAATATTAGTCAGTGTAAAGCACTGCGATGGGGCCCAATTTGGCCCCCATCCTTTTGCATTTTTATATATGCAAACAGTTTGACAGGTTAATTCCTTCCGATAATTAATGGGGTACGAATTATCCATCTATATAAGAGATTATATAGACGACCCATGGTTTCGATTTGGAAGGCGGCGAGACATTATTACGTGAGAGTTGGCGTGGTTAATGCTTTGAACACTCAATTAAACTCACGTTAAAATCAAAAAATGAGAAAGCGAATTTCTTGATCTCTTAATTTTGCAAGATAAAGTGGGATTGGGTACCACGTGGTATCGGAAGGAAAATGACGCAACACAGTGCTTCATGCGACCAGTTTCATCCTCAGCGTTGATAAGGCTATACCTTACACCCAATACATTTAGGGTATTTGAGGAACACTCAGAGGGTGAACTGATGAGAACAATTAAAGAAAAGACTGTCGTTTGTGGAAAGGGGGGTATTCTACGCAAAGACTAAAAAACAACAGCTGACTAAAGCCTTGAAACTATGACTATGGAGGCCAAGCATAAGGGTGATTCGAAATGCATAACTTTCCCGATGATTTTTCGACACTCAGTTCATGAGATGCGAAAGAAAGCAAAAGAACTTGGAGCTTATGAAGGGAATGATCCTTGCCTTTCAACAACAGCAGATACGCTTCTCCACGCAGAGGTAAATAGCTGCGTAATATGCTTGGTTAAGAATATCTTACTGTACTCACTAGTGGAAAGAATACCCCATGGGGTCCTCCCAAATAGGTGCTAAAATGTCCCAAATTGCACAACGTGTGGATTTATGCTTCGGGCAAAGACTTTCCCAATCCTAGGACGGTAAAACGTATCAAAAAAATCAGACATAGACTACTTGACTAGTGCATTTGTGATTGATTGTTTGACCTGCCCGTGTGGGCCTTCTTTAGTGGGCAAAACGACTACATCTTTTTCCGTGTGCGAGGTTTGCCCAATCATGCAGCACGATTAGAGCTGCTCTCAATAGTCAGAATATTGGATAATAAAAAGATGTGTGATCAACCTGTAGCGAGGACATTTCAAATGAGGGACACAGTCTGGCAACGTTAAAAAGTATGTAATTGATCACATCCCACTAGGAAGGGGATTTGATAGGAGCGAGGAGCTTACTACAATCGGAGGCAAATGGTGATTGCACGGTTACAACCAATGGTACCCTAGGGGCCTCACTGAGTGAACAATATAAGCTGCTTGTCTATAATAATGCTGGTTATAGTAATCGTTTTATAGATATTCTTTATTTCCTTTTCATTTATATATCGACTTGTTTTGTGTTTGTCTCTAGGGTTTAGATTTAGCCCAACCTGATGCTTGGTTATATTATTGTGCCGACGACACTGATTCAGTGAGTGCGATCCGGATTCTCACACTTCAGGGTTACGTACATTGTTGCTTCTTGGTTGCTATGAGACTCCCACGTGGGCTTGTCCTTGTGACCCCGCCCACGGCCGGATGTTGTGGCCATGTGCGTACCCGGAAGGGAGAGATTGCCCTGGATACTGTTTTTTTTTGGGCACTCTATATGTCTCCGTTTTTATGATCACGTATAGTCCTTTTATACTATTTTAAGGGTGTAGTGTAGATGTTGTCTATATTCTGGTTGTCTCCCGAGATGTATGTATTTTCATCATGAATGTTTATACGTGGTTTTATGATACTCGATATATTTGTTATGAGTGTTTAATAGATGTGTTTTATACAGAGTAGGTCTATCGGGGGGGGCGTCCACTTGGGTGGCTATTTAAAACGGATGGTTTTGTGACAATACTTTCGTCCTGATGCGGCCTTGGAGGTCGACTGTTGATGAATAAACCACTATTGGATTTTGTCAAGGACCTGTGTAGTGCGTCTGATCTTTTTTGTGGATGTTTTGAGCAATTGGGACGGCACCCAGGCGCGTATACCTATAGGATGGAGTGGCAATGAATTGTGAAATAGTTATTATATGATATATATATATATTATATATATAATTATTATATGATGGATCGCATCCCACACACTGGGTTCACTCTGCCCGGTGGTTCTCCTAAAAAATAAATCCTCCACCAGTGAAAGCACTCCATGGGACTTATTTAATGAAAAAAAGTATCAAGGTTTATTACATATATCGCCACTTTCAGCCTCCATCAGGGGTCATCAGGACGTCCTTGATGCGTCCTGTATGGGGCGAAAACGCTGTTCGATATATGTAATAAAACTTTGATAATTTTTCATTAAAGAGTTCCATGGAGTGCTTTCAACGGGGGGGATTTATATATATATATAAGATATAATATATTATATATATATATTATATGCTTGATAAAGGTCCAAGACAGGGACCGAAACGTTGGCCATGTGGTCGAATTGTGAAATAAACCCACTTGTTTATAAGACTAAGGAGTGCCCTGATTCACTGTGCATTTTATATATATTCAATAGCCATATACAGCACAAGGTATTCAATTGAAGGAAAAACTTTAAAACTTCTTATTTATCAACGGCCATGTACTATCCAGCAACGTGTCGGAGCTACAAACTCCTTTATCAAGCTTATACACAGAAATAGCATCCACATGGGAAAACCCTCCCACTTCCTCAAATGACTGATTAGAAGGAAATTACAATCAATTAGTGGCTCCCAGAAACAATTCAAAGAGTCACTGACCACTTGTCAGTTTTACATAACACATCCAATTAGGTTTATATTATTTATAAAGGTCCCACCCAAACGACAGCATAACCATATAGAGAAAAACAGGATGGAAGGAAGCCATACACGTGAGTCTACCTTTTATACTGGCTCCAGGCAGCTGTGTGGTGGTGTGCTGTAGATTTTTATTATTAGATATATTATATAGAGTATATATATAGAGATGATATATATATATATATTAGATATATATTATAGTTCTTTTAGGGAAAGCTTAAAGAAAACCAATATCCAAAAAATACACAGCTCCAAAAGAGAAAACAGGAGGTAATCAGACTATACACAGAATACCAATCGAGGAGTCCTTTGGTCAAAAAATCAATTAACAACCTTGGGAGATGGTTAAAGAAGATAACTCTCTCCATTCAATACACGTCCATCTCCAACAAACATTTCAAACGCGGCCGTTCACTGAGAAACTATGGTGAACACAGACATTCCTCAAACACTTAAAACCCATCATTCAGATGAATCGAGTTGTTTTATGGTGCCCAAAATTGCACCACATGTAATGGACAATGTGTCAGGGCCATAGTTCCACACCCACAAACGGGGTGTAAACGGATTAAGTATCAGGGTCGCTATACATGTACCAGCCGCCCCAACGTCATTTACTATATTGTGGACCCATGCGGTTACGTAATATATAGGAAAGAAATCGACCCCGTTCAGAGAACGCAGGCCAACCACCGCCGTCTATTAGCACGCCATTGCGACAAGAACAAAAAATATCCAGAGCAAAATACGGTGATATGGCTGTTGCCCCCCAAGCACTGAGCCAATTGAACCATCCATATCAGCAGTCTGGAGATGGAGTGATCCTAGACGGTTCCTACCCATCAGCATGACACAGAAGGTGACTCTGAGAAGATACTCCTGAGACGTGAAGCCAAGATGGATACACCAATGGGAAACTTTAACACCACGGGCCTTAAACGAAACAGTGGTTTTACAATGTTTCTTATAATATCTGCCTTGTCTATCTGTAATAGTCAAGACGTGCGTTAGTTTTGCTCAAATAGTTCAACATTTAGAGCCATCCGGTACCATCATTAATTTACCCTATCTGTGCTCTCAAAATATAGATGAGTAAGATGGTGTCATCAGCCATCTGGGCGTCCATTGCATGTCTGTGAGGGTTGGCTCACATTGGACATTAGTTGCTTACGCACGCTGACACTTTTCGTACCCTGAACATGTGGAGCTTTTCCTTATTGATGGATAGTATGTGACCAAGTATATCTCCCATCTTAGGTTAATACCTTCGTGTTTGTGTACATTACACAACCGCATTTATATTGTTATATATCGGTAACCCCTATTAGTTTATTAGGCCCTACGAGGTATATTTTATTATTACAGTTTTGATACATCTCCCCTTGCACAGAGGGCTTTCCCTTGCTGTTGGGCACCCATTAGTGTTTATATCTTGCTATAGAGAACCACCAGGGAGTTGGATGAACTATGGGGTTACCTACCATATATTATGCATTACTAGTTTTATTATTCACGAGAAGACTGTGTCCGTAGATGTCAGTACTTATGATTGTTTTTAATGTATGTATGTGTGGCACTTGCCAATTTTATAGCACTCTAGCACTTTCAACACACGCAGTGGTGTTCGCAATTCACCGCTTTGAATACCAGGTCGATACTACTCACATTACTTTATCTTATTATTTCACTGCCGGCGTAGCTCGGCTTGATTCCACTATGAAGCGACTCGGATACAACCCTGCTTACTATTGATTTTCGTTCTGTTATACACCCCCGGGTTTTGATTGGACAAGGTAATCGACATACCTTTTGTAACACCGCCTATACACCTCACGGATTGGAGGGACGTTGGTATATTTAAAACTTTCTCAGTAAGATTCCTCAGTGTTCTGAAGACGGGCCCCATTCACGGGGCGAAACATGTTAACCATCACGTTGGATTAAAACAACCACGCTTGTTCATAAAGTCCTGTGAGTGCCTCGTTTTGCCGATATTGTTACAAGTTTGGAAGAGCACCCAGGGGCTGTTGACTCTTTGGAGTGCCCGCTTTGCCCACGTCTCTCTATATATATAGTTCACGTATAGATGGTCCATCTGCACACCCTTAAATTATACAGGCAACACAGGTGATCCAAAGGAATAGTAACCAAAAGAGAGAGAAGTCGGAGACTCGCGAGGAATTTTAAAACAAAAAACAGATCTTTATTTCAGCGTGCTAAAATAAAGATCGTTTTTTGTTTTAAACTTCCTGCGAGTGCTCCGACTCTCTCTCTTTTGGTGTATGTATATATATATATATACATGAGATATATATAATAATATTCTATATATTATATATAGATATATGTTATATATAATAACATGCAACGTCCAGTACTCAGCATTATGACTGAAAAAGGATCATACTGATTACACAAATAAAATTTA
The DNA here is from genome assembly GCA_019447015.1 of Hymenochirus boettgeri. Classification (NCBI taxonomy): domain Eukaryota; kingdom Metazoa; phylum Chordata; class Amphibia; order Anura; family Pipidae; genus Hymenochirus; species Hymenochirus boettgeri. The sequence goes on along the minus strand of CM033473.1, from coordinate 97,671,963 downwards.
TGGTGTTAGGAATTTGTAAGCACACCACCGGGAGGTGGTGAGACAGTTAACTGAAACAGCGTGAAAAAAACTATGGTGGGACACAAACTGGGGACTTGTCACAAATGGATTAAATTAAAGCCTATGACTTATTATTATTATTGATATGCAATATGAAGTACTTATAACTGTAAATTGATTTATTCCTGTATAGGGTAAATGTGATGCCAATGGGCTGGAGGGTCACTTCCTCTTGAATGGTATAAATAGGTTATAATTTGTAAACCACATGGGTATGTCAGGTTGAGCGTGAAAAGGAACCAGGGGTCCGAAACGTCGCATATAGATGGCGTGTTATGAGGGAATAAAGAAGCATGAATATAACTTTCTTGTGTGCTGGAGTCGTGCTGTTATATGAAGGAGGAGTAAGACAGTATCACTTAATTTCACGTTGCAGCACCAAACAATTAAAAAGGGGGGTGCGGACGTCAATTGCAAAAGAATATATATACGTTCGTTATGGTAAGACCCCACATAAATTGCACCATGAACAGGAGATGTCTAATACAGTGAGGAGGAGCCAGTAGAATCCTTAGATGGCTGCAAGGCACAGGTGATTTTCGGGCAGTACCTACAGACTCAACAACGCGCAGACGAATGGAAATGCTGTATTAAAAGAGCATCGACGGAAACTGCCTGGGATTGACATTGAAAGAAATTGTAAAACCAAAAACGTATTCCAAGGGTCTCAGAGTTGCAACTACGTCCCACACTATTTAGGACAATAATCTGTTTAAGGAACCGTACACACAGATTTTGAAACAAATGTTTCTAATGATATAATGATGCTCAATATTGAATTTATATCCAAAGAATTGGAATGGTAACGCAACTTTAATGAAAGGGAACAAGATTTGAAACAAGCACTCACCCACCGGAAGAACCAAAATGAAGAAGGACTGGAACGCATGATGTACGAATACCGGAAGAAAGGGGAGGAGTCTTAAACGATCTAAGTTCACGAGAGCACTAGTGGTTTGGGATATGAAAGGGGAACATGTGTGATGATTGGTCAGCCAAAGACCACGTGGCGGGGAAGCACCAGCCGGATGCGGCGAGCATAGGATCAGCGAAGAAATTAAGGGAACTGGAGAACACCCTACTCCTTTTTTGCCGAGGACGGGCTCTCTAAACGCCCCAGAAGGGGCAGAGGCAGATCCAAGAAGCAAACCACTTGAAGCAGCTGAAAACACAAGCGTGTACTACGCCCCGAAAGTGTCTTAACGGGAAATAATTTATCTAAGACTGTACTTATGTAGTGCTGAACTGTCTCTTTGTGCAAAGCTAGGATTTTAAATCTGTGAGCAGTGGTGACTCTTTTCAGCTGGGACATTGATCTTTATACATTTTTTCGTTAATACAATTAAGGTTATAAAAAACGCCATTTTTTCTTACCGCAATGTGGAATACTAATTGATAAGCATCAACTGGGTTAACACTAAAGATTTAGTTAATGAAATAGAGGTTAAATATGTCCCTCCTCTACTTATGCCCCTGTGTGAAAACATATGTGAGTAAGTTAAAAGCAAGATTAGCCTGCAGAGTTTCATGTATACAAGTGGTAAATCATATTCGAATTTATCTAAGACGGAATGGGAAGCATTACGATCATTAAAAACTAAATAACAGTATTACGATCCAAACCCTAGACAAACGGGGGGAGCGTCGTAATAATGGAAACTACTATTATGTACAAAGGAAATCATGAAACACTGTTCTGTGCTGACGTGATATCTAAAATTCTCAAGAGATCCGTTTGCGGCATAAAAGGTATTAATCACTGTTGATAGCCAACAGCACATGACAGTGGAATCATAGATATGAGTTAAAGAAATATGAATCGTGGAACATCCGTAACTCCCGTGTTTTTATTCTGCCCCAATGACAAGGGACCCTGTCAAGCCTCCGGGCCGTCCGCAGTGGCTGGCATAGGTTACGTGTTCAGCCTTTTTGGCAACCTCCTGGAACAGGGTCATTGAGCCTTGGTGCAGAATACACAGTCTTACTGAGAGATACTGGGACACTTTTTAGATAATTGAATAATCTTGAAGTGAATTCTGTAGATGGATATTTTGTTTAGTAAACCCTGGATGTCTCCTCCACTGTATACGGCCATCGCGCATAAAGATGGCATCAATGCAGCTAAGAGGTTGCTCTTGAGAAGTGATAGGTATGATGATCAGCAATAACATTTTGAAAAGGCCTTTGAAATTAATTTTACACGGAAAGCTATTTTGCTTTTGATGGTAAATTACTATCTGCAGCTGCGTGTCGTGGGTACTTCCATGGGTTCCAATGCTGCTCCGTCAATGCAATGACATCATGGCTTGCAGGAAGAGGAGCACAATCTATCTGTTGCCGTCATGTGCCAACATTATTGCCGTGGTGGCGGTTATAGATGATGTGTCCTCATATGGCGGAGGCGGCATGGGGGACACTAATGGAATTCCACCAAACCATTAATGATTGCATGAAAATATGAATATTCTCTGCATTTTGATCCCACAATGATACATTCTAGATTAAAGGTTGCTTGTGAAGGAAGTTTGATTACAAAGGTTTACCATAAACAAGCTGATGTAATCAATTGTTGATGTAACCAGGAGCTTCAATCCCTCACATATTAAAAAAACTCTACCGTATATAAGCCAGTTTATAGAGTGATAGCATCATAGTAAACCTAGTAAACCCCCACCCCCCCCCCCCCCCCCCCTCCTTCATAGTAATTAGGTTGAATAAAGACATCGTCCATCAAAGTCCAACCTATTCCCTTTTTTTTTTTTTTTTTTTTTTAACCTACATAACTAGGTGATACAGAGAAGCCAAAAAACACAGCTAAATAGAGGGGGGGAAAAATTTCCTTCATGACTCACAAAACGGCAATCGGAAATATCCTGTATAAAACCAGAATCTATATTCATTAATACCAGTAATTCTCAATATTATTTTTTTAGTTGTATAGAAACATCCAGGCATTTTTTAAAGTTATTCAATGAACTGCTTATACCACCTCATGCTGAGACAGTTCCAACAGTTTCACCGTTCTACGGTAAGAAACTCTCTCCTAACGTGAGATGATGAAACTCTTTCTTCCAACCTTAAAGGATGTCCACGAGTCCTCTGATATGACCGATTTATGAAACAATTTGCAACCAGAGGTTCACGGTATGGGCCATAATAATTTGGGATAAGGTTATATGTCCCCACGCAACCGCCGCTTCTCAATGTAAAACAGCCCATAACTTGTCTAAGCTGCCTGAATCAAGCCCTCCATTCCCCTGATTAATTTCGTTGCCTCTCTGAACTGCCTTCAATTTCCAAGCTGTCCCTTTTGTATATGGGATTCCAAAACTGCACCGCTATTCCAAATGTGGCTTAACAGTGCCTGGTAAAGAGGGGAGAATAATATTTTTCCTATTGTTCCATTTCCCCTCTTTATACAATGACAATATATTGCTAGCTCTAGATGTTGATACCTGGCATGTTTGCTACAGCTAAGGTTGTTATCTACAAGAACCCACCACAAATCTTTTTCCATTTCAGATGACTTAACACAGAGTTATTTATGGTGTAGAGGCACAGGGATTATTTAAATCCCAACTGCATCACCTTACATTTATCAACATTGGATCTCATCTGCCATTTGAGTGCCCATTTTGATAATCTATATAGGTCGGCTTGCAGCACTTGCACATCATGGAAGATTTCCAAAGCTCTGCTATAATTAGTTGCATCAGAAAACACAGAGACATGCTCTCAATGCCCCTTCTAAGTCATTTATAAACAGAATTAAACAGAAGCGCCCAGTACAGAACCCTGAGAACTCGCTTAGAACTTAGCCCACATAGATGTAGCTCCATTCAACCACCACTCTCGTTTGCGGTCCAAATAACCAGTTCTTCTATCCATTGAACAACAAATGTTTTCTTCAAGGCCAACAGTCCTCAGTTTGCTTGTGAAGTTCTCTTTCATTACAGGTAATGGGTCGATCTGTGGTATTCAATTGAGAAATGGACTTTGAAAAAAAAAATGTCTTCAAGAACTCACACATTCAAGTCCAGGTGATCTAATTGAATACAACAGTATCAGTCCTAAGTTTATACATTAGTCGCCATGTGGCACGTATCAAAGGCTTTGCAAAATCCAAATATACCAATCCACAGCTGTGCCGGTGCATCTAACTTCTACTCCACTTTCTAAAAAACCAATGAAATTTGTCTGGCATGATCTATTTCTCATAAATCCATGCTGACTACTTACTAAAAGATGATCTCTGGAACAAAGTCAGGATATGATCCCTAACAAAAGTTTCCTCACCTCCCTACCACTGAGGTTAGGCTGACAGGTATATAGTACAGGCTGTGAACGACTTACCTTTTGAATATTGGTTGTTATTTACATTGGCTTTTTCCAATCCAGCGGCACATCCCCAGACAAAAGCGAATTGAAAAGATGAGACCAGTGGTCTTGCCTAGAACTGAACTAAGCTCTTTGAAAATCCTAGGATGCAATCCATCTGGTCCTGGCCTTTATGAATAACGAGTTGTCTAAGTGTTCCGTACCATCTACTCTGTTATCCAATGTGAAAACTCTCATTTCATCCCCTGCACATTGTTTACAATCCCTACTGTAAGGGAATTCTCAACAGTAAAACCGATGTAAAACAACGTTTAGCAGATTAGCCTTGTCGGAATCCTCTACAACCACCTCAGCTCCATTATTAATGCGTCCCACAGTCTCGTCCTCATTTTTTACCATTTATTACTTAAAAAACATCTTGGGGTTGAACTTGTTTGTTCGGAAATCCGTATTCATGTTCTATTTTAGCTCGTTTAATTACTTTCTTCACTCTATTACAACTTTTAAGTCCCTGTAGCCTGTTCTGTGCCTTCTGGCTTTCAAAATTTTAAAAGCCCTGTTCTTTTGTTCATTTCCCTTTTGACCGGAGCATTAAGCCATGCAGGAGTGGACCTAATTTTTTTACAATTGTTTCCTAAGGTACCGAGTTTGGAAATGTTAATAGTTTAATATCCCTTTAGAAGTGGTCCACATCTTGCTCAGTTCTTTACCTAGAAAACAGTTTCCCCCAGTCTTGAGCATGGAGCGATCCTTTAAAGCATAAAATTAGCTTTCCTAAAGTTAAAAGTTTTTGTTAAGCCAGTGCACTTAGTTTTCTGCAACCTATATTAAATGACAATAGATCATGTCACATTCCCTAAGTTCCCATTACCTCATCTCCAAAATGAGCTCGGGTTATTAGATATCACCGATCCAACAACGCAGTCTTTCTAGTAGGAACTTCTACCATCTGTGAAAGAAAACTGCTCATTTAGGAAAGTTAAGATATAACTAACACGTTGGAATAAAGAAATAGCTTTACAGGGAATGTAAAGAAAGATTAGAGAAAGGGGTTATCAACAGGTGTTATAAAAACAGCGCTAGAAAAATGTAGGAATCCAGGCAAGTCTGAAAATAGAAAAAAAGACTAAACAGAGGAATCCCCTTTTGTTAAGATACACCCTGGAAGTGAAACGTATAAATAATGTGATTTAAAGGCATGTCCACCAAAAAATACTTTTTATACAGGTAGTTTAGGGTCCCTACCTGAAACTGCATGTTCCTTTTCAAATTCACTTTTGTTCAAAAGTTTCTAATCTTCTGCATTTCCGAAAAGCCATTAGGCCGTCTCTCTGGTATGTGGACTGTTCATTCATGTACGCAAAGAACGCGTGCACGATCACAGTCTCGCGCCGTATTAATCTGCCGTCTGAAGAACTGTTATAGCTCCGCCACACTCCCCGACGATCAGGACAAACCAAAACAAATGAACGTGGCTACCAGCGATAAGTGCACTCTGATGATTTTGCACCTCGCGGGTAGTAGAGTAGTCCTTGCCAGGACGTTCGTCGCGTTCTGGTGTGAGTATGTATGGAGTGTATGTATGTATGTGTGTATGGATGTGTGTGTATGTTGTATGTATGTATGTATGTGTGTATGTATGTGTATGTATGTGATGTATGTGTGTGTATGTATATGTGTGTATGTATGTGTGGATGTATGTATGTCTGTTATGTGTGTATGTATGTGTGTATGTATGTATGTGTGTATGTCTGAGGTGTGTATGTAAGTAGGGTGTGTATGTATGTATGTGTTGTGTATGTATGTATGTATGCATGTGGTATGATATGTGTATGTTATGTATGTATGTGTGTGTATGTATGTGTGTGTATGTATTGTATGTATGTTTATGTGGTATGTATGTGGTATGTATGTATGTTGTGTATGTCTGTCTCTGTGTATGTAGGGTGTATGTAGATGTGGTATGTCTGTATGTGTGTATGTAAGGTTATGTTGTATTATGTATGTGTGGGTATGTATGTATGTATGCATGTGTGTATGTATGTGTATGTATGTATGTATGTGTGGTATGTATGTGTGTGTATTGTTAGTCGTATGTGTGTATGTATGTGTGTATGTATGTGTGTCTGTCTGTATGTGTGTATGTAAGTATGTGTGTATGTATGTATGTGTGTATGTATGTATGTATTTGTATGTATGTAAGTATGGTGTGTCGTATGTGTTATGTGGTAGTGTATGTATGTAATGTGTGTGTATGTATGTGTATGTTTGTATGTATGTATGTATGTTTGTAAGAATTTGTGTGTGTATGTATGTGTGTATGTGTGTGTATGTATGTCTGTATGCGTGTGTGATGAGGTAGGTATGGTGTATGTATGTAGTAAGTTGTGTGTATGTATGTATGTGTGTATGTATGTGTGTATGTATGTGTGTGTGTATGTATGTCTGTATGTTGTATGTATGTGTGTGTATGAATGTATGTATGTCTGGATGTCTGTATGTCGGTATGTATGTGTGTGTGTATATGTATGTATGTCTGTATGGGTGTATGTATGTTGTGTATGTATGTATGTATGTAAGTATGTGTGTATGTAGGATGTGTGTATGTATGTCTTATGTGTGTATGTATGTGTGTGTATGTATGGTGTAGTGTGTATGTATATTGTGTGCTATGTATGTATGTGTGTATGTATGTCTGTATGTTGTTTATGTAAGTATGTATGTGTGTGTGTGTTGTTGGTGTATGATGTATGTATGGATGTAGGTGTGTATGGTGTGATGTAGTCTGTTGTCTGTAGGGTATGTAAGTATGTGTGTTGTTTTATGAGGTGTGGATGTGTAGTATGTGTGTATTGTAGGTATGTTGTCTGTAAGTATGTGTGTAGTATGAGGTAAGTATGTGGTAGTATGTGTCTGTATGTAGGATGTCTGGAGTGTGATGTAAGTATGTGTGTATGTATGTATGTGTGTGTGTATGTATGTATGTGTTTATGTAAATCTGTATATTTACCCTCCAAGTGGAAAATTTGTACGTATATAGAATTATTTAATAACAAACATTGTGCTATACCCCCACAAGAAACTGGAAGACTAAATGTTGCATCCACACCCAAATGACTGCAGAGCTCACACAGACAGACAGAGAACACAACAGACAGACCACACATAAGAAAGAGACACACAGACACAAACATGCAACATAGACACACAACATACACACAGGAACATACATACATACATTACACACAGTACACAGCATGTGGACAGACAGTGAGACACACAGCAGACAACACAGGCAGACAGGACAGAGGACACACAGACTACACACACAGACAGACACAAAGAGACATACACAGACAGAGGGAGACTATCATCAGACAGAGACAGACAAAGACAGAGACACCAGACAGAGACACTAACAGACAGGACACAAACATGACATAAAATCCACAACATGCAGCCATAGACACCACAGGCAGACATATCACACACACAGGACAACACATGCAGTATTATCATATACACAACATACACAAGGATATCAGATAAACACAGACACACACAGTGCATACAGAGACACACAGATCACACACACAGACAGCACAGACAGATCATGACACAGACAGAGACACACAGAAAGAGACACAACAGGACATGAAAGAGACACACACACCAACACACAGGCTAACATAGACACACAGACAGACAGCAGACAGGACAGACAGAAAGACATGAGAACCAGAGACCACATGCAGACAGAGACACACAGAAGAAAGAGACACACAGACACCACACATTGCATACCGAGACACACAGACAGACAGGACAGAGACACCAAAGAGAAGACAGATGAACAGGGACACAGGAATGAGACACACAGACAGAGACACATCAGACAGGACACACAGACAGAAAGTAGACTACAACAGACCAGCACAGGCAGACCGAGACACCAAACATAACACACACAGGCATACAACAGACAGACAGCAGACACACAGACAGAGACGAGCACAGACAGAGACACACATACAGGAGTAGAGACTACACCAGACATACTCACATACAGAACCACACACTAAATAATATACACACAGACACACAAGGCAGACAGAGAAACAACATGACACACAGACAGAGTACACCACCACACACACAGACAGACACAACGCAGCAGAGACAGACACACAGAAAGACAGAGACTACACACATACAGACACACTACACAGACAGAGACAGAGAGTAGACAGCACAGACACCACATACAGACAGACAGGAGACACACGACACACACAGACATGACAGGAGACACACATACAGGACACAACAGGGACATGAAAGATACACACAGACACACACAGGCAGACAGAGACACACAGGACAAAAACAGATCAGGAGCAGACAGGACAGACAGAGACACACAGACAGAGACAGAGACACACAGACTGTAGACACACAAACAGACCCACACACAGACAGAAAGAGACACACAGACACACAAAGGCGACAGCGACACACAGACACACAGACAGCCAGACAGAGACGGACACAGAGACACACAGACATACACACACAACAGAGACAGACAGACACACACAGACAGCAGAGACCACACACAGACTACACACACAGACAGACATACAACACAGACAGACACACAGACATAAAAGACACACATAAACACACATGCAGACAGAGACACACCGACACACATACATTACATACATACAGAACAGTACAGTCATACAGGAGACATCAATACATACCCACAAATACAGTAAATCTACTACACATCACCCATGCATAACTATACACACATACCACACCAGGACATACATATGACACACATAACCCATACATGACAGAGAAAGCTACCATAAATACAATAGACACAAATCCAGATTACACACATACATACACACACATACATAAATATACACACATACACACAAAGGCATCACCATATACACACACACATACATACACACAAACACATATACATACATATACACACATACATACATACACACATACATCACACACATACATACATACACACATACCGACACAATACCATAAATTATACAACATACAAACAACAGACATTATACATACATACATACATAAAGATACAACACATAAGGTTAATATACACACATACATATACACACATACATACACACACATACATTAAAATACACACCATTACCACACATGATGAACTATACAACATAAACAACACATGCATACAGATACCCAAATATACACACACAACATACATACCATACATAATACATAGACACACAACACACACACACAGACAAACACATTACAGAGACAGAAGACAGAGACAGACACATACATAGAAACACATACATATACCACACAGTACAGACACACAATAATAATGATACACACATACACAACATGCATAAAGATACACACATACACCCACAGCATACATATACAACATACACACACATACATACATACATACATACACACATATACACAAATACACACACATGACATACACACACATACATGATACAGACAGGACACATACATAGACAATACTACAGATACACCACATACATATACACACTAAGACATCCTACATATACACACAAAACATACATTACATACAATATATAGCTACATACATACAACATCACATACATACAGAGAGAGGAAAGAACTATTCCCATATTATATACCATTTACAAAATGTATGAATGGATTACAATAAGCCATTGATGAATTAATATAAAAGTTTACCTTTATAGTAATGTATTAGTTATAAGAGGTCTCAGAGTCCGGTGTTGCTGCTGTCCCCAAAAGCCAAATATTGTATTTGGAGGAGCGAGATGTGAACAACCGATTGGTTGTTCGGTTGCCAACTGGTATCTAAATGTTCTGATTGGTGTGGAGCCAGTTGCAGCTAACAGAATATTCCTATTGGCTGCTACATTCACAATGCCTGATTGGCCCATTGCCGTTCAGCACGAGGAGATCCCAAATCTCGTTCTTTTTTTTTCAAAAAGGACGTCACATGAGGGGCGGGGGAGGAGAGAGAGAAGAGGATTGCTTCGTGTTCAGGGAGATGCTGTTACTACGCAGGACATTTTTCTACGAGGCAGGGGGGAGAGAGGATGAAATTACACAAAATAAGGTAGTGAGCCTCCTGTGTCATTTATTTATGATTTCAAGGATGCTTGCAAATTATCTGCAAAAACGTTTTGAGAAGAGGGATACCAATGATTTTAATACAGCAAAAGGGTGGGCAATTAATGATTATTTTTTTGTTTTGGGGTGGACATGCCCTTTAAGAAACATGGCAATATACAAAATGCATAATATCCAAGGTCTGGAAAGAATTTGAACAATTACCGGTGACTGCGTTTATAGAAGAGGACGACCAGCCGTTCTCATTTGACCTCTCTATGTATAAACAAAAAAGTGAGGACCTGTTGCCTTGATGGGCTTGGGGGCGGTGGGCATTTTTCCCTGCTTTAGGAGTGTGCCCAGGTCCCTATGTCACAAGGCAAAGGGATTTACACATCCCTTACGTCACGTCGATCGATGACTAAGGGGGCACCTTACTTGTGACTCTAAGTATGTAATTTATGCACTGTGTGTCCCGGCGGAATTGTGTACGTTGGGAAACCACACAAGCGATAAAAGCGGAAATACCCAAACATCCGTTCTAGCATGACGATTTTCAAGGAATGAAAATTCAGTACCTCAGCATTATGCTGATGAAAAAGGACATACTGATACACAAATACAATTATGGTGTAGGAAGGTGTAAGCACACCACCGAGAGGTGGTGAGAAAGTAAAACTGAAACAGCGTGAAGTATGGTGGGTACAAAAAACTGGGGACTTTGTCACCAAATGGATTAAATAAAGACTATGACTATATTCTATATATATGGATATGTCATATGAAGTACTTTAGACTGTATGATTTATTCCCTGTATAGGGTTAAATGTGATGCTCAATGGTGAGGTCCACTTCCTCTGAATGGTTAAGAAATAGGTATTAATTTGTAAACAACAGTGTATGTCATTTTGAGCTGAAAAAGGGAACCGGGTGTTCCGAAACGTTGCATAAGATGGCGTGTATGATGGAATAAAGAAGCATGAATATTAACTTTTTCGGTGTGCGGAGTCTCTGCAGTTTTAATATATATATATAATTATCCTCCATGTGTCCCGCACTCACGCTGTGCGCTTCAATGTGCCTCGGTGCTTCCCGAAAGTTAAACACTGGATACCGTAGAAGGAGCACTCGTAGGGGTTGTCTTTTTGAATTGTTATTGGGATTGCTAATTTTATAGATTCCCGGCTACTATTCTATTATTTATTGTTTTTTAAAGGGTAATTATAGTGTAACCAGATACCCAAATGTCACAATCCTTCATTCCCCCTCAGTAGGCGATTCCATATAAAATTTTATATAGTACATTGGTAATGGGATATAGACAACATATTCATCGACTGTAAATATCAATTCCTACAATACCAACAACAGACCTGTGCGTTATTAATATCCCGAAGATTTATATAACTCGTCTTGGCAAGAGAATAAGGTCTCCATGTAAGTATCATTTTAAGGGCCTTACCCTTCCCATTCACAAATATATTATGTGAGCGGAAAACATTACATCAGTTAGATCACCCCCAAAAACCCTAACGGGGAATAGTTGACAAATCTGAATAATAGTCTAACCTGAACCCTGCACCATATCCTGTTCCCCTGTTTGATTGCCGGGTTCTTCCAGTACCAACTGTCAGTAATGGATTGACAATTGACATCAAAACAATGACGAATGCTAATTCCCCTGTCTGACACTTCGGAGCATGCCTCCGGATCAGGTACAGGTTTCTAAATTGATAATAAAAAACTTCAACTGACAGACATTCTGGCTATCTATCATATGTCAGTATGCCTATCTATCTGACTCTATGTCTATCTATCTAGAAATCTGTCTATATATCTATCTGCATATCTATCTAGCCATCTGTCTATCTCTATCTATCTTTATGTCTTTTATCTACCCATCATCATCTATGATCTACCTCTATCGTCTATCATCTTTTGTATATCTGTCTCTATCTCTATTAATTTTTCTGTACTATCAATCATCTATATAGTATCTATCTATAATCTATTATTATGTCTATTTATATATCTATCTAGCTATCTCCATCTATAACCAAAGTCACTGGCAAACCTGTGCACAAATAGCTGTTGTGGCTTAAAACAAACAAATTAAATCCCATTAAACACTTACAGGGAGATCAATAAAAGTTTTATGTTTATAATGTTGCCTAATTTGTCCACCAATCAGATCTATTTAATATTTAAAAGCTAACATTTGTTTGGTTGGGGCAAATTTAGCACCCCATTTTAAACAATAAGAACTTTTATTGAATAACCATGCGGGTATTTTTCGTTTGTAAAATTTCCCAACCCTGCTTTAGTACTTGGGTGGTACGGTAATTCGTATATAATTACCTGACCAACCAAAAAACAAAATAGTGTGAAATGAAATACCTCTCTGAGCCTCGCTGACCTGCTAATAGCAGCCAGCCTGCACAATTAGTGCAGCAGCAGACAGGACAACAGTGTGGACCAACAGGGCAGAGTCTCAGCCAGGGCCCAGGAGGAGTGAGAGGGACACTGTCTGTGTACAGAGCCAGTGCATCCATCCATTCCCCTCTTTACAAGGCACTGGTAAGGCCACATTTGGAATATGCGGTGCAGTTTTGGAATCCCATATACAAAAGGGACATCTTGGAAATTGAGGCAGTTCAGAGAAGGGCAACTAAATTAATAAGGGGAATGGAGGGGCTTGAATATGCAGGCAGATTAGACAAGTTAGGGCTGTTTACATTGGAGAAGCGGCGGTTGCGTGGGGACATGATAACCTTATACAAATATATTAATGGCCCATACAGTGAACTCTCTGGTGCATTGTTCACTAATAGGTCATATCAGAGGACTCGTGGACATCCTTTAAGGTTGGAAGAAAAGAAGTTTCATCTTCAAGTTAGGAGAGGTTTCTTTACAGTGAGAACGGTGAAACTGTGGAACTGTCTTCCAGCAGAGGTGGTAATGGCAAGTTCATTGAATAACTTTAAAAAAGGCCTGGATAAGTTTCTAAAACTAAAAAATATTGAGAATTACTGGTATTAATGCATATAGATCTGGTTGATCCAGGGATACTTTCCGATTGCCGTTTGGAGTCAGGAAGGAATTTTTCCCCCCCTTTTTTAGCTGGGGTTTTTTGCCTTCCTCTGGATCAACTGTTAGGTAGGGTTAAAAAAAAAGCTCTCCTTTTTTGCCCGGCGCCTGGCTTATGAAACCGGCCATGAAGGCTCACCCCCCCTCTGTCTCGGATTGGTCACTCTTTCAATTTCTTTCAGAACCGTGTCCCTCGTCTCCAGGGACTGCACTCCCCTTCCTGCCTCTGATAGCTGTGGACTCCCTGCCTCGCCCCTCCTCCCTCCGTGGCCACCCAGGCCTCTGCCCTAGTTCAGGAACACCGCCAGCCACTGTCCGCCTCTTCGTTTGATTGCTGGAAGGCGACTTGCCACTCGAAACCAGCTTCTGCCGCCGAACTTGGTCATCCTGTTTCCTTCTGTCCCTGCATCCTCGAGGTTGTGGTGAGTGTGGCTGAGGGAACGAACCGGACCCCTGCTTTTTATCAATCCCTTAAACACATCACCCCCTGGTAAGCCAAGGCGATGGGGGGCCAATGACCCTAATCAACTAGGTGAACCTTGAATTCTGCCAGAGGGGAATAGTCAATCATCTTATCACCCATGGGACCTGATTTTGCCAGAGGGAGATGACGCAATCGAGGCCATGGTTCTGGAGGGGACCCACTTTCCTCACAACCCCTGCCGTATAGTCCCCATCCCCCATCCCATTTGACTGTCCAGAGCTAAGGCCTGTCCAGAACAGCCATACAAAACAGCTTGTGAAGGTTCTGCATTCATCCAGGGTCCTGGTTATCTGTTTGATTCAATTAGATCAACTGGACTTAATGTAGTTCTTGAAAGACGTTTCGCTAGTCATCGACTGGCTTTCTCAATTCAGAATGACTTGTACAAGAATCTGTGCAAGTATCACCATCTAATTATCTCTACCCGGCAGATTAAAGGAAGATGCACAGATGGTCTCACACCTCCTAGGACTACCATGATAAGGTGTGACCATGCTCCTGGCCGTAACAACACATATGACGCTTTAAAACAAGGGATCCCACCAGCCTGTACAACGAAAGAGTCATTAACTACTACAACAGCTTCAAAAGGATAAAGCCATTGACCGAGCAATGTATCATCGCCTCTCTACCCTGGTGAGCACACATGCCATATCATGGACCCCCAAGAACACTAGGAAGGGGCCCCCACTAGACCTATTGCAAGAGCATCAACTCGGATACATACAAGGTGGCAAATATCTAGAGCTAACATCTTAGGACACTTTGGTGGGAAGTTCTAACATACCATCCAGAACTCTCAGGATTTCACCAACAAGATTGAGATATAGTACTCGGTTTGTAGAAAAATAGGTTGCCTATGATGTGACATCCTCTTCATTGTATACCCACCAAGGGAGGCTGTTGACAATGGTGAGAAAACGGCTGGGCCAAGACACACTCTTCCAGCAGAAATGATCTCAACCCAGGAACAGGTGTTTTCCTTGTTGGACTTGTGCCCGGATATACCACCTATTTCAAATACAGTGGATAAGTTCTATAAGCAAAACAGGATTTGCTTATGGATCTCCATTTCACCTATTGTGGCCAACCTTACATGGAGGAGGTAGAAACACAGGGCGCTTAATACCTTTAAGGCATAGCACCCAGCCACTGCGTTCAGAATTGTTGATGACACCTGGGTTTAAAAATCCACCAGAATGAAGTGACAAGTTTTCACAGAAACCATTATGCGGTGGACCAAAACATTTTAAATTCACAAGGGAAGTAGGTACAAAACAACCAAACTTAATGGCTTCTGGACTGTTGGTTAGAAGTTTAAGGAAAACTGGTAAACTGGAATAGAGGTTTACAGAAAACCAAACACCACACGATCAGTATTTGATGTTGACTCACCACCACCCTTTATATCAAAGTCTGGGGTCTCAGAAACCTGCAACACAAGAGCCGAGAACAGCCCTCCCCACACACAGAGGCAAAAAGCGGCTCAAGAAAGAAACGATCTCAGAGTGAGCCTTTAAAAAACTTGGATACCAGGACCTGGGCCTTTGTCAAAAAAAGTAGAAGGAGAACAGAAAAGAACAGAAGAACAACAGTGAAGGGAAAAGCAACACAGATGAAGAACATGTATCCCATAAAATGTAGCAGGGGTCTCAGGAGAAATTAAGAAGAATTTTCAAAAAAAAATCGTATCCCATGTCTGCTTTAAACCGAACAACACATGATGCGCAATTGGTACATCCGAAAAGGACCCAATACCAAAACACAAAGAAAAGCGAATCATCATAGCAGTGCCGATGGCAGTGAAGGGAATGCTCTGATTTGTTCTAGTGGCGGGAGACCCAAACAGCCAACTGCATCAACGTATGGCCCAGCACAGAAGAGCCAATCCCTCGGGTCAGGCCTCAGCGTGTATCTGCATTTACGGATAAAGGACATACCTTGAAGATTGTTATATTATATAACTGCGTAAGGAACGTGACTGGTTCAAGAGAAGGTGTTAAGGAGGCCATTTATGTGAAAATAAGATAACCACAGACACAATAGAGGTGGGGGGGTTCAACACACCACTGTCTGGCCATGTACAAATGCTGTTTTAAACACCTACTCTGGGCGTTCATATAACACACTCTTAGCCACTATCTAATCAAACACACCTTAACACCTGGCTGTGGATATATGCTAATTGGGATTTCCAGGGACATAATTGCCAAGATTCTTTTACAGTCATTCTGAATTGAGAAAGCCAGTCGGATGACTAGCGAAAGTCTGTGCAAGAACTACATTTCAAGTCCAGTTGATCTAATGAATACAACAGACATACAAAAAAGAGCCTTGTAGCTGACAGAAAAGTCTTGCCCACGATTCTCTATAAAACCTAACCATTCTTCCTTATACCCCCTCTTAAGCCATGCATTAATGCTCATAAGCTCCCGCTGTCTCCCTAGCGGAGCACTAGGCGCGGTAAGTATTTCTCAAAACACTACCTTGGAGGTCCCTGGCGCATTTGATCTTGCCCGGAAGATTCATGTTTAAGGCCTCTCCCCCTTCTACTAACTTTTGTCGTTGGTACTCTAGGTAAACCAAAACCCTGTGTTCCAACCAAGCCTCCCCAGTACTAACACATGTATCCCACCACAGTGTCCGAACACCAAGCAACGACAGCCAACATACATTTCGCTATTAAGCGTTTTGGGGCAGATTTACCCTATCAACCTTTCTACAATAATAGAGTTCCGCTACCCCTACCACCGGCCTATCATTCCTGATCCTAAGTGCATACTCCCTTGTATTGAGCATGGCAGACCCCTGGGTGCTCAAGGGATTAGCCCGCTCCATACAATCTATTCTGACATCTCCTCCTCCCACGTATCACCTCAAGTGTGGCAAAATCCTGATTGGGATGTGAAACTGGAAGAAAGTAACTTACCCTTCCACTCCACTCACCATACAAACCTTACAACACTAATACCACTACCCCCCCTCAAAAAAACCTTCCATGTCCCACTCTCCACCCCCCTCTAAATGGCACCAAGCAATGCCTACTGTCCCCCCAAGATTTGCCAATCCCTGCAATGCTGCCAAGCTGACCCCTTAGACTCCTCCACCCTCAGTTCCAAACGGGGCAACCCGCTCGCACCTAGCAGACATTAGGTCCGGGAACATCTGTTCGCATATGTTTCTATACATGTGGCAAGATCAACATTGCATGGTACCAACAAAAATTGTCACTTCTAATACAAATACCAGCACTAAACCAACCTTGTTTACTTCCTCTTTGTTTAATGTTCCTTCTTGTTTCTATGTCCTTAATAACTTCCACTCACAGGAACTTCGTTTTGTGTTAAGTCAACACTGGCTGGTGCAACTGGAGGGCGACCTAACAGTGCTGGAAAAGGACCGACAGTGTCTGTGAACTGAAGGGTGACTATACGTCTTTGCTGAACTGGGGGTGATAACGGAGGGTTCTCAGCTCGTTAGAACGCTGAATGGTGGTACCTAACAGTGTACTGGGCCTGGCCTGAATGGGCGGGGTGCCGTGGAGGGGTAGGGCGGCCTTCATAACCCCGCTACCTCCTCCTGGGGGGGTGTGGGGGTTTTTTGGTTGTTTGGGTTGAGTTCATCAGACACTGAAGTCACCACCCAGTTTCTGGATACACTGTAGGTAAGTCCTCCATTTTCAAAGCCTGTTAGGTCATTCATCCAGTTCAAAATACACTATTAGGTTATTTTCAGCCTCAAGTTCACGCAGCCCAGTGTTGCCTATTTTAGTTACAGAAAAAAATAACGTAAAGCTTTCCTGTTAAAGAATGCTACAGATTCTGGGAACTTATTTTCATTTTCGTTAACACCCCCTTTAGTTTTATCTAATTGTAATAGTAAGCCACTTTCATTTGATCCACTTCAAACGATACCAGACCACCCGATTCATTCTACAATTAATTACTGATTTTACCCCTTAGTCAGTCTAAATCATCAAAATAAGCCTGTAGCGAAACAATAGTGGGCCCGGTAATCAGGAATAAGAATCAAATACAAGTTGAAAGAAACAGATTTTGAATTCCCTACCGATCAATGTAACATGGCAGCTCTTTGATGCCTGTCAGTCGCTTCTTTTACAAAGCACTAAAGTCTCCCCACGTCAGTTGCCTTTCCAACAGGATTTTAACACTTTGTTTTCTGTAACAACAGTATTGAATCGAAACACGTACTTTAATGTTTAGACGAGATTTTTAAAACAAATTTAAAACAGCATTTGAATTTCTGCGCGTTCCTTATAAATATTGCACTCAGCGAATGCACTGAACAATTACCTCATACGACTAATTCTTTCCGGCACAGAAAATAGGGTTTATAGCCTTCCACGCTCTCTTATCTAGCACATAACATTAAGTTTTAACGAATCAGTCCTGGGAACATTAAGCTTTGTTCTCCGACTTAAAGCCAGCCCCACTACTCTTTAGGAGTATGATGTAGACTGCCTTCTGACAAATATAAAGCCATTCAAAGAAAAAAATAATATTTACTAGCAAACAGGACTGTCCCAGGCCATCCCCTCAACCTCCCCTCCTCTCACGGTTGACTCACAACGTCGCCAAATCTTCCCACTAAGTGCCGAAACCTCGACTAAGATGCCTGTACATTTGATAGGCGCCATTAACATAGTTGGTGCAGCAAAGTGTTTTAGTTATACTGAAACAAAAAATGGCATCATCTTAATCTAAAATATGTGTAAGTAAGCACTTACTCTAACGTATGTATGTTGTACCTAATGCCTTCAATATAAGTACTTTTTTGCTCAGACTGACTGCTATTTTTCCCCCCCACATGACAACCCACCTGTCATACTGCATACAGTATACAGCAACCAACTGTCAAATCAATTCCAGCTATAGCAAACTGCTTACAGAAACTGCGAATTTAAGATAACATAGAGATGAATATATATATATATACTTATATATATATATATATATTACATATATATATATATATATAAGTGTTTATCTCCATCAACATGTTCGACCTCCAGGCAGTCATCAGACTAAAGTATTGCACAAACACAGTTTAAATACCACCCAAGGGTACCCACCACCGATAGACCCTAAATTGTATAAAACACATCTATTAAACACTATACAAATATATCGAGATCATAAAACCGCACGTGATAAAAATTCATTGATAGAAATAATATCCTTCTAGGTGAGAACCATAATATTAAAACATCTACCCCCTACTACAAAATAGTTATAAAAGGACTATACCGTATATAAAAACGGAGACTATACGGAGACACAGTATCCAGGGCATTCTCTCCTTCTCGGGTAAGTCACAGCCGACAACTCCGCCGTGGGCGGGTCAACAAGTACAGAGCCCACTGAGGGAGATCTCCATACACCAAAGAAGCAACATTGTACGTAACCGCGAAGTGTGTGAATCAACCTGGCGAGCCATTTTCAAATTGAAGGGACACAGTCGGCAACGTTAAAATGTAAGTAATGATCACAATCCCACTTGGAAGGGGGAAGAGCGAGGAGCTTACCCCTTACAATCGGAGCCAAATGGATGCACGGTTACCAAACATGGTACCCTATGGCCTCAATGAGATGAACACTCTAGATGCTTTCATAATAATGCGGTTTATGTAATGTTTTATAGATATTCTTTATTCTTTTCATTTATATATATGGGGAACTTTGTTTTTGGTGTTTGTCCTCTAGGAAGTTTTATGATTATGCCTCATACCTGTGCTTTGCCTTAGATTGATACTAATTGCGACTGACACTTGTTCAGTAGTGCGATCCGATTCTCCACACTTCCGGTTACTACTGTTTGCTTTTTGGTTGCTATGGAGATCTCCCAAGTGGGCTGCTGTCCTTGTGACCCCCGCCCACGGCCGGAGGTTGTCGCCTGTTGACTACCCGGAGGAGAAGATGCCCTGGATACTGTAGCTTCCGTATATGTCTCCTGTTTTTCTGATCCGGTATTTTAAGTCCTTTTATACTACTTTTTAGAGGGTGTAAGATGTTTTTATATATTATGGTTCTCACCTAGATGTAGTAGTTTTATCATGAATTTTTATCACTGGTTTTCATGATACTCGATATCTTTGTATAGTGTTTCAAAGGATGTGTTTTTACAGATTAGGTGTCTGATCGGTGGGTGGGCACTTTGGGTGGCTATTCGTTAAACCTGATGGAGTTTTGTTGATAATACTTTTATTCCTGCATGCGGCCCTGGGGGAGGTTACGAACACCGGCATGACTGGCAATAACTACCTCTCCATTGGATTTTTTCAAGACCTGTGAGTGCGTCTCTTTTTTTGTGGAGTTTGGTGCATTGGGACAGCACCCAGGGCAGTATACCGTATAGGATAGTGCAATCGAATTTGATATATCATATGAGTTGTTGGATTAACAACCCTTTTTTGGTTTACATACAGATTTATTTTGTACTAATGGCTGCTTGACTTTGGACTCACACCCTATGGAGGGATAATGTGTACAGACTTAATCTGGCTCTGTAATTTCTTTGACGCCTGGATATTCTGGAGTTGACTTTGCTTTTCCTCCCTAGGATGAAGTTGATAAAATCTTGTTCACTGAATGATCAGCAGGAGCACAATACAAAACCGCAGGTCCAATAGGTAGGTATATCTCAAATATATGAAACCTTAAAAAAAGATCTTTGGACTTACGTTTGCATGGCATGTGTTTATCTACTACCAAGGGCCCCGCAGATTCCTAAGGGTTTTCGTAGTTAAAATGTCGACCTAGTCGTGTAGCATAAGGAATTCTGTGGACGGGGGTGGGGCGATTCTAAAACAAATGCTCATATGACCTTATGTCCTAGTTATTGAACTAGTTGTCATAAAAGGAATGAAAAGGTACAATTGAGACGAATAGTATATGAAAAAAACAAGCAGATATCTTTGAAAGATGAGATATGATGGCTGAAACTCTGTTGAGTAATTAGTACTCAGGTTGATAAATATAAGTCTGATTTGCTAAATTTAAAAACGTGACAAATTACGATAAGTTGAACAAGATTACAAAGATAAGAGGGTTATGACCCTTGGTATTGGGTCAGACTGATACAGACGATGAGAACAGTAGAGGACACGCCCTTTTGGCCTCTCGATTGATCATCAGGTGAGTCAGGAAGTACTGACCTGAACCCAATGGGGGCCGCTTAGTACTCATATGGAGACGAATCCCGTACAACGGGCCCCTTCTTCACAGAGGGTGACCAGATCCGGGTTCTATAGGAGACAGAGGAAATACAATCACCGGAGAGGGGGTTTCAAATGTAAAAAAACAAACCACCGAGAAAAGAGGTTGGATTTTTAACTGAGTACGCATGTTTACACCTGGTAAGAATTCTGGTTTGACTAAGGTTTACGTTTGGTCCTTTCTAATGAAGTTTAATGAATTTCCAATTGATATTGACTTCTACAGTTTCAAAGAAGGTTTGAAACTCAGAGATTTTTACCTTACAAGGGATGTGAGTGATGAGCGTGTGTGTGGAAAAATTTCGAACCTCGGAGTCATTTGGACCCTATTAACACCTCCCCAGCCAATTAAGTGTGTTTACAGACATGCTGCATACTCAGGGTACGGGACCGTGTCTAAGCACAAGGTCCCACTTTTGATAATTTGACAAAGCCCAACGCTAGCTATTAAAACTTGCAAGTGACACTAACCTTGTGATACGTCCCGTCTGATAAAAGGCGGACGGTATTTTGCTCAATCGACGATTCTTATGTTATGGAGTTACTACTCAATTAAGTGATTCCAATACATATATCCGTTGTGATAGAAATCCTATGTTTGAGATTAAAACAACTGTAATTCTTGGTCACGTGGGTGGTAAGAATTCTGGTTGGATTTCGTCAAATGTGCCATTTTCTTACTACGGATTATCCAAACTTGTCCTATTATTTATACCCTTCTAAGGTCACATAGAGTCTGAATCCCCTCCGGGTTCGCCCCATAGTGACCTATATGGTCGGTATTGCAGCCGTTAGCAACTATGTTTGATGTATATCTTCAACCCATGTTAAAAATCTGAGTATATCATCTCACGGGATAGTGGGACATCTGATAAAATATGTCACATTAAGTAGTCCCCATGGAAATAAATTACTGTTACCATAGCTGTTAATAGTCTCTATACGGTAATTCCACAGTGTGAAGGGATCCAGGCTTGTAAACAAAGCCCGGTATGACAGTGGACACCGACAAACTCCCATTGATTTTTGATGGATTGCTGCCTTAATTTGGCGAAGAACATTTGGTTCTAATGGACCAATATTAACGATGCAGTTGTAAAGCACTGCGGATGGTGGTCCAATTGTGGCCCCATCCTTGCTAATTATATATGGTCAACAGTTGAACAGGTACATTTTCCTTCGATAATGGGTACCGAAGATCCCATCTATATAAGAGATATATAGACGACATGTTTCTGATTGGGAAGGCGGAAGAGACAATAGGTACGTTGAGAAGTTGATGGTGGGGTGGATTATTGCTTTGAACACTCCAATTAAAACTCAGTTTAAATCAAAATGATGAACATAGAATTTCTTGATCTCTTAATTTCAAGATAATGATGGATTGGGTACCACGTTGTTCGGAAGGAAAATGATCGCAACAAGTGCTTTCCAAATGCGACCAGTTTCCATCCTCCGCGTTGATAACGCTATACCTTACACCCCAAGACCTTAGGGTTATGAGGAACAACTCATGAGGGGAACGTATGAGACTCAATTAAAAGAAATGACCTGTCGTTTTGTGTAAGGGGGTGGATTTTTCTAACGCAAAGACTAAAACAAACAGCTACTAAAGCCTTGAGAACTATGACTATGGATGGCCAGCATAGGTGATTCGAAATGCATAACTTTCCCATGATTTTTGACACTCAGTCATGAGATTGGAAGAAAGGAAAAGACACTTTGGAGAATGATTTAAGGGATGATTCCTGCCTTTTCAACACAGAAGATACGTTCTCCACATCGCAGAGGTAATCTCTGCGTTAATATGTTGGTTAAGACTGATCTTAACTGTACTCATAGGTGGAAATGAAACCCATGGGGTCTCCCAAATTGTGGTGCTGCTACAAACTCTCCAAATTTCACACTTGTGGATTTATGCTTGGGCAAGACTTTCCCCATACTAGGGACCGGTAAACGTACAAAATCAGACATAGACTCACTTGCACTAGTGCATTTGTGATTTATTTTCCTGCCCGTGGGCCTTCTTATAGGGGCAAAAAAGCGACTAATCTTTCATCCGTGAGAGGGTTGCCCAATCATCCAGCACGATAAGAGCTCTATTCTCAATAGTACGATATGGATAATAAAAAAGATGTGGACAACCTGTAGCGAGACATTTTCAAATTGAGGGGACACAGTCTGGGCAACGTTAAAATGGTATGTTATTGATCACAATCCCACCTATGAAGGGGATCTTAGAGCGAGGGAGCTTACTTACAATCGGAGGCCAAATGGATTCACGGTTACAAACAATGGTACCCTATGGCCCTCATGAGATGAACAATCTAAGCGCTTCTAATAATATGCTGGTTTAGTACTGTTTATTAGATATTCTTTATTCCTTTTCATTATATATAGACTTTGTTTTTTGGGTTGTCTCTAGGATTTATGATTATGCCTCATACCTGCGCTTTGCTTTATTTATTTGCGACTGACACGATTCAGTGAGTGCGATCCGGATTCTCCACACTTCCGGGTTACGTACATTGTTGCTTCTTTGGTTGCTATGGAGATCTCCCACGTGGGCTCGTCTTGCCGTGGCCCCGCCACGGACGGATGTTGTCGGCCTGTTGACGTACCCGGAAGGGAGAGATGCCCTGGAACTGTGCTCCGTATATGTCCTCCGTTTTTATGATCACGGTATAGTCCTTTTATACTATTTTAGAGGGTGTAGATGTTTTAATATTATGGTCTCACCTAGATGTATGTATTTCTATCATGAATTTTATCACGTGGTTTTATGATACTCGATATATTTGTATAGTGTTTAATAGGATGTGTTTATACAGAGTTAGGGTCTATCGGTGGGTGGGTCATTGGGTGGCTATTTAAACTGATGGTTTTGTGCAATACTTTAGTCCTGATGACGGCCCTTGGAGGTCGAAACATGTTGATGGAATAAACACTTATGGTTTTTTCAAGACTGTGAGTGCGTTCTATCTTTTTTGTGGATGTTTGATGCAATGGGACAGCACCCAGGCGAGTATACCTATGGATGGAGTGCAATCGAATTGTGAATATATTTATATATATATATATATATATATATATATAATTATTATATGACCTGATCGCACTCCACACACTGGTTCACTCTGCCCAGGTGTCTCTCCATAAAAAATAAATCCTCCACCAGTTGAAAGCACTCCATGGGACTTATTTAATGAAAAAAAGTATCAAGGTTTATTACATATATCGCCAGTTTCAGCCTCCATTTCAGGGGGTCATCAGGACGTCCTGATGACGTCCTGTATGGAGGCTGAAACGCGTCGAAATATAATGTAATAAAACTTTTGATAATTTTTCATTTAAATAAGTCATGGATTGCTTTCAACTGGTGGAGGATTTTATATATATATATATATATATATATATATATTATATATATATGCTTGATAAAGGTCCAAGCACCAGGGACCGAAACGTTGCCATTGTTTGATGGTGAATAAACCCACTTGTTTATAAGACTAAGGAGTGCCCTGTTCACTGTGCATTTTATATATATTCAATAGCAATACAGCACCAGGTCTTCATGCAGGAAAAAACTTAAAAACTTCTTTTATTTCATCAACGTGCCATGTACATCAAGCAACGTTTCGGAGCTACAAACTCCTTTATCAAGCTTATACACAAAATAGCATCCACATGGGAGACACCCCTCCCACTTCCTCAAATACTGATTAGAAGGAAAAATTACATCACTTATTGGACCCATAAACAATTCAAAGATCACTGACACTTGTCAGTTGTACATACACATCCAATTAGGTTTATATTATTTATAAAGCGTCCCCAACCCACGACCGACATAACCTATAAGAGAAAAACAGGATTTGGAAGGAGCCATACAGTGAGTCTCCATTTATACTGGCTCCAGGCAGCTGTTTTGTGTGGTGTGCTGTAGATTTATTATATATATATATATATATATATATATATATATCTATATATAATATATATATATATATATATAATAGTTCTTTTAGGAAACTTAAAGAAACATATCCAATAAATACACGCCTCCAAAAGAGACACAGGAGGTAATCAGACTATACACAGAATACAATCCGAGGAGTCATTTGGTCAAAAAATCAATTAACCAACATTGGGAATGGTAAAGAAGATACTCTCTTCCATTCAATACCACGTCATCCAACAAACATTCAAACGCGGCCGTTCACTGAGAAACCTATTGGTGAACACAGACATCTCACACACTTAAACCCATCATTCAGATGAAATCGAGTTGTTTTAGGTGCCCAATTGCACACATGTAATGGAATGCTGTCAGGGCCATCGTTTCCACACCCACAAAACGGGTAAACGGATTAAGATCAAGGGTCGCTATACATGTACCAGCCGCAACGTCATTTACTATATTGTGTGCCCATGCGTGTATGTACTATAAGGAAGACATCGCCACGTTCAGGAGAACGCATGGCCAACCACCGCATGTCCTATTAGACAAGCTCTGCGGACAAGAACAAAAATCTCCAGAGCAAATACGGTGATATGGCTGTTGCCAAGCACTGCAGCCAATTGAACCATCATATCAGCAGTCTGAGATGGATGATCATGCGGTCTACCCATCAGCATGACACAGAAGTGTGACTCTGAAAGATACTCCTGGACGTGAAGCCAAATGGATATCCACCATTGGGACTTTAACACCACGTGGCCTATACCGAACAGTGGTCTTTCAATGTTTCTTATAATATCTGCTTGTCTATCTGTAATAGTCAAGAGTGCGTTAGTTTTGATCCACTAGTTCAACATTAGAGCCATCCGTGTATCCATCATAATTTACCCTATCTGTGCCTCAAAATATATGAGTACGAGATGGTGTCATCAGCCATGCGGTCGTCCATTGCCATTGTCTTTGAGGGTTGTCTCACATGACATAGTTCGCTTACGGCACAGCTGACACTTTTCGTACCCTGACTACATGTGGATCTTTTTCCTTATTGATGTATTTATGTGTACCAAGTATATCTTCCCATCTTAGGTTATCCCCTTCCTTTTTGTGTAAATTACACAAGCCGAATATATTGTTATATATCGGTAACCCCTATTAGTTTATTAGGCCCCTTACGAGCTCTATATTATTATTATTACAGTTTTGATACATCTCCCTTTGCACAGAGCTTTCCCTTGCTGTGGACCCTATTTATTTTTATTATCTTTTATAAGAGAACCCAGATGATTGGATGACTATGGGGTACCTACCATATTTTATGCATTTACTAGTTTTATCTATTCACGAGTAAGACTGTGTCAGTAGATGTCAGTACTTATGATTGTTTTTAATGTATTGTTATGTGTGCACTTGCCACTTTATAGCACTCTAGCACTTTCAACACACGCAGTGGTGTTTTCTGCAATCACCGCTTTGATTACCAGGTGATACTACATCACATTACTTTACTTATTATTTCACTGCCGCGTAGCTCGGCTTGATTCCCCTATTGAAGCGACTCGGATAACCCTCTGCTTTCCTATTGATTCTTCTGTTATACACCCCCTTGTTTTGATTGGACAAGGTAACCTACCTTTTTGTCACACACCCGCATAACACACTCACGGATGATGGAGTTGGTATTTAAACTTTCTCAGTAAGATCCTCAGAGTTCTGAAGACGGCCCCATTCACGGGGCGGAAACATGTTAACCATCACGTTGGATTAAACAACCACCTGTTCATAAGTCCTTGATGCCTCCGTTTTTCCGATATTGTACAAGTTTGATAGAGCACCAGGCTGTTGACTCTTTGGAGTGCCCGCCTGCCCACGTTCTCTCTATATATAGTTCACGTATAGATGGTCCTCTGCACACCCTTACATTATACAGCAACCCCGGTGCATCCAAAAGGAATATGTACCAAAAGAGAGAGAAGTCGGAGCACTCGCAGGAATTTTAAAACAAAAAAGATCTTTATTTAGCGTGCTAAATAAAGATCTGTTTTTTGTTTTAAAATTCCTGCGAGTGCTCCGACTTCTCTCTCTTTTGGTGTATGTATATATATAATATACATGAGATATATATATTATATATATATATATATATATATATATATATATATATATATATATAATGTATATGTTATATATATATACATGAACTTCCAGTACCTCAGCATTATGCTGAAAAAGGACATACTGATACACAAATAAAATTTATGGTGTTAGAATTTGTAAGCACACCACCGAGAGGTGTGATAGACAGTTAAAACTGAAACAGCGGAAAACTATGGTGGGTACACAAACTGGGGACTTTTCACCAAATGGATTAAATAAAGACTATGACTTATATTTATATATATGATATGTCAATATGAAGTACTTATATTGTAACTTGATTTATCCCTGTATAGGGTTAAATGTGATGCTCAATGTGTGAGGTCACTTCCTCTTGAATGGTATAAATAGGTATATTTGTAACACATGTTATGTCATTTTGAGCTTGAAAAGGAACCAGGGTGTTCCGAAACGTCGCATATAGATGGCGTGTATGAGGAATAAAGAAGCATGAATATAACTTTTCTTGTGTGCTGGAGTTCTGCATGTTTTATGAAGGAGGAGTAAGACAGTATCACTCCATTTCACTTTGCAGCACCAAACAATTAAAAAGGTGGGTGTGCGACCGTCATTGCAAAAGAATATATAATACGTTCTGTATGGTAAGCACCCCACATAATATTGTACCATGACACAGGAGATGTTCTCATACAGTGAGGAGGAAGCCAGTAGAATCCTAGATGGCCTGCAAGGCACAGGTGATTTCTGGCAGTACCTACAGTACTCACAACCGCGCAGACGAATGGAAATGCTGTATAAAAGACGCATCGACCTGGAACTGCATGATTGACATTGAAAGAATATTGTAAACAACAACGTATTCCAAGGGGTCTCAGATGCACCTACGTCCCACACTATTTATGGACAATAATCTGTGTTAAGACCCGTTACACAACAGTATTTGAACAAATGTTCTAATGATATAATGATGCTCAATTGAATTTATATCCAAAAGATTGGAATTGGTAAACGCAACTATTATGAAAAGGAACAAGATTTGAAACAAGCACTCACCCCACCGGACCATAACCAAAATGCAAGGACCTGGAACCGCATGATGTACGATTACCGAAGAAAGGGGAGGAGTTTAAACGATCTAAGTTCACGCGAGATCAGTGGGACTATGAAAGGGGACATGTGTATGATTGGTCAGCCAAGACCACGTGCGGGGAAGCACCAGCCGGTGCGAGCATAGCGCTCAGCGTCCGAATTAAGGGTAACTGGAGAACACCTACTCCTTTTTTGTCCGAGGACGGGCTAAACGCCCCAGAAGGGGCAGATCCAAGAAGAAAACCACTGAAGCAGCTGAAACCACGCGTGTACTACGCTCCACGAAAGTGCTTTAACGGGAAATAAATTTTCTAAGACTGTACTTACTGCTAGTGAACTGTCTCTTTGTGCAAAGGCTTAGGATTAATCCTGTGAGCCATGTGGACTCTTTTTAGCTGGACATTGATCTTTATACATTTTTTTCGTAAATTAAGGTTAAAAACGATTTTTTTCTTAAAGCCTATGTGAATACTAATGATATGCATCAACGGGTTAACCACTAAAGATTTTAGTTTAATAATAGAGTAAATATGTCCCTCTTCTACTTATGCCCTGTTACACTATGTGAGTAAAGTTAAGCAGATATAGCTGCAGAGTTTTCATTTATACAACGTGGTAAATCATATTCGAATTTATCTAAGACGGAATGGGAAGCATTACGATCATTAAAACTAATAACAGTATTACGATCAAACCCTCAGACAAAGGGGGAGCGTCGTAATAATGGAAACTACTTATTATGTACAAGAAATCATGAAACACCTTGTCTGTGTCTGACGTATATCTAAAATTATCAAGATATCCCGTTTGGACAATTAAAAAGGATTTAATCAATTGATAGCCACAGCACATGACAGTGGAAATCATAGATATGAGTTTTAAAGAAATATTTAACTGTGGAACATCCTGTAACTCCCGTGTTTATATTCTGCCCAAAGTGCACAAGGACCCTGTCACGCCTCCGGGCCGTTCCGACAGTGGCTGGCATAGGTTCGGTGTTGTCAGCCCTTTTGGCAACCCCCCGTGATAGGGTCTTGGCAGGCGGGCGCGGGGCAGAACACAGTCATCTGAGAGAACTGGACACGAGAAAAGGAAAACGGAAGTGAACGGGTGAGAGAGGAACCCTGGAGACCCACGGTGAACGGCCACCCCGCAAAAGAGGGGCAAAGGCAGCAGAGGGGCCTGAGAAGTGATATGGAATGATAGCACAAAACATGGAAAGGCTGTAAGTATATTTTACACGGAAGCGAGGGCTGAGGAAACATCGGCAGCGGCGGGTGGGACCCAGGGTGGGCCAATGCTGGCTCGTCAGAGCCAATGCACAGGGCCGGCAGGAAGAGGAGCACATATCGGTGCCGTCATTTGCCAGACATTATCTGCCGTGGTGGGCGTATATAGATGATGTGTTCCTCATATGGCGGGGCGGCATTGGACACACTAATGGAATTCCACCAACACATTATAGATTGCATGAAAATATTGAATATTCTATGCATTTTGATCCACAATGATACATTTTCTAGATATAAAGGTTTCCTTTGAAGGAAGTTTTGATACAAAGGTTTACCGAAACAACTGATTGTAATCAATTGTTGATGTACCAGAGCTTTCATCCCTCACATATTAAAAAATCTATACCGTATAGCAGTTTAAAAGAGTCGATGAATACATAGTAACATAGTAAACTAGTAATTAAGGTTGAATAAATACTTCGTCCATCAGTCCAACCTATTCCCTTTTTTTTTTTTTTTTTTTTTTTGAACCACAGCGTGATACTACGCTCACGAAAGTGCTTAACGGGAAATAAATTATCTAAGAATGTACTAATGCTAGTGAACTGTCTCTTTTGTGCAAAGGCTTAGGATTAATCTGTGAGCATGTGGACTCTTTTCAGCTGGACATTGATCTTATACATTTTTTTCGTAAATTAAGGTTAAAAACGATATTTTTCTTTAAAGCCTAATGTGAATACTATATGAATGCATCAACGGGTTAACCACTAAAGATTTTAGTTTAAGATAATGAGGTAAATATGTCCTCTTCTACTTATGGCCCTGTTGAAACATATGTGAGTAAAGTTAAAGCAGATATAGCTGCAGGTTTTCATGTTAACAACGTGGTAAATCATATTCGAATTTATCTAAGACGGAATGGGAAGCATTACGATCATTAAAAACTAATAACAGTATTCGATCAAACCCTCAGACAAAGGGGGAGCGATCGTAATAATGGAAACTACTTATATGTACAAGAAATCATGAAACAACTGTCTGTGTCTGACGTATATCTAAAATTATCAGAGATCAGTTTGGGACATTAAAAAGGATATTAATCATTGATAGCCACAGCAACATGACAGTGGAATCATAGATATGAGTTTTAAAGAAATATTTAACTGTGGAACATCCTGTAACTCCCGTGTTTTTATATTCTGCCCAAAGTGCACAAGGACCCTGTCAGCCTCGGGCCGTCCGACAGTGGCTGGCATAGGTTCGGTCGTTCAAGCCCTTTTTGGCAAACCCTCCTGGACAGGGTCCATGCGGCCGTTGGTGCAGAATACACAGTCTTATCTGAGAGATACTGGACACTTTTTAGATAAATTGATAATCTTGAAGTGAATTCGTAGAGATTATTTTGTTTAGTAACCCGGATGTATCCTCACGTGTATACGGCCATCCCGCATAAAGATGGGCATCAATGCAGCTAGAGGTTGCTCTTGAGAAGTGATATGTATGATGATCAGCAATAACATTTTTGAAAATGCTTGAAAGTAATTTTACACGGAGTCATTTTTGCTTTTGATGGTAATACTATCTGCAGCTGCGTGGTACTCCATGGGTCCAATGCTGCTCGTCATATGCCAATGCATTCATGGCTGGCAGGAAGAGGAGCACATCTATCTGTTGCCGTCATTTGCCAGACATTCTGCCGTGTTGGGGGCGTATATAGATGATGTGTTCCTCATATGGCGGGGCGCGCATTGGGACACTAAGGATTCCACCAAACAATATAGATTGCATAAAATATTGAATATTCTATGCATTTGATCCCACAATGTGATACATTTTCTAGATATAAAGGTTCCTTTGAAGGAAAGTTTGATAACAAGGTTTACAGAAACAACATGATTGTAATCAATTGTTGATGTACCAGAAGCTTTCATCCCCACATATTAAAAAAATCTATACCGTATAGCAGTTTAAAAGAGTCGATAGAATACATAGTAACATAGTAAATAGTAATTAAGGTTGAATAAAGAATTCTTGTCCATCAGTCCAACCTATTCCCTTTTTTTTTTTTTTTTTTTTTTTTTTTTAACCCTACCTAACAGTTGATCCAGAGGAAGGCAAAAAACCCCAGCTAAAAAAGGGGGGAAAAATTCCTTCTGACTTCAAACGGCAATCGGAAAGTTCCCTGGATCAACAGATCTATATTCATTAATACCAGTAATTCTCAATATTTTTTAGTTTTAGAAACTTATGCCAGGCCTTTTTTAAAGTTATTCAAATGAACTTGCTATTACACCTCTGCTGAAGACAGTTCCACAGTTTCACCGTTCTCACGGTAACAGAAACCTCTCCTAACTTGAAGATGAAACTTCTTTTCTTCCAACCTTAAAGGATGTCACCGAGTCTCTGCTATGACCTATTAGTGAAATGCACCAGAGGAGAGTCTTCGGCTGCTTCAGTGGTTTTCTTCTTGGATCTGCCCCTTCTGGGGCGTTTAGCCCGTCCTCGGACAAAAAAGGAGTAGTGTGTTCTCCAGTTACCCTTAATTCGGACGCTGAGCGCTATGCTCGCATCCGGCTGGTGCTTCCCCGCACGTGGTCTTTGGCTGACCAATCATACACATGTCCCCTTTCATAGTCCCACTGATCTCGCGTGAACTTAGATCGTTTAAACTCCTCCCCTTTCTTCCGGTAATCGTACATCATGCGTTCCAGGTCCTTCTGCATTTTGGTTATGTCCGGTGGGGTGAGTGCTTGTTTCAAATCTTGTTCCTTTTCATTAATAGTTGCGTTTACCAATTCCAATTCTTTGGATATAAATTCAATATTGAGCATCATTATATCATTAGAACATTTGTTCAAAATCTGTGTGTAACGGGTCTTAAACAGATTATTGTCCATAAATAGTGTGGGACGTAGGTGCACTCTGAGACCCCTTGGAATACGTTGTTGTTTACAATATTCTTTCAATGTCAATCCATGCAGTTCCAGGTCGATGCGTCTTTTATACAGCATTTCCATTCGTCTGCGCGTTGTGAGTACTGTAGGTACTGCCAGAAAATCACCTGTGCCTTGCAGGCCATCTAGGATTCTACTGGCTTCCTCCTCACTGTATGAGAACATCTCCTGTGTCATGGTACAATATTATGTGGGGTGCTTACCATACAGAACGTATATATATTCTTTTGCAATGACGGTCGCACACCCACCTTTTTAATTGTTTGGTGCTGCAAAGTGAAATGGAGTGATACTGTCTTACTCCTCCTTCATATAAACATGCAGAGACTCCAGCACACAAGAAAAGTTATATTCATGCTTCTTTATTCCATCATACACGCCATCTATATGCGACGTTTCGGAACACCCTGGTTCCTTTTTCAAGCTCAAAATGACATACACATGTGTTACAAATTATACCTATTTATACCATTCAAGAGGAAGTGACCTCACACATTGAGCATCACATTTAACCCTATACAGGGAATAAATCAAGTTACAAGTATAAGTACTTCATATTGACATATCATATATATAAATATAAGTCATAGTCTTTATTTAATCCATTTGGTGACAAAGTCCCCAGTTTGTGTACCCACCATAGTTTTCCGCTGTTTCAGTTTTAACTGTCTATCACCACCTCTCGGTGGTGTGCTTACAAATTCTAACACCATAAATTTTATTTGTGTATCAGTATGTCCTTTTTCAGCATAATGCTGAGGTACTGGAAGTTAATGTATATATATATATACATATACATATAATATATATATATATATATATTATATATATATATATATATATATAGATATATATATCTCATGTATATATATATATATACATACACCAAAAGAGAGAGAAGTCGGAGCACTCGCAGGAATTTTAAAACAAAAAACAGATCTTTATTTAGCACGCTAAATAAAGATCTTTTTTGTTTTAAATTCCTGCGAGTGGCTCCGACTTCTCTCTCTTTTGGTACATATTCCTTTTGGATGCACCGGGGTTGCTGTATAATGTAAGGGTGTGCAGAGGACCATCTATACGTGAACTATATATATAGAGAGAACGTGGGCAGCGGGCACTCCAAAGAGTCAACAGCCTGGGTGCTCTATCCAAACTTGTACAATATCGGAAAAAACGGAGGCACTCACAGGACTTTATGAACAGCGTGGTTGTTTAATCCAACGTGATGGTTAACATGTTTCCGCCCCGTGAATGGGGCCGTCTTCAGAACATCTGAGGATCTTACTGAGAAAGTTTAAATACCAACTCCATCCAATCCGTGAGTGTGTATAGCGGTGTGACAAAAAGGTAGTGATTACCTTGTCCAATCAAAACAAGGGGGTGTATAACAGAAGAATCAATAGGAAAGCAGAGGGTGTATCCGAGTCGCTTCAATAGTGGAAATCAAGCCAGAGCTACGCCGGCAGTGAAATAATAAGATAAAGTAATGTGATGTAGTATCACCTGGTAATTCAAAGCGGTGAATTGCAGAAACACCACTGCGTGTGTTGAAAGTGCTAGAGTGCTATAAAGTGGCAAGTGCACACATAACAATACAATTAAAAACAATCATAAGTACTGACATCTACTGACACAGTCTTACTCGTGAATAGATAAAACTAGTAAATGCATAAATATATGGTAGGTACCCCATAGTTCATCCAAATCACTGGGGTTCTCTTATAAAAGATAATAAACAATAAATAGGGTCCCACAGCAAGGGAAAGCTCTGTGCAAAAGGGAGATGTATCAAAACTGTAATAATAATAATATAGAGCTCGTAAGGGGCCTAATAAACTAATAGGGGTTACCGATTATATAACAATATATGCGGTTGTGTAATTTACACAAAAAAGGAAGGGGATAACCTAAGATGGGAAGATATACTTGGTACACATAATATCCATCAATAAGGAAAAAGATCCACATGTAGTCAGGGTACGAAAAGTGTCAGCTGTGCCGTAAGCGAACTATGTCAATGTGAGACAACCCTCACAGACAATGGCAATGGACGCCCAGATGGCTGATGACACCATCTCGTACTCATCTATATTTTGAGAGCACAGATAGGGTAAATTAATGATGGATACCGGATGGCTCTAATGTTGAACTAGTGGATCAAAACTAACGCACTCTTGACTATTACAGATAGACAAGCAGATATTATAAGAAACATTGTAAAGACCACTGTTCGTTAAGGCCACGTGGTGTTAAAGTTCCCAATTGGTGTATCCATTTGGCTTCACGTCTCAGGAGTATCTTCTCAGAGTCACACTTCTGTGTCATGCTGATGGGTAGACCGTCTATGATCATCCATCTCAGACTGCTGATATGATGGTTCAATTGGCTGCAGTGCTTGGCAACAGCCATATCACCGTATTTGCTCTGGAGATTTTTGTTCTTGTCCGCAATGGCTTGTCTAATAGACATGCGGTGGTTGGCCATGCGTTCTCTGAACGTGGTCGATGTCTTTCCTATATAGTACATACCGCATGGGCACACAATATAGTAAATGACGTTGCGGCTGGTACATGTATAGCGACCCTTGATCTTAATCCGTTTACCCGTTTGTGGGTGTGGAAACGATGGCCCTGACAGCATTCCATTACATGTGGTGCAATTTGGGCACCTAAAACAACTCGATTTCATCTGAATGATGGGTTTAAGTGTGTGAGGAATGTCTGTGTTCACCAATAGGTTTCTCAGTGAACGGCCGCGTTTGAATGTTTGTTGGATGGACGTGGTATTGAATGGAAGAGAGTTATCTTTCTTTACCATCTCCCAATGTTGGTTAATTGATTTTTTGACCAAAGGACTCCTCGGATTGTATTCTGTGTATAGTCTGATTACCTCCTGTTTCTCTTTTGGAGCTGTGTATTTATTGGATATTGTTTCTTTAGCTTTCCTAAAAGAACTATATATATATATATATATATATATATATATATTATATATAAATATTCTATATATATATAATATATAAAAATCGCTCAGTACAGCCACAAACAGCTGCCTGGAGCCAGTATAAATGGAGACTCACTGTATGGCTCCTTCCAAATCCTGTTTTCTCTTATAGGTTATGCGGTCGTGGGTTGGGACGCTTTATAAATAATATAAACCTAATTGGATGTGTTATGTAAAACTGACAAGTGTCAGTGACTCTTTGAATTGTTTATGGGTCCAATAAGTGATGTAATTTCCTTCTAATCAGTATTTGAGGAAGTGGGAGGGTTCTCCCATGTGGATGCTATTTCTGTGTATAAGCTTGATAAAGGAGTTTGTAGCTCCGAAACGTTGCTTGATGTACATGGCACGTTGATGAAATAAAGAAGTTTTTAAGTTTTTCCTGCATTGAAGACCTGTGTGCTGTATATGCTATTGAATATATATAAAATGCACAGTGAATCAGGGCACTCCTTAGTCTTATAAACAAGTGGGTTTATTCACATCACAACAATGGCAACGTTTCGGTCCCTGGTCTTGGACCTTTATCAAGCATATATATATATATATATATATATATATATATATATATATAAGCTATTAGGAGCAGGGGCTAAAGACGACTGACAATGATGCAGATGCACTACTGCCATTGGTATCGATGTCAGTCCTTCCCAATGGAAAATTTCTGTTGGTCGTTATTATCTCCTTCTACTATAGTATAGTAGAGACGTGCACATAAGGGAGGTGTGCTCTTACCTAGCTAAGGAATCTGTGTGTTTGTTTGCACATAGACTTTAAAGGGGAAGTTCAGTGGAAATACATATGCTTTTCAGTAAAAAGAGCAGTATTTTTTCATCCCAATGGTCTTAATCTGCCCATTCAGCATTTTATCTGTGTATTAATAACTGCAACCGAAATACTGACTTCCTGTTTGTAGGACCCCCTAGTAGTGACCGTTATGGTCTTGCCCATGACCCAGCGCCTGAGTTGATTCAGTTGCTCAGTAGAGATCTGAGCATCTTTGACCCATCCAACAGCCAATCAGTAGAAATTACTGTTAGGAACATTCCAAGGATGTGGTGCATCCTGGGAAGAAGAAGGACCGTTAGAACCTGAAATGTCAGCTCACTAATGTTAACAGTAGGGAACAGCAAAGGTTATGAAATCAACTGATTTTTTAAAATGGGAGAGAAAATATGTAGAAGTATGCATTACACAAACAAACAATTTAACAAATATTGATCATTTCCACTGAACTGTCCCTTTAATGGACGTGTTGCAGGCACAATCAACACTGAATACCTTCCTCTTGATTGCATCACATGTCTTGTTTTCCTGTGTCACAGGAGCAGGTTTTAAAACTCATAGCACAAGCAGACACTCACATAAATAGAGATTTGTGCAGCCTTTTAAGCCAAAGTTTATACTTAAACTTTCCCTTTTTAAAAAAGGCTTTTTACAGTATTTAAGCAAATACACAGCAGGTTGTTAAAGTGGAAAAAATGTATTTGCTTCTGTCACTGAAACTGTCAAATTTTTCATACAGGCGTTGCAGGGTGTACTGTTGCCTAGCTACCTGTCTGCTAGGTGACTGTCATAACACAAAAGCCTTACAGGGCAGCTTTAGCAGAGAAGAGTGAGAGTAGCCTATACAAAAAAACTGGAAGCTGCCACTTTCCATGGGAAGACAATGTCTCTCCGGGCAAGAACAAACATTACTCAACTTAATCATTTCAGCTTGAAAGTTTGGCTACAGGAGACTGGCGAGAGATTTAGAGTGGCCGGATGCAGCAGCCTTATGAGGGTGGCCGAGTTAAAAGAGAAGCTAGAGCTGATTGCAGGGATACCTGCTCACTTCCAGAGGCTTTCTTACATTGATGAAGGTACAGTAATTATTTACACAATTAGATCATGACATAGGGGAACCTCAAGTATGCACCAAATCAACCTCTCTATAGCCCAATGTTTAGCTTGTACTGTAGGTGGTGTTGATAACACAAGTTGCAAAAATTACTGACATATTACATCTATTTTTTAAGAAAGTCGAGAAAATCAGCCCAAAAATACCTGTTAATGTGGAAACTCTGGACAATGATTTGCATTACCTCATAATATATAAAATCCTTCTTATATATGACATTGTACATATATAATCCCTCATAGGCTGAGACCACACTATGACGGACAGCAATGCGCGTGAAAAGCGCGCTTGCATTGGCGTACGTTTTACACGTTTCCGTCCATTTGTGCTGCAATCCACGCAATAGCGCACAATCAGAGCACATGTGATCTGCAAGGTGACCACATGCGCTCCAAAAACTGATGGCAGCACATCCCATGCAAAGTCAAATCTGTAATTGTTCTGGGGAGTGTGATATTCTGGAGATTTTATTTTTTTAATGCGTTTTATTACGTTATTAATGTTTAGTATGCTTTTATTTATTTTTGTAATTGTTTTTTCTGTAAATCTTGAAATATTTGCCTTGTTATAGTCATGGGACGCACAGCTAATATAATAATAATTATATATATATATATATATATATAAATATATTCACAATTCGATTGCACTCCATCCTATAGGTATACTCGCCTGGGTGCTGTCCCAATTGCATCAAAACATCCACAAAAAAGATAGACGCACTCACAGGTCTTGAAAAAATCCAATAAGTGTTTATTCCATCAACATGTTTCGACCTCCAAGGCCGTCATCAGGACTAAAGTATTGCACAAAACCATCAGTTTAAATAGCCACCCAAGTGACCCACCCACCGATAAACCCTAACTCTGTATAAAACACATCCTATTAAACACTATACAAATATATCGAGTATCATAAAACCACGTGATAAAAATTCATGATAGAAATACATACATCTAAGTGAGAACCATAATATATAAAACATCTACACCCTCTAAAAATAGTATAAAAGGACTATACCGTGATCATAAAAACGGAGGACATATACGGAGCACAGTATCCAGGGCATCTCTCCCTTCCGGGTACGTCAACAGGCCGACAACATCCGTCCGTGGGCGGGGTCACAAGGACAGAGCCCACGTGGGAGATCTCCATAGCAACCAAAGAAGCAACAATGTACGTAACCCGGAAGTGTGGAGAATCCGGATCGCACTCACTGAATCAGTGTCAGTCGCAAATAAATATAAAGCATAGCAGCAGGTATGAGGCATAATCATAAACTCCTAGAGACAAACACCAAAAAACAAAGTCTATATATAAATGAAAAGGAATAAAGAATATCTATAAAACATTACTATAACCAGCATTATTATAGAAAGCAGCTTAGATTGTTCATCTCATTGAGGCCATAGGGTACCATTGTTTGTAACCGTGCAATCCATTTGGCCTCCGATTGTAGTAAGCTCCTCGCTCTATCCCCTTCCATAGGTGGGATGTGATCAATTAACATACATTTTAACGTTGCCAGACTGTGTCCCTTCAATTTGAAATGTCTCGCTACAGGTTGATCACACATCTTTTTATTATCCAATATCTGACTATTGAGAGCAGCTCTAATCGTGCTGCGATGATTGGCAAACCTCTCACAGAAAGATGTAGTCGTTTTGCCCACATAAAGAAGGCCACACGGGCAGGTCAAAAAATAGATCACAAATGCACTAGTGCAAGTGAGTCTATGTCTGATTTTGATACGTTTACCGGTCCTAGGATGGGGAAAGTCTTTGCCCGTAAGCATAAATCCACAAGTTGTGCAATTGGGACATTTGTAGCACCCTAATTTGGGAGGACCCCATGGGGTATTCATTTCCAACCTAGTGAGTACAGTAAGATCAGTCTTAACCAACATATTACGCAGAGATTTATCTCTGCGATGGGAGAAGCGTATCTTCTGTTGTTGAAAAGGCAAGGAATCATTCCCTTCAATAATTCTCCAAAGTTCTTTTGCTTTCTTTCCAATCTCATGACTGAGTGTCGAAAAATCCATCGGGAAAGTTATGCATTTCGAATCACCCTTATGCTTGGCCTCCATAGTCATAGTTCTCAAGGCTTTAGTCAGCTGTTGTTTTAGTATTTGCGTAGAATACCCCCTTTCCACAAAACGACAGGTCATTTCTTTTAATTGAGTCTCAATACGTTCACCCTCTGAGTTGTTCCTCAATACCCTAAGGTATTGGGTGTAAGGTATAGCCTTTATCAACGCTGGAGGATGGAAACTGGTCGCATGAAGCACTGTGTTGCGATCAGTTTCCTTCCGATACAACGTGGTACCCAATCCATCATTTATCTTGAAAATTAAGAGATCAAGAAATTCTATTTCATCATTTTTGATTTTAAACGTGAGTTTAATTGGAGTGTTCAAAGCATTAACCACCGCCAACTTCTCACGTAATAATGTCTCTCCGCCTTCTCAAATCAGAAACATATCATCTATATATCTCTTATATAGATGGATATTCGTACCCATTATCGGAAGGAAATGTACCTGTTCAAACTGTTGCATATACAAATTAGCAAAGGATGGGGCCACATTGGACCCCATCGCAGTGCCTTTACACTGCACATAATATTGGTCCATAAACCGAAAATGGTTCTTCGCCAATATAATGTGCAGCAATTCCATCAAAAATTCAATGGGAGGTTGTCGGTGTCCACTGTCATACAGGGCTTGTTTACAAGCCTGGATACCTTCACACTGGGGAATTACCGTATAGAGACTGTTAACATCTATGGTAACCAGTAATTTATTTTCCATGGGGCATCTAAGTTGTGACAATATTTCTATCAGATGCCCACTATCCCGTAGATATGAACTCATATTTTTAACAATGGGTTGAAGATATACATCAACATATTGTGCTAACGGCTTCAATACCGACCCATATGAGGTCACTATGGGGCGACCCGGAGGGGATTCAAGACTCTTATGTACCTTAGGAAGGGTATAAATAATAGGACAAGTTGGATAATCCGTAGTAAGAAATTGTGCACATTTTGACGAAATCCAACCAGAATTCTTACCCAACGTGACCAAAGAATCTACAGATTTTTTAATCTCAAACATAGGATTTCTATCACAACGGATATATGTATTGGAATCACTTAATTGAGTTAGTAACTCCATAACATAATAATCTCGATTGAGCAAAACTACAGCTCCGCCTTTATCAGCGGGACGTATCACAAGGTTAGTGTCAGCTTGCAAAGTTTTAATAGCTAGACGTTGGGCTTTGTCCAAATTATCAAAAGTGGGACCTTGTGCCTTAGACAGGTCCCGTACCTGAGTATGCAGCATGTCTGTAAACACCTTAATGGCTGGGGAGGTGTTAATAGGGTCAAATGTACTCCTAGGTCTAAATTTTTCCACACACACCTCATCACTCACATCCCTGTAAAACTCTCTGAGTTTCAACCTTCTTTGAAACTTGTAGAGGTCAATATCAAATTGAAATTCATTAAACCTCATAGAAGGGACAAACGATAAACCTTTAGTCAACAGAGATTCTTCACCAGGTGTTAAAACATGCGTACTCAGGTTAAAAATCACCTCTTTCTCGGTGGTTTGTTTTTTACATTTGAACCCCCCTCTCCGGGTGTATTTCCTTTGTCTCCTATAGACCCGGATCTGGTCACCCTCTTGTGAAAAGGGGCCCGTGTACGGGATCTCGTCTCCATATTAGTGACTACGCCCCCATTGGGTTCAGTGTCAGACTGTCCTGACTCACCTGATGAATCAATCGAGAGGCCAAAAGGGCGTCTCCTACGTGTTCTCATACGTCTGGTATCAGTCTGACCCAATAACCAAGGGTATACCCTCTTATCTTTGTAATCTTGTTCAACCTTATGTAATTTGTCACGTTTAAATTGTAGCAAATCAGACTTATATTTATCAACCTGATTACTAATTCTCAACAGAGTTTCAGCCATCATCTCATCTTTCAAGATATCTGCATTGGTTTTTTCATATAATTCTGTCTCAATCTGTACCTTTTTCAATTCTTTACTGACATAGTCAATAACTAGGACCATAAGGTCATATGAGCATTTGTTTAGAATCGCCACCCACCGTCCACAGAATTCCTTATCTACACGACCCAGCGTCGGAACATTTTTAACACGAAACCCTCTAGGAATTCTGCGGGCCCTGTGGTAGTCAGATAAACACATGCCATGCAACTGTAAGTCAATAGATCTTTTTTTAAGGTTCAATAATTTGAGATATACCTCCCTATTGGACCTGCCGTTTTGTATTGCTCCTGCTGATTCAGTGAACAAGATTTTATCAACTTCATCCTGAGAAAAAGCAAAGTCACTCTCCAGATCCACATCAAAGAAATTACAAGCAGAAGTTGACACATTATCCTCCATAGTGGGTGAGTCCAAAGTCAAGCAGCCATTAGACAAATAAATCTGTATGTAAACCAAAAAAGGGTGCTAATCCAACAACTCATATGAATATATTCACAATTCGATTGCACTCCATCCTATAGGTATACTCGCCACTGTGTCCCTTCAATTTGAAATGTCTCGCTACAGGTTGATCACACATCTTTTTATTATCCAATATCTGACTATTGAGAGCAGCTCTAATCGTGCTGCGATGATTGGCAAACCTCTCACGGAAAGATGTAGTCGTTTTGCCCACATAAAGAAGGCCACACGGGCAGGTCAAAAAATAAATCACAAATGCACTAGTGCAAGTGAGTCTATGTCTGATTTTGATACGTTTACCGGTCCTAGGATGGGGAAAGTCTTTGCCCGAAAGCATAAATCCACAAGTTGTGCAATTGGGACATTTGTAGCACCCTAATTTGGGAGGACCCCATGGGGTATTCATTTCCAACCTAGTGAGTACAGTAAGATCAGTCTTAACCAACATATTACGCAGAGATTTACCTCTGCGATGGGAGAAGCGTATCTTCTGTTGTTGAAAAGGCAAGGAATCATTCCCTTCAATAATTCTCCAAAGTTCTTTTGCTTTCTTTCCAATCTCATGACTGAGTGTCGAAAAATCCATCGGGAAAGTTATGCATTTCGAATCACCCTTATGCTTGGCCTCCATAGTCATAGTTCTCAAGGCTTTAGTCAGCTGTTGTTTTAGTCTTTGCGTAGAATACCCCCTTTCCACAAAACGACAGGTCATTTCTTTTAATTGAGTCTCAATACGTTCACCCTCTGAGTTGTTCCTCAATACCCTAAGGTATTGGGTGTAAGGTATAGCCTTTATCAACGCTGGAGGATGGAAACTGGTCGCATGAAGCACTGTGTTGCGATCAGTTTCCTTCCGATACAACGTGGTACCCAATCCATCATTTATCTTGAAAATTAAGAGATCAAGAAATTCTATTTCATCATTTTTGATTTTAAACGTGAGTTTAATTGGAGTGTTCAAAGCATTAACCACCGCCAACTTCTCACGTAATAATGTCTCTCCGCCTTCCCAAATCAGAAACATGTCGTCTATATATCTCTTATATAGATGGATATTCGTACCCATTATCGGAAGGAAATGTACCTGTTCAAACTGTTGCATATATAAATTAGCAAAGGATGGGGCCACATTGGACCCCATCGCAGTGCCTTTACACTGCACATAATATTGGTCCATAAACCGAAAATGGTTCTTCGCCAATATAATGTGCAGCAATTCCATCAAAAATTCAATGGGAGGTTGTCGGTGTCCACTGTCATACAGGGCTTGTTTACAAGCCTGGATACCTTCACACTGGGGAATTACCGTATAGAGACTATTAACATCTATGGTAACCAGTAATTTATTTTCCATGGGGCATCTAAGTTGTGACAATATTTCTATCAGATGCCCACTATCCCGTAGATATGAACTCATATTTTTAACAATGGGTTGAAGATATACATCAACATATTGTGCTAACGGCTTCAATACCGACCCATATGAGGTCACTATGGGGCGACCCGGAGGGGATTCAAGACTCTTATGTACCTTAGGAAGGG
Source organism: Hymenochirus boettgeri (assembly GCA_019447015.1). Lineage (NCBI taxonomy): Eukaryota > Metazoa > Chordata > Amphibia > Anura > Pipidae > Hymenochirus > Hymenochirus boettgeri. The sequence continues at coordinate 97,628,305 of CM033473.1, read as the reverse complement.
TATAAATAATAGGACAAGTTGGATAATCCGTAGTAAGAAATTGTGCACATTTTGACGAAATCCAACCAGAATTCTTACCCAACGTGACCAAAGAATCTACAGATTTTTTAATCTCAAACATAGGATTTCTATCACAACGGATATATGTATTGGAATCACTTAATTGAGTTAGTAACTCCATAACATAATAATCTCGATTGAGCAAAACTACAGCTCCGCCTTTATCAGCGGGACGTATCACAAGGTTAGTGTCAGCTTGCAAAGTTTTAATAGCTAGACGTTGGGCTTTGTCCAAATTATCAAAAGTGGGACCTTGTGCCTTAGACAGGTCCCGTACCTGAGTATGCAGCATGTCTGTAAACACCTTAATGGCTGGGGAGGTGTTAATAGGGTCAAATGTACTCCTAGGTCTAAATTTTTCCACACACACCTCATCACTCACATCCCTGTAAAACTCTCTGAGTTTCAACCTTCTTTGAAACTTGTAGAGGTCAATATCAAATTGAAATTCATTAAACTTCATAGAAGGGACAAACGATAAACCTTTAGTCAACAGAGATTCTTCACCAGGTGTTAAAACATGCGTACTCAGGTTAAAAATCACCTCTTTCTCGGTGGTTTGTTTTTTACATTTGAACCCCCCTCTCCGGGTGTATTTCCTCTGTCTCCTATAGACCCGGATCTGGTCACCCTCTTGTGAAAAGGGGCCCGTGTACGGGATCTCGTCTCCATATTAGTGACTACGCCCCCATTGGGTTCAGTGTCAGACTGTCCTGACTCACCTGATGAATCAATCGAGAGGCCAAAAGGGCGTCTCCTACGTGTTCTCATACGTCTGGTATCAGTCTGACCCAATAACCAAGGGTATACCCTCTTATCTTTGTAATCTTGTTCAACCTTATGTAATT